>CM038144.1:185075992-185430650 GCA_021437245.1 Aegilops speltoides
TTATGCTCCGGCCGATACATGGGAGCCGGCTAGCGGAGCTTGGGTGCCTACCTTTCACGTCCACGATGCAAGACTTCACCGACAGCTTCTAGGCCCTGGCTTGCCACGCGCCCTGTGTCACGGCTCGCCAGCAGGCCGAGCTCTTCATTGGGGGTCTGCCGGATCATATTTGCGTGTACGTGGAGATGCGCGGACCACAGAACCTCCAGACGGCTATGTACTATGCCCGCGCCGTCGAGCGCTGCGTGGTGGCCACGCAGCTGGCGTCGCAATCCTGGGGCACCCGACAACCCCCCTCCCCCGACCGGCACCGACACCGACAGCACCAGGGCGTCCGGTCCAGGCCCCCGCGGTGCCCAACGCCCCGGCCGTGCAGCGCCCCTTCCGTCGGCTCACCCCGGTAGAGAAGCTCGAGCGTCGTCGCCATGGGTTGTGCTACAACTACGACGAGCCCTACATCCCAGGACACATGTGCCCACTCGTTCTCTACTTGGAGGCCTCGTACTACATCGAGGAGGGCGCCGCCGTCACCAGGCTCGGCGAACCGGTCGCCCCATTGGCCATCGAGGTTCCCCTAGGGCCCGCCCAAGCGAACGCCCTTGTCGTCTCTCTCCATGCACTCACGGGCATCCGGACGGGGAAGACTATGTTGCTGCTGGTGACGATCAATGAAGACCGGTTCCTCGAACTGCTGGATATGGGCTCCACCCATAACTTCCTGCCCAGGGCCACCATGCATCGGCTGGCACTACAGCTGATCGGCGAGGAACAGCTATGTGTTATCGTGGCCAACAGTGACCACCTCCACTGCCAGGTTATTGCTCGGCATGTCCCCATCACCGTCGGCGACGAGCACTTCACCATCACCTGTGTAGGCATTGACTTGGGCTACTTCGACTTCATCCTCGGTGTCGACTTCTTACGGACTCTGGGTCCCATCCTCTGGGACTTCGACGCCATGACGATGATTTTTTGGGGCCTGGGTCACCGTGTCCGGTAGGAGAGCGTTGATAACCCACAAGTATAGGAGATCGCAACAGTTTTGGAGGGTAGAGTATTCAACCCAAATTTATTGATTCGACACAAGGGGAGCCAAAGAATATTCTCAAGTATTAGCAGTTGAGTTGTCAGTTCAACCACACCTGGAAAACTTAGTATCTGCAGCAAAGTATTTAGTAGCAAAGTAGTATGGAAGTAACGGTAGCAGTTTTGTAGTAATTGTAACAGTAGCAACGGTAATGTAAATAAGCAAATCACAATATGTGAAAAGCTCGTAGGCATTGGATCAGTGATGGATAATTATGTCTATCGGATGTTGGGTTCCGGCAGACCCTTGAGGTTCGGACACTGGGGTGCGCACGGAGATCTCTCCCCTACCGATCTATGCTCGATTGCCTCGTGAGATCTAGGCTAGAAACGATGAACAGCGCAAGGGACACGAGATTTATACTGGTTCGGGCCAACGTTATGGTGTAATACCCTACTCCAGTGTGTGTGTGGTGGATTGCCTCAGGGGTTGATGATGAACAGTACAAAGGGAGAACAGCCTCGCCAGAGGTGTTCTTGAGCTGGTGCGATGAACTGCTTGGGTGAGTTCGATCACCTCTCTCTCTCTCTAGGATTTCCAAAGTCTGGATCCGCTACCCCTCTACTGTGGTGGCTAGCCCTATTTATAGAGGCCCTGGGCCTCTTCCCAAATATTGAGCGGGAAGTGCTCCAACAACGGCCATTTTGAATGGGAACATGTAGTACAAGTTATCCTTACTAAAGTTGGTCTTCGGCTACCAAAAGCACTGGTGATGACGCCGTCTTGGGCTCCATGGTGACCTCCATCCTGCAGCTCCGCTAGTCTTGGTCTCGTTGCACTGAAATGGCAACCTTTGCCTGATGTCTCGGTACTCCACGTCTGTGCTTGCCCCCTTTGCACCAAAGAGGGAACGAGGACACTATGCAGGCCGACGCCACCGGGCGCTCGCCCGTCTCGACACACGGCTTATGCCACGAGCACCTCGCGACGTACCCTGCCTTGATCTCTCCGCCTACTCACAAGCCTGCCTGGTGAGTCCATCCCTGAGGTAGCCTTGTGTCATTCGCCCCGTGAGGCTTGGCCCCTCGCGAGGGTCTTGAGTCTTGTGCTGATGAAGATTGGCCACACTGGGCCACCACTTGAGCCACGCCAGCAGCCGCAGTGCAAGTCTCGAGGACCCCGCTCCTAACACCGACAATAGCCCCGGCCCAAGGCGCGCTTGGACTTGGCTTAGCAGAGAAGAGAAGGGCAGTGCAGAGCGCTGGGGCCCCATCACCTCAAGGCTTTGGGCGCCATGTGGCGTTGATTGACGGGCCTCCGCTTCCCCACGCGCCTTTAGCAACCGCCGGATCGACAAAAGGCTGGCTCGGGTTAGCCTTTACCTCATTACCTCGCTTCCTTGCTCCGCATCCCTTCCTGTTTCACGCCACCGCCTCCAAAATCTCCAGATTCGCCGATTCTTTCTCCTCCCTAACTATGGCCCTCGCAAGACTATGGTCGGGCCTGGCCGGCATGGTACTCGCCACCTCGGTCTCCCAACGAATGGAGAAGAATTCGCCTCACGCCACGGTGGCAGCATCACAGATCAACAAGTTTGGGGAGACCGTGCTCCGTCTTGGCTCCGCCCAGCCGGAGGACAAGGGGAGCACCTTCTATCCCTTCTTCATGAACGCTGCCATCGCTGGTCTTGTTCCTCCCTTCTCTGAGTTCTTCCTTGTTGTCCTTCGCCACTATCAATTGCATGCTCTTCACATCCAACCCAACTCCATCCTCCTTTATCGATTTCGCCACCATCGCGAGGCGCACGCCCGGTGGAGCCTCCATGGCCTTGTTGCCCACTTCTTCTCCTTCGGTCTCCGGGCAATATCTCGCCAGGGCGCGAAGTTTCGCCACAGACTCCAAGTCCAACGCCATCTAGAAGGCCGGGAAGAGGACCGAGGGCTTCCAGAGCAAGTGGGTTATGGTGAACGCTGGGTGCCACAACCCTCTGCTGGAACTGCCGACACAGCGGCCCGAGGCCGTTGAGGCGTGGTCCCGCGTGAAGCTCGATGATCGGCGGGCGAAGCAGGTGTTGGAGAAGATGAACGCCGATCTCGTGCCGGGCACCGAGGGCGGCGGCCGACCGGGCTTCGCCTCCCGAGGGAGTTTCGCCGCACCGGTGGCCCTCTTCAGCGCACTGCGCTCGGCCGTGGAGGCTCATGATGCGGATGTCGTCCTCCGCCCGAGCTTGGATGCCCTGAGCGACAAGGACCTGACCGCGGCTCTGCGCTACTTGGTTGGAGAGCAAGTGGCAGGCCCGGTGGGTGCTCCGGTCCCTTTGTTCCTCCATGATGACTGGGAGCTGGTGGTGGATGTTGTGCCCACCTTCGATGGGGTCGGCCTGGTGCCGGCGGAGGATCCTGAGGGTCAGGCGACGACGACAGTGAACCTATCCTCCGGTGAATCCAGTGGAGAAGAGGAAGGAGATGACGACAATGACGAGGAGCGCTACTCGGAGGCGACCTTCGAGGGGACGGGGGAGACTTCTCCCCGGCGCAGGGCGAGCACCCTCCTCTCCATGCCTGACGATGACGAGGCCGACGCTAGGTGGGAAGGGGAGGACGCGCCCCTGATCCTGAGGAAGGACATGTCCGGGATGATCCCCCCAAGGGTCTACCCTGCCCTCGTGATTGGCCGGTCACCCAGCCTTCTGGGCGCTTTCTCCGCGACTGGCCTCCGGGCTAAGCCTCGCAAGAGGCTTTCGGGCTTCAAGCTTGGCCGAAGTCCGTGGGATCCCGCGGCGGTCAACAAGTAAGTGTTCGAATTCCGCCTTCCTCCTGCCTTTTGCTGTCTAGACCTGACATCTTCCATTGGGCAGGCTGCTGCCCGCAGCAAAGAGGCTGAAGGGAGGCGCGGCAACCGCGCCTGAAACGGGCTCGTCAGCCGTGGCCGCCCCCGCCTCGATCATCTCGCGAGGCTAGCAGAACGCCCGGCGAGGAGTCAGCCTCGCGGCCCCATTGACTCGAGGCGCCTGCGCTTGACGCTGCCGCCGAGGTCGCCAAGGCTCGGGAGGTCCTCGCCCTGTGTTGTGATTACGCCGCCGCCTTTCTCCTCCTATTCTCCGCCCCGCTTCTCCGCTTCTCGCCGCTTGAACTGCGCCGCCGACGAACTAAGTCGGCTGCGAGAGGACCTCCGGAGCGCGGACCCCCGCCTAGTGGCCGGGCGCCTGGAGTTGGTCTCCAACTGGGCTAGCTCTGACGCCTCCGTCCGAGCAGCGCCGAGCCAGGCCGTGATGGCTTCTGAGGACGGGAAGCAAGCCACCTCCCAGGCTGGAGGGCGAATTGCAAGGGCTGCGTGGTGAGCTCGCCAAGGAGATTCACGACCGCCAGGTGAAGGAGGAGGAGATGAAAGCTCGGGAGGCTGCTATCAACGAGCGCGACGCCAAACTGCCAGCCGACCGCGACCAGCTGAAGACGCCGAAGCAGGCGCTGAAGGTGGAGAGGGTCGAGATGGATGCCGGGGCGAAGATCTTGGCCGAAGACGCACGGCCTTCATGCTCTACGAGGAGAGGGCTCAGAAGCGCCGAAAACGCCTATGATGGGGGCTCGAGAAACCATCGCCGGAGCTGGCGAAGGTCCCGCTAAACCGTTCTTCTCGCCGAGGCGCTGAGGAGGTCGTGATCGGCATCAGCCCCATGGTCAAGTCGAGGCTTCGCCCTTCCTCCGTAGCGCCGACGCAGATCTCACCACGCTTACCTCCGCAACCCCGACGCCAACATTGATGACCTGCCGGAGCCCGTGGACGCTAAGCGCCCGCCGCCGCTAAAGCCATCAAGGGTCGAAGCGAGGCCTTGCCGTCAAGCTCCACGCTTCAACACCGCCGCTTAAGCGAGGCGCCGCCGCCTCGCAGCCTCCGGAGGTGAGGCTGCCAAGCGCGATTTACCACGGTGTGGCGCGCCCGGCTGATCTTCTCGCGGCCTTTTTCCTGCTTTGATTCCTGCAACATGCACGATGCCTCGTCGAGGCATTTAAATTTGTGTCTGGTTTTGTGCGAACAATTTATGGTCTGTAATATTTGCTTGTGAATTTGCTAGATTTTGCGATTTCCTTCCTATTTGCTTGTGTTCTACGTCGGCCGGGCCCGGCCCCGCGCATACCTCAGCCGCCATTAGCCCCGACAGGATCACCAGGACGGAACTAAGGAGTGATGGGCTACATGGCAAGTTAGGCTCCTGTGTCGCGATGCTCAGGAGTCCCCCTTGACGCGTAAATAGCAAATAGGGAGGGGACGGAGGAGAGGGTTTCTGTCGTTCTACGTCAGCAGGGCCCGGCCCCGCGCACACCTCAACCGCCATTAGCCTTTCGGAACTAAGGAGTGAGGGGCTACGTGACCAGTTAGGCTCCTAAGTCGCGATGCTCAGGATTCCCTCGACGCCAAACGAAGTCTTCATACCATGGCTCGCCGAGGGGCGCGATGACCAGTCCAAGGGACCTAGCTGGTGGCATGTGCTCGGGCGCGGCTCCGGGCAAGAGCCCCGTGTCCAGCCTCGCTGCACTCCCGAGGGGAGCCTTTGCGATGTTGCCAGACACTGAGCTCTGGGCTCCCTGAGGTTGATACAGCCGTGGGCTGCCCTCAGTTGTTTATCACCAGTGCGGAGCATAGTGCTTCCGTATGTGTAAGGGCATAGCCGCTCCTCGGAAGTGTCTTCATCCAGCACGGAGCATGGTGCTTCCACTGGTGCATGGGAGGGCGGCTCCCCTTCAGGAGGAGCCCCCGGGGCGTGTACAGCCCCGCCCTGACACATGGCCGACACGGTAGGGCTAGGAGAGGTGTATCTGGGCACCCGTGAGCCAGCGCGGGACTCACAAGGCCCTACCTCAAGGCGGGTTGCGCCTGGCTCTGGGCCTTTGTGGATGGTATGTTCCTGCAAGGTGGTTAAAATGCAAATGCTCTACGTCCTCAGGTCCCGTCCCTCGAGCAAGCTCAGCCGCTGCTGGTATGATAGGTGACGATGCCGTGGGTCAAGGCCAGGGGGTGAGGGCTGGAGAGCCAGTAAGAGCCCATGAGTCGCGATGCTCAGGCGCCACCCTTTTAACGTGCAAGTGGTTCGCATGAGGAGAAATAGGCCCGTGGTGGGCGGCGAGTGACAATCATGAACAGGTCAAGCATGAAGGAGCAAATCAACTTAGATAGATGCAGGGAAAGGAAACGCCACCAGGTCAGGCCCGAGCAGCTTGGGGATGATGCAGCCCGAGGGGCGCACCCAGCAATATAAGCAGAAGATATAAGCAAAATGGATACACGCCGCAGGGACGGACCAATGCGACCTGGGAATGATGCAGCCCTGAGGGCGCTCCCAGCTGAAACAAAACTGAAAAGAAATTACCCGACATCGCTGCGTAACGATAGTTGGTGCAATGGCGGTGCGGGCGAAGAAGCCGATCCTCACGAGCCTCGACTCGAGCCTCGGAGGCTCAGAGGTCCGGCGCCCGCTGAGGTCCAACTCCATCTCCTACAAGAACGCCGCAATGCTTGGCCACCGAGCTTCCGCATGCTCCCGATCAAAGCTGGTGGGCTGCGGTCGCGTTCGGCAAGCCGAAGGGCATGGGAACGAAGCTATGCGGTGGGCCCGCGCAACGCCCCATGTGCGCAGGCCAGAAGCACTCCTGAGAAGCAACTCGATTGAGCCCTAGGTAGTCGATGCAGACACGCAGCCCACCATCCTCGCCTGGATGGGGAGCTACACCGGGCAGATGGCGGTTGCCACGCATAACTCTCGATTCCTCCACATCCTGAGCGGCCTTGGTGATGAACTCCTGAGGGTTGGGTCCTTCTTTCCTTACGCCTTCCTGAAGGAAGCGTGCCGCGAAGCATGCCTCCAGGTTGTGCCCAAGCGCCTCCCTCGTGACCTTCGCAAAGTCGGTGGCTCCCCAGGATAGAGCCCCCGAGCCCTGCCCGAGGAGGGCGCTGGGCGCGCCTTTTTATGCGATGGAGGGTGGCGCCCCTTCGACGGGCGCATGTCCAGACACGGCGCCTCTAGAGGTGCCTGCCTCCTGAGTCCTTGAGCCAGGTGATGTCTTCTTCTTCTTGGGAGCTACTCCGGGGAGGTTTCCACTCTTGCTGTCCGGGTCTTCGATCGATGCGGCCTAGAAGGCGCGCTCGAGGGAGCACACTGAATCCTTCTCTTCACAGGGGACAGTGATGACCCCACCGCTTCCTGGCATCTCGAGGACGTTGTAGCCATGGTGAGTCACTGCCATGAACTTGGCCAGGGCTGGGTACCCGAGGATGGCATTGTATGGCAGGCAAATGTGAGCGACGTCGAAGTCAATGAGCTCGGTGCGGTAGTTGTTGCGCTATCCAAAGGTGACAGGAAGGCAGACCTTCCCTATCGGGACAGTGGAACCATCAGTGACTCCTAAGAAAGGCTTGGTTGGCTGAAGCTGATCATATGGCACTTGGAGATTGTTGAACGTCTCGACGGATAGAACGTTGAGTCCTGCTCCGCCATCGGCGAGGGTCCCGTGACTTGCACATTGCCGATGACTCGAACAAAGCATTGGGAGGACACCGCCGCTGCCAAGACTTGAGCTTACCCGTGAGCTGAATGTGATGGCGCATTACGCACCACCCGAGAGGGCTGTGGCCTCAAGCTTGGGGAGGACAACATTCACCTCGCGAGCAAACTTCTTGAAGATGCGCTAGGGGCTGGGGCTCGAGCGCCGCCAGATGCAAGCGATTGCTCGGAGCCTCGGAAGCCCCCAGCCCCCTCGTCCTGATGATGGTCTTCATTCCTTCTTGGTGGTGGTGGCATAGGAGAAAGGCTTGCGTTGCCTTGCGGGCGGTCCTCGCGAGGCTGATCTCTCCAAGCTCCCTCGCGAGGCTGGTCCTGCCAGCAGTCCTCGCGAGGATGGTCACGCCACCCTTGGCAAGGGCCACGGTCGTCCCATCGTCCTCCACCTCTTGCTCCGCCTCGGCCGTAGCCCCAATCATTGCGCTTGGGACGTCAACCGACACGGCCTTCTCGCACGGCCCTGAGCTCTTGGCATTCGTTGGTGTTGTGGGTGTGGAGATCGTGGTACACACAGCATCGCTGCCCTTGGACGACCGACCGTCCTCGCCGCGCTTTGTGTCCGGGTCCATCGCGAGTACAGCTGCTCCCTTACGCCTACATCCTTGGCCTTCGCTTCTCTTCGGGTCCGCCGCCGAGCTCGATAAGGGAGAGGCGCCTTCCTCACCCTTGCACACTTGGTCGCCAAAGTTGAACAACCCGCAGATGTGCACAGATCTTCATGGATTGCCAGCTCCTCCTTCATCTTGACGTCGCGAACGCCATCAAAGAACGCCGAAATGATGGCCTCCTCAGTCAACCTGGGAATCTTGAGGCGAGCATTGTTGAAGCACTGGATGTACTTCTGCAAGGTCTCTCCAGGCTGCTTCTTGATGCGGCGCAGGTCACCCACGGATGGCGGATGGTCGCGAGTGCCCTGGAAGTTGGCAATGAAGCGCGTGCGCATCTCGTCCCAGGAGGAGATCGTGCCAGAGCTCGGTTCAGAGCCGTGCGGGCACCGCCCTGAGCGCCATGGGAAACCAGCCGCCATGACCTTTTCGCCCCATTGGCGGCTTCGATGCCCAGCTTGTAGAGCTGTAGGAACTCCGCTGGGTCTGCAGGTCGTCAGAAGCGAGAAGGCGTGTCAGCTTGAACTTGCTCGCCAGCGACATCGCAGAAGCTCGGGGTGAAGGCGTGGCAGCCTGCGGTGGACACCAGGGCCCTTTGCTGTTGCTGGACTTGCTCCTGGAAGTTCCCACGCGCCGCCGCCTGGAGCAACGCGGGGTCTTGACGTGGTGGTGCAGGGATGCGGTCATGGCGCACTAGTGCCGGGAGCACGCAAGCACCTTCTTGGGGGCGAGGGATTTCTTGGCAGCTCCTTTCTTATCGTGCAGGCGCCGGACCTGGTGGGTCTCGTCCTGGGGCCGCGCGCCTTTGAGCTAGGGCGCCTTCTTGGGGAGGAGGTGGCGGAGGCACCTCCTGATCCATGCCTCCTGCGCAGGATGGAGGGCGAGGCAGCGATAGGGACGACATAGAAGAGCCCCCTGCGGCACTGACGAGCTCGGTGATGCGGGCGAGCCAGTCCTCGTAGAGGTCGTTGACGGGACGGTAGTGCAGGAGCTCACGCGCCAGAGTAGCGCGCGCGCGCGCGTCTGCGGGGACTCGACGGGCATGGGACGACGAACCGCCGGAGTCGCGACGGGTGGTGGTGCGGCTTTCCCGCCGCATCGGCGATGCAGACGAGGCTTCATCGCCGTTTCTACCGCCACCGCGGCGGCGTTGGCGGCAGTGACGGGAACGACGGGCGCCACGACGGGCGCCGCTGGGTGACGCGGGCGGCGAGAGCAGCCCAACGCTCGGCGCGAGCCCGACGAGCGTCAGCCATGGACACGACGGAAGATCGAACGCGAACAACGGAAGAAAGATTCCGGTGCACCCCTACCTGGCGCGCCAAATGTCGGATGTTGGGTTCCGGCAGACCTTTGAGTTTCGAACACTGGGGTGCGCACGAAGATCTCTCCCCTACCGATCTATGCTCAATCGTCTCATGAGATCTAGGCTAGAAATGATGAACAGCGCAAGAACACGAGATTTATACTGGTTCGGGCCACCATTGTGGTGTAATACCCTACTCCTGTGTGTGGTGTGGTGGATTGCCTCAGGGGCTGATGATGAACAGCACAAAGGGAGAACAGCCCCGCGAGAGGTGTTCTTGAGCTGGTGCGATGAACTGCTTGGGTGAGTTCGATCGGCTCTCTCTCTCTCTAGGCTTTCCAAAGTCTGGATCCGCTGCCCCTCTACTGTGGTGGTTAGCCCTATTTATAGAGGCCCTGGGCCTCTTCCCATATATTGAGCGAGAAGGGCGCCAACAATGGCCATTTTGAAGGGGGACATGTAGTAAAAGTTATCCTGACTAAAGTTGGTCTTCGGCTGCCAAAAGCACTGGTGATGACGTCGTCTTGGGCTCCACGGTGACCTCCATCCTGCCGCTCCGCTGGTCTTGGTCTCGCAGAATCGAAATGGCAACCTTTGCTCGATGCCTCAGATTCCACGCTCATGGTTTGCCCCTTTGCACCAAAGAGGGAACAAGGACATCGCGGCAGTCGGCGCCCACCGGCGCCTCGCCGTCTCGATCACACGGCTTATGCCATGAGCACCTCACGAGGTACCCTGCCTTGATCTCTCCTCCTCGCGAGCCTGCCTAGCAAGGCCGTCCCTGAGGTAGCCTCTCGTCGTTCTCCCCGCAAGGCTTGGCCCCTCGCGAGGGTCTTGAGTCTTGTGCTGATGAAGATGGGCCGCACTGGGCCACCACTTGAGCCACGCCGCAGGCCGCAGGCAGGCAAGTCTAGGGACCCCCATTCCCATAATGCCGACAATGTCGGTTGCAATTCCTCGTGTAATAGTTATAACATAGGGTGACACAGAACTAGCTCCAATTCATCAATGTAATGTAGGCATGTATTCCGAATATAGTCATACGTGCTTATGGAAAAGAACTTGCATGACATCTTTTGTCCTACCTCCCGTGGCAGCGGGTCCTAGTGGAAACTAAGGATATTAAGGCCTCCTTTAATAGATAACCGCACCAAAGCATTAACAGATAGTGAATACATGAACTCCTCAAACTACGGTCATCACCGAGAAGTATCCCGATTATTGTCACTTCGGGGTTGTCGGATCATAACACATAATAGATGACTATGGACTTGCAAGGTAGGATCAAGAACTCACATATCTTCATGAAAACATAATAGGTTCAGATCTGAAATCATGGTACTCGGGCCCTAGTGACAAGCATCAAGCATAGCAAAGTCATAGCAACATCAATCTCAGAACATAGTGGATACTAGGGATCAAACCCTAACAAAACTAACTTGATTACATGGTAAATCTCATCCAACCCATCATAGTCCAGCAAGCCTACGATGGAATACTCACGCACGGCGGCGAGCATCATGAAATTGGTGATGGAGGATGGTTGATGGTGATGACGGTGACGAATCCCCCTCTCTGGAGCCCCGAACGGACTCCAGATCTGCCCTCCCGGGAGAGATTAGGGCTTGGCGGCGGCTCCGTATCGTAAAACGCGATGAAACTTTCTCTCTGGTTTTTTCTCCAAGAAATGGAATATATAGAGTTGGAGTTGAGGTCGGTGGAGCATCAGGGGGGCCCATGAGACAGGAGGCGCGCCCAGGGGGAGGGGGCGCGCCACCCACCCTCGTGGACAGGGTGTGGGCCCCCTGGCCTTGATTCTTTTGCTAGTATTTTTTATATTTTCCAAAAGTTATCTTCGTGGATTTTTAGTTCATTCCGAGAACTTTTGTTTTCTGCACAATAAACAACACCATGGCAGTTTTGCTGAAAACAGTGTCAGTCCAGGTTAGTTTCATTCAAATCATGCAAGTTAGAGTCCAAAACAAGGGCAAAAGTGTTTGAAAAAGTAGATACGTTGGAGACGTATCAACTCCCCCAAGCTTAAACCTCTGCCTGTCCTCAAGCAATTCAGTTGATAAACTGAAAGTGCTAAAGAAAAACTTTTACAAACTCTATTTGCTCTTGTTGTTGTAAACATGTAAAGCCAGCATTCAAGTTTTCAGCAACGATTATGAACTAACCATATTCACAATAAAACTTAGGTCTCATGTTTACTCATATCAATGGCATAATCAACAAGCGAGCAATAATAATAAATCTTGTATGACAACAATTTCTCAAAATAATCATAATATGGTATAACAAGATGGTATCTCGCTAGCCCTTTCTGCGACCGCAAAACATAAATGCAAAGCACCTTTAAAGATCAAGGACTGACTAAACATTGTAATTCGTGGTAAAAGAGATCCAGTCAAGTCATACCCAATATAAACTAATAGTAATGAATGCAAATCAGTGTGCTGACCAGCGGGTGCTTTTTAATAAGAAGGTGATGACTCAACATAAAAGTAAATAGATAGGCCCTTCGCAGAGGGAAGCAGGGATTTGTAGAGGTGCGAGTGCTCGATTTTAAAATAGAGATGAATAACATTTTCAGTGGTATACTTTCACTGTCAATGCAGCAACTATGAGATCTCGATATCTTCCATCCTACATACATTATTGGCGGTTCCCAAACAGAATGGTAAAAGTTTATACTCCCCCACCACCAACAAGCACACTCCACGGCCATCCGAAACAATGGGGTACCGTCCATACCAACAACAATCCTGCGGGAGTTTTGTTTTATTTATTTTGATTTGTTTTGATCTTTTTGATCATGGGACTAGGCATCCCGGCTACTAGCCATTTTCTCGTGAATGAGGAGAGGAGTCCACTCCTCTTGAGAATAACAAACCTAGCATGGAAGATACAGACAACCCTAGTTGAAACATGAGCTGCTCGACCATACAAAACAGAATTTCATTTGAAGGTTTGGAGTTTGGGACATACAAATTTACTTGGAACGGCAGGTAAATACCGCATATAAGAAGGTATGGTGGACTCATATGGAATAACTTTGGGGTTTATGGAGTTTGGATGCACAAGCAGTATTCCCACTTAGTACAGGTGAAGGCTAGCAAAAGACTAGGAAGCGGCCAACTGAGAGAGCGACAACAGTCATGAGCATGCATTAAAATTAATCTACACCAAGTGCAAGCATGAGTAGGATATAATCCACCATGAGCATAAATATCATGAAGGCTATGTTGATCTATTTCAACTACATGCGTGAACATGTGCCAAGTCA
This sequence comes from Aegilops speltoides, assembly GCA_021437245.1. NCBI lineage: Eukaryota > Viridiplantae > Streptophyta > Magnoliopsida > Poales > Poaceae > Aegilops > Aegilops speltoides. The sequence goes on from CM038144.1 coordinate 185,088,773, forward strand.
AATCACTCGAATCTTTCAAAGGAGGATACCACCCTATCATACCACATCACAACCATTTTAATAGCATGTTGGCAAGCAAGGTAAACCATTATAAGCTCCTAGCTAATTAAGCATGGCATAAGCAACTATGATCTCTAATTGTCAGCAAACATGTTTACTCATAATAGGCTGAATCAGGAATGATGAACTCATCATATTTACAAAAACAAGAGAGGTCGAGTTCATACCAGCTTCTCTCATCTCAATCAGTCCATCATATATCATCATTATTTCCTTTCACTTGCATGACCAAACGGTGTGGATAATAATAATAGTGCATGTGCATTGGACTAAGCTGGAATCTGCAAGCATTCAATTCAAGAGAGAAGAGAAGGTAATATGGGCTCCAAGTTAAATCAACAATCATGCATATGAGAGCCACTAAACAATTTCATTATGATCTTCTACTCTTGAATCCCAAAGGAAAGAAAAGAAATAAAACTATTTACACGGGAAAGCTCCCAACAAGCAAAAGAAGAACGAGAAATCTTTTTGGGTTTTCATTTTAATTACTACTACAAGCATGGAAGGTAAACTAACTATTTTTCTTTTGTTTTTTCTTAAGGTTTATCAAACACACAAGAAGAAAGCTAGAAAAATAAATTAAACTAGCATGGATAATACAATGAAAGAGTATGAGCACCGACAACTAGAATAGTGTGTGAACATGAATGTAAAGTCGGTGAGAAATATGTACTCCCCCAAGCTTAGGCTTTTGGCCTAAGTTGGTCTACTCCCAAGGATAGCCTGGCTGATATCCAAAGTTATAACTGGGGTCATACTGAGATGCAGCAGCCAATGCCTCCTGAGTTGCGGCATATTGGCGAGCTGCCTCCGCGCTCCTCTCGTGTTCAGCTGCCTCCTCCCTTGTGACAACATATCTTCGTTTTGCCTAGTAATCAAAAAGGGAAGAAGCAGGGAGTGTAACATGGACAGCATGACGTCTGTCAAAGATTAGTCGATACTGGAGGAATTGTTCATTTCTCACAAGAAAAGAGTGCCTAACCATAGCGTCAAAATCTAAATAAGTGGCAGGCAAATCTATATCACCCTCACGTGGAGATATACCAAGATAATTAGCAACACGGGTTGCATAAATTCCTCCAAATATATCTCCAGATATACCATTATTATGCAACCTACGTGCAACTATTGCCCCCAAGTTGTAATCTTTATTACCTAATATAGCACTCTCGAGGACACAAAGATCAGGGACACACATGTGACATGCTTCATCTTTACCGTAAATGCATCTACCATTGAAGAGAGCAAAATAATGTATAGAAGGAAAATGAATGCTCCCTATGGTGGCTTGTGCTATGTCCCTAGATTCTCCCACAGTGATACTAGTGAGAAAGTCTTTATATTCAGATTTGTGGGGTTCATTAACATTGCTCCATTGTGGGAGTTTGCAAGCAGTACTAAAATCTTCTAGGTCCATGGTATAAGATTGATCATAAATATCAAACAGGAGATTCTGAGAATTATGCGAAGATGTATATTTAAATCTTCTCACGAATGAATCGGTCAATTGGTAGTATTGAGGACACTTATCTTGCATGAATTCCTCAAGATCAGCATTATGCACATTGCTACGTCTTGAGCTTGCGTTGGTTTTCCTCGAAGAGGAGAGGGTGATGCAGCAAAGTGTAGCGTAAGTATTTCCCTCAGTTTTGAGAACCAAGGTATCAATCCAGTAGGAGGCTCCTTAAAAGTCCCACGCACCTACACAAAACAAACTGAGAACTCGCAACCAACGCAATAAAGGGGTTGTCAATCCCTTCACGCCACTTCATGCAAAGTGAGATCTAATAAAGATAGTATGATAAGATAAATATATTTTTGGTATTTTATATTAGATAATTGCATTTTTACTTTAGTTGGTTCTTACCATGGGTTTTGCTTTACTGAGCTTGTTTTTTTCTTACCTTTTCCATCAAGGTCCCTTGAATGCCCTTTGACCATTTGACCAAAACTTTGAAAATTTATAACTAATTCATACAAACTAAGGAAAATGCAAATAAGATATCAAAATGTTCAGATAAACATTACCTTTATGGAAATATCATTTTCATTCAGGACAAAAGAATCATTTAAACTACTCGAGGTAATTAATGTTATTAACATTATTAAAAATTAATAGGTATAAACAATATTTTTTTTCATGAAGAAAAATTACATGCAAATGCAGGTGATGTTTTCTGAACATCCTCATAACTTATTTGTATTTTTCTGAGTTTGTATCAACTTGTTATGAATGTTCTGACGACTTTGACCATTATTTGGAAACTTCATAACAAGTTGATATGAACTCAGGAAAATGCAAATAAGGTATCAAGATGTTCAGAAAACATCACCTACATTTGCATATAATTTTTATTCATGAAAAAATATATTGTTTATAGCTATTTATTTTTAATAATGTTGATAATATTAATTACCTCAGGTCGTTTAAACGATGCCTTTTTCCTTAGTGCAAATGATATGTCCATAAAGGTAATGTTTATGTGAACATTTTGATATCTTATTTGCATTTTCTTGAGTTCGTATGAATTAGTTATGAATTTTCAAAGTTTTGGTCAAACGGTCAAAGGACATTCGAGGGACCTTGGTGGAAAAAGTAAGGGCAAAACTGAGCAAGCTCGAAAAGTTAGGGCAAACCCCGTGGGTAGGAACCACTTAAGGGTAAAAATGCAATTGTCCCTTTATAATATAGATGCAAAAAGTAAAGATGCAAATAAAGTAGATTGTAAGCAAATATGATATGAGATAAACCCGGGGGCCATAGGTTTCACTAGAGGCTTCTCTCAAGATAGCATAAGTATTACGATGGGAGAACAAATTACTGTCGAGCAATTGATAGAAAAGCGCATAGTTATGAGATTATCTAGGCATGATCATGTATATAGGCATCACGTCCATAACAAGTAGACCGACACCTGCCTGCATCTACTACAATTACTCCACACTTCGACTAACTCCAGCCTGCATCTAGAGTATTAAGTTCATAAGCACAGAGTAACCCATTAAGCAAGATGACATGATGTAGAGGGATAAACACATGTAATATGATATAAACCCCATCTTGTTATCCTCGATGGCAACAATACAATACGTGTCTTGCAACCCTTTCTGTCACTGGGTAAGAACACCACAAGATTGAACCCAAAGCTAAGAACTTCTCCCATGGCAAGAAAGATCAATCTAGTAGGCCAAACCAAACTGATAATTCGAAGAGACTTGCAAAGATAACTCAATCATACATAAAAGAATTCAGAGAAGATTCAAATATTATTCATAGATAACCTTGATCATAAACCCACAATTCATCGGATCTCGACAAACACACCGCAAAAAGAGATTACATCGAATAGATCTCCACAAGAGAGGGGGAGAACATTGTATTGAGATCCAAAAAGAGAGAAGAAGCCATCTAGCTAATGGACCCGTAGGTCTGTGGTAAACTACTCACAACTCATCAGAGGGGCAAGGATGTTGATGTAGAGGCCCTCCGTGGTTGCTTCCCCTTCTGCAGAGTGCCAAGAAGGGCTCCAAGATGGGATCTCATGGATATGTATGGTTACGGGGTGGAAATTGTGTTTCGTGGTGCTCCTAGATGTTTTCAAGGTATGTAGGTATATATAGGAGGAAGAAGTATGTCGGTGGTTACTGAGGGCCCACGAGACAGGGGCGCGCCTGCTGGGGGGCGCCTCCTATCTCGTGGGGCCCTTGGAGGCTTCTTGACTTGCACTCCAAGCTCTCCGGATCAGATTTGTTCCAAAAATAACGCCCCAAGGTTTCATTCCGCTTGGACTCGCTTGATATTCCTTTTCTTCAAATATCAAATTGGCAAAAAACAAGAATATGGGCCGGGCCTCCGGTTAGTAGGTTAGTCCCAAAAATGATATAAATGTGTAAAATAAAGCCCATAAACATCCAAAAGGGGTAATATAACAGCATGGAACAATAAAAAATTATAGATACGTTGGAGATGTATCACACATATGCATCAAATTCATCCTTGATGCCTGCATTGACCATAAACTCTTCTGACGTCCGTTCACAAGACCGCACCTCATCTTCCCTTGATGGTTCATCGTCTTGTTCACGCCTAGGTCCTCTCTTTGTTGAGGAACCAGCTTGGTACATTTTCCTGGACATATTACTTCCTCTGAAAAATTTCGGAAATTTTTAGTAACTTCAAAATAAAAGTGAATCAAACTAAACAAGATTGATAGCAACTACTCCCACAAGTGCCTAGAGCCTATATCATTCATTAGAATTACTTGGGACCTCATAAATTTGACAAGCAAGCTCAATAACAGGGTCACCTAGGCAGCAAAATTTTGCAATGAATAAAGCACTAGAATAAAAACTAATTGGACCAATGGAGGAGTCACATACCAAGCAACAATCTCCCAAAGCAGTTTTTTGAATGGAGCTTTGAGCAAGGAGATCGAAAATCGCAGCAAAATGAGCTAGAACTCGAGCTCGAGCTGGATGGGGATTTTTTTGGGAGGAAGATGGAGTGTGTGGGTGCAGGAATAAGTGGAGGGGGGCCACCATGGGCCCACGAGATAGGGGGCGCGCCTAGGGGGAGTGGGCGCGCCCTGGACCCTCGTGGCCAGGTGCTTGCCCCCACCTGTTGTGTTCTCAGTGCCTAAAATCCTCAAATATTCCATAAAAAATCGTACTAAATTTGCAGGGCATTCAGAGCACTTTTATTTTTGGGATATTTTTTATTGCACGGATAATTCAGAAAACTGACAGATAATACTATTTTTGCTTTATTTATTCTAAATATCCAAAAGTAAAAAGAGGGTATAGAAGGTTGTGCCTTCTAGTTTCATCCATCTCATGATCATCAAAAGGAATCCACTAACAAGGTTGATCAAGTCTTGTTAACAAACTCATTCCGAATAACATGGAACCGAAGAAATTTCGAATAGCACTAGGTTACCTCAACAGGGATATGCACATCCCCAACAATAAGAATATCCTATTTTTTCTTGACAGTAGGAAGAGGAAATTCAAAACCTCCAATAACAATAGTTGGAACTTTTCCAATAGAATTGATGCTATGAACTTGAGGTTGTTTCCTCGGAAAGTGTACTGTATGCTCATTACCATTATCATGGAAAGTGACATTGCCTTTGTTGCAATCAATAACAGCCCCTGCAGTATTCAAAAAGGGTCTACCAAGGATAATAGACATACTATTGTCCTCGGGGATATCAAGAATAACAAAGTCCGTTAAGATAGTGACATTTGCAACCACAACAGGCACATCCTCACAAATACCGACAGGTATAGCAGTTGATTTATCAGCCATTTGCAAAGATATTTCAGTAGGTATCAACTTATTAAATTCAACTCTACGATATAAAGAGAGAGGCATAACACTAACACCGGCTCCAAGATCACATAAAGCAGTTTTAACATAATTTCTTTTAATGGAGCATGGTATAGTTGGTACTCTTGGATCTGCAAGTTTCTTTGGTATTCCACCCTTAAAAGTGTAATTAGCAAGCATGGTGGAAATTTTAGCTTTCGGTATCTTTCTTTTATTTGTAGTGATATCCTTCATATATTTAGCATAGAGATTTACTTTAAGCATATCAGTCAAGCGCATACATAAGAAGATGGGTCTAATCATTTTAGCAAAGCGCCTAAAATCCTCATCATCCTTTGTCTTGGATGGTTTAGGGGGAAAGGGCATGGGTTTCTGAACCCATGGTTCTCTTTCTTTACCGTGCTTCCTAGAAACAAAGTCTTTCTTATCATAACGTTGATTCTTTGATTGTGGGTTATCAAGATCAACAGCAAATTCAATCTCTATATCATTATTATTGCTATGTTGACCATCAACATTAATATTATCATTAACATTATCACTAGGTTCATGTTCATCACCTGATTGTGTTTCAGCATCAGAGATAGAAATATCATTGGGATTCTCAAGTGTGTCTACAACAGGTTCACTAGAAGCATGCAAAGTCCTATCATTTTTCTTTTTCTTCTTTTTAGAAGGACTAGGTGCATCTAAATTATTTCTCTGAGAATCTTGCTCGATTCTCTTAGGGTGGTCTTCAGGATACAAAGGTTCCTGAGTCATTCTACCAGTTCTAGTAGCCAATCTAACAGCAAAGTCATGTTTATTATTTAATTCATCGAGCAAATCACTTTGAGCCTTATGTACTTGTTCTTCTTGAGTGGTAACCATAGAAGCATATTTGCTAATGAGTTTAAGTTCACCTTTAAATCTAGACATATAATCACTCAAGCATCCTATCATGAAAGCATTACTCTTTAATTCTCTACCAACATAAGCATTAAAACTTTCTTGTCTAGCCATAAAGTCATCAAATTCATCTAAACATTGGCTATTAAATTTTGTAGACGGGATTTGTACTTTATCATATCTATAGAGAGAATTTACCTTTACTACCTGTGTCGGGTTATCAAGACTGTGTTTCTTCAACAGGCGGTATATTAAGACCATGTATTTCTTCAATAGGAGGTAAATTCTTAACATCTTCATCTTTAGTACCTTTTTCTTTCATAGATTTCTTTGCCTCTTGCATATCTTCATGACTGAGAAATATAACACCCCTCTTCTTCGGAGTTGGTTTAGGAGTAGGCTCAGGAGTCGGCTCAATTGGCTTAGGAATTGGCTCAGGAATTGGCTTAGGAAGAGCCCAATTATTTTCATTAGTCAACATATTATTCAATAGTCATCTTGGTCGACAGTTCTTTCCCTGAAAACACAACCAGCACAACTATCCAAGTGGTCCTTGGAAGCATCGGTTAGTCCATTATAAAAGATATCAAGTATTTCATTTTTCTTAAGAGGATAATCAGGCAAAGCATTAAGTAATTGGAGAAGCCTCCCCCAAGCTTGTGGGAGACTCTCTTCTTCGATTTGCACAAAATTATATATTTCCCGCAAGGTAGCTTGTTTCTTATGAGCAGGGAAATATTTAGCAGAGAAGTAATAAATCATATATTGGGGACTACGCACACAACCAGGATCAAGAGAATTAAACCAAGTTTTAGCATCACCCTTTAATGAGACTGGAAATATATTAAGGATAAAATAATAGCGAGACTTCTCATCATTTGTAAACAGGGTGGCTATATCATTTAACATGGTAAGATGTGCCACAACAGTTTCAGATTAATTGCCATAAAAAGGATCAGATTCAACCAAAGTAATAATTTCAGGATCAACAGAGAATTCATAATCCTTATGAGTAACAAAAATAGGTGAAGTAGCAAAAGCGGGGTAATATTTCATTCTAGCATTTAGAGTTTTGTGTGTAAGTTTAGCTAGTAACTTCTTAAGATCGGATCTATCATTGCAAGCAAAAAGATCTCTAGCAATTTCTTCATCCATAACATAACCCTCAGGAACAACAGGCAATTCATACTTAGGGGGAGAACCTTCATCATCACTATCATCAATAATTTCATCTTCAATAATTTCATTCTCTCTAACCCTAGCAAGTTGTTCATCAAGAAATTCACCTAATGGCAAAGTAGTATCAAGCACAGAAGTAGTTTCATCATAAGTATCACGATAATGTAAGTGGCATCATCAATAACATGTGACATATCGTAATTCATAGCAAGAGCAGGTTTAGGTGTCGCAAGCTTACTCATAATGTATGAGAATCTAGTGTAGAGCTAGATGGCGCTTCCTTACCTCCCTCGTAGTTGAGGGAAAAATCTTAGTTCTTGCGCCTTTCAAGTTCTTCATAGTGATCAGCAGATATAGATCCCAAGTGACTCAAAGAATAGAGCTATGCTCCCCGGCAACGGCGCCCGAAAATAGTCTTGATAACCCACAAGTATAGGGGATCGCAACAGTTTTCGAGGGTAGAGTATTCTACCCAAATTTATTGATTTGACAAGGGGAGCCAAAGAATATTCTCAAGTATTAGCAGTTGAGTTTTTAGTTCAACCACACCTGGATAACTTAGTATCTGCAGCAAAGTATTTAGTAGCAAAGTAGTATGGAAGTAAGGGTAGCAGTTTTGTAGTAATTGTAACAGTAGCAACAGTAAAGTAAATAAGCAAAGCACAATATGTGAAAAGCTCATAGACATTGGATCAGTGATGGATAATTATGTCAGATGCGATTCCTCATGTAATAGTTATAACATAGGGTGACACAGAACTAGCTCCAATTCATCAATGTAATGTAGGCTTGTATTCCGAATATAGTCATACGTGCTTATGGAAAAGAACTTGCATGACATCTTTTGACCTACCCTCCCGTGGCAGCGGGGTCCTAGTGGAAACTAAGGGATATTAAGGCCTCCTTTTAATAGAGAACCGGACCAAAGCATTAACACATATTGAATACATGAACTCCTCAAACTATGGTCATCACCGAGAAGTATCCCGATTATTGTCACTTCGGGGTTGTCGGATCATAACAGATAATAGGTGACTATAGACTTGCAAGATAGGATGAAGAACTCACATATATTCATGAAAACATAATAGGTTCAGATCTGAAATCACGGCACTTGGGCCCTAGTGACAAGCATTAAGGATAGCAAAGTCATAGCAACATCAATCTCAGAACATAGTGGATACTAGGGATCAAACCCTAACAAAACTAACTTGATTACATGGTAAATCTAATCCAACCCATCACCGTCCAGCAAGCCTATGATGGAATTACTCACACACGGCGGTGAACATCATGAAATTGGTGATGGAGGATGGTTGATAATGATGACGACGACACATCTCCCTCTCCGGAGCCCCGAACGGACTCCAGATCAGCCCTCCCGAGAGAGATTAGGGATTGGCGGCGGCTCCGTATCATAAAACGCAATGAAACTTTCTCTCTTATTTTTTCTCCGTGAAATGGAATATATAGAGTTGGAGTTGAGGTCGTTGGAGCATTAGGGGGCCCACAAGACAGGGGGCGCGCCCAGGGGGAGGGGGCGCGCCCCCCACCCTCGTGGACAGGGTGTGGGCCCCCTGGCCTTGATTCTTTTGCCAGTTATTTTTATATTTTCCTAAAGTTATCTCCGTGGATTTTCAGGTCATTTCGAGAACTTCTGTTTTCTTCACAATAAACAACACCATGGCAGTTCTGCTGAAAACAGTGTTAGTCCAGGTTAGTTTCATTCAAATCATGCAAGTTAGAGTCCAAAACAAGGGCAAAAGTGTTTGGAAAAGTAGATACGTTGGAGACGTATCAGGCATAGGGGGCGCGTCCTGCCTGCTTCTCAGGCCCAGCTGACGGCAGCCGCTATCGACGTTGAGCATCCCCTGTTGGCTAGCCTGTTGCAGCAGCACAGTGACCTCTTCAACGAGCCACAGGGCCTTCTGCCAGTCCGGCCCTACGACCACCACATCCACCTGCTACCGGACACAGCTCCCGTCGCCGTGCGGCCGTACCGCTACCCCCAGCTCTAGAAGGATGAGCTGGAGCGGCAGTGTGCGGTCATGCTCGTCCTGGGCATCATCCGGTTCTCAACATCACCATTCTTCACGCTGGTGCTTCTCATGCGCAAGGCCGATGGTTCATGGCGTTTCTGCATTGACTACCATGCTCTCAACGCCAAGATGTCCAAGGACAAATTTCCTATCCCCGTCGTGGATGAATTCCTGGACGAGCTACATGGGGCACGCTTCTTCACCAAGCTCGACCTCCCTTCGGGATGTCAGCAGGTGCGGATGCACCCGGACGATGTCGTGAAGACGGCCTTCCGCACTCATCAGGACCACTTCGAGTTCTTGGTGATGCCCTTTGGCATCTCCAATGCCCCGGCGACATTCCACGCTTTGATGAACGATGTGCTCTGTCCCTACTTGCGCCAATTTGTGCTCGTTTTCTTTGATGACATTTTTATCTACAGCTCATTGATGTCTACTATGCAACCTTCTTCTTGTAGACTCGTGTTGGGCCTCCAAGCGCAGAGATTTGTAGGATAATATCAAATTTCCCTCAAGTGGATACCTAAGGTTAATCAATCCATGGGAGGTGTAGGATGAATATGGTCTCTCTCAAACAACCCTGCAACCAAATAATAAAAAGCCTCTTGTGTCCCAACACACCCAATACAATGGTAAATTGTATAGGTGCACTAGTTCGGCGAAGAGATGGTGATACAAGTGTAATATGGATGGTAGATATAGGTTTTTATAATCTGAAAAAATATAAAAACAGAATAGAAAGAAACAAAATTGAGCAAAAACGGTATTGCAATGCTTTAAAACAAGGCCTAGGGTTCATACTTTCACTAGTGCAAGTTCTCTCAACAATGATAACATAATTAGGTCATATGGCAAACCCTCAACGTGCGACAAAAGTCACTCCAAAGTTCATATCACGGAGAACATAAGATGAAATTGCTTGTAGGGTACGAAACCACCTCAAAGTTATTTTTTCCAATAAATCCATTGAGCTATTCCTATAAGTGTCACAAATAGCCCTAGAGTCCGTAGTAAAATAACACCATATGACACGCATCAATCAACCCTAATGTCACCTAGATACTCCATTGTCACCACAAGTATATGTGGGTCAATTATACGATATGCATCAAACAACTTCGGATTCATAATATTCAATCCAACAGAAAGAACTTCAAAGAGTGCCCCAAGATTTATACCGGAGAAACAAGGACGAAAACGTGCATCAACCCCTATGCATAGATTACCCCGATGTCACCTTGGGAATTCGCGAGTTGAGTTCCAAAACATACATCAAGTGAATCAATATAACACCCCATTGTCACCATGGATATCCCACGCAAGACATACATCAAGTGTTCTCAAATCCATAATAGTATTCAATCCGATAATAGTGAAACCTCAAAGGTAAAACTCAATTCATCATAAGAAAGTGGAGAGAGAAGAACACCATAAGATCCAACTATAATAACAAAACTCGCGGTACATCAAGATCATGCCAAATCAAGAACACGAGAGAGAGAGAGAGAGAGAGAGAGAGAGATCAAACACATAGGTACTGGTACATACCCTCAGCCCCGAGGGTGAACTACTCCCTCCTCGTCATGGTGGCCACCGAGATGATGAAGATGGCCTAAGGTGATGGTTTCCCCCTCCGGCAGGGTGCCGGAACGGGCTCCTGATTGGTTTTTCATGGCTATAGAGGCTTGTCACGGCGGAACTTCTGATCTAGGTTTCTTTCTAGGGGTTTCGTGATTTATACAAATTTTTGGGATCTGTTCATGTCAGGGGGGTTCTTGAGGTAGTGGCAAGACGGGGGGGCACGCCATAGGTGGATGGGCACACCCTCCGCCCTTGCCATGACCATGAGACTCTTCTGGCCCAACTCCGATGCTTTGGGGGTCTCTTTTGGTCCATAAAAAATCACCATAAATTTTTAGCCCATTCCGAGAACTTTTATTTCTGCACAAAAAATGACACCACGGTAGTTCTGCCGAAAACAGTGTAAGTTTGGGTTAGTTCTAATCAAATCATAACAAAATCATATAAATTGCTATGAACATGGCATGAATACTTCATAAATTATAGATACGTTGGAGACGTATCACTCATCGTGGGAGGAGCACCTGCAGCACGTGGCCATCGTCTTCCAAGTGCTCGTTCGGCATGACTTCCGTCGTCTATCTCGGCCATGTTATCTCGGCGTAGGGTGTCGATATGGATGCCGGCAAGGTCGCGGCGGTCGTGGCTTGGCCCACGCCGAACTCGCCGCGGGCCCTTCACGGCTTCTCGGGCCTCGCTGGTGAAAGCACAAGTGCTCCCTGGGTGATTTTCGTAATTAATGTCAACATATCTCTTGTTGGACTAATACTTTTATCTACTGTATTTTAGATAAGTCTAACCGTGGAGTGGCATGGACAAGAGCGTGTGGAACCCCTTCAAGATGCTAAGGACTAAGGATTGGCTCAAGCTCAAAGCTTGGGACTCTACATTTTCTATTTCAGTGATCCAAGATGACATTGAGTCCATAGGAAAGCCAATACTATTAAAAGGGGATGAGGTGTTGCTTAATAGCTTGCTTGCTCAAAGTGCTTAGTGATATACTCCAAAGCCCTCAACCACTTTCTCATATCCACATATGTCCCAAACCAAAAGTCAAACTCGGTCCCACTGATTTGATCCATCCGGCGCCACCGAGTTCATTTGACATAGCCACTCCCAGAAACCCTAATCGATTCGGTCTCACCGATGGGATCTTGGTATCACCGAGATGGTCTTGCAATCTCTCTGTTGTCCATTGCAATAATTTCGGTCTCATAGAAATTATGCAATCGGTCCCACCGAGTTTGCTTGACCAACTCTCTATTTTGCTTATTACCAAAATCGGTCCCACCGAGTTTGTGTAATCAGTCAAACCGAGATGAGGTTTTACCCTAACCCTTGCACATCGGTGTCACAGCCCTAGCTTTAGCTTTGCTTGTGCGCTAGTCTTGGTTGTTGCATCATGTTTTAATTTTTCTTAAACTTGAAATGGGGATTGACTAAACCCTAGCACAAATGAATTCAACTAGGTTCAACTAAAATATTTTCAATGAGTCCAAATGGCTTTCAAAAATGTTCATCATTTCTGGAAAATGCTGGAGACATAACCAGGGGTGTTGCACATTTTTCCATGACATATTCGGCCTGTGAATTAAATATTATAGTATTTGCATTTGGGCATTTAAATGCTATTAAATATTTTAAATGCTCAAATAATCATAAATTAAATGTTTACTGTTGGGAATATTCCAAACAGTAGTCATGATTAGTTTCATGATTTTTGGTAATGCCCTGACATTTTTAATAAAGCCCTGAAGTTACAAAAAAATAGAAAACAGAAAACAATTTAGAAGAGAGAGAGAGAACGCCACTGGCCACTTACTGCCGCCCACTGGCAGGCCAAAGATCTGGCCGCCCATGCCACCAAATTGCTTGTCCTCGCCAGCAGCACAGAGGTGATGCCGGTGAGCACGAGCTCGCCACGATGCCACCTGCTTGCCACCCGTGCCCCTGGACACGTGGGTGAGCTCCACGTCGCTGCCCCGACCCCGTGGACACCTCACTCGCCCCCCGCCTCTCTCCTTTGCTTTCCCGCACCATGGCCGACGTTGCTGCGCCCGCGCCACCGTAGTTCTCGCGTCCTCCGTCGTCCCCGCGCCGCGCCACCAAGTCCAACAGCTTTGCCGTCATCATCTCCGTCGAGCAGCCCGAGCCCCGAGCGCTCGCGCACCCTGCTTCGTCTTCTTCGAGATCGACTTCACCGAGCACCGCTGCAGATCCCCTTCGCCGTCACCGCCACACCAGTTCGTCCCCGACCTCGCCGACTGCTCCAACGTGACCGCCGTGAGCTTAGCCACCTCCCCATCCTCTCTGTTCTCTCTGTCGTGTATCATAGCGACTGCACGAAGCATCACCGCATGCGCCGCCGCCGAGCTCGTCGCCGACGTGACTCCGGCCACCCACAGGCCTCACCACCTTGTCCACTAACTCCACTGCACCCCCACGATTCCAAAGCACCATTTCCCGTGCCTCGCCGTGCCCCGCAGCCTCGGGTTCGACCTCACCCGACTCCAGCAACCGCCAAGGTCGTCGCCGCCAACGTTCCCGGCCACCGCGAGCCCAACCACTGCCACCAAACGCCGCGGCTTGCTCCCAGCTACGCGTAGATGCCCTCCGCCGCTCATTTGGTCACCGGAACACGTTAATGCACTCTCACTGCCGCGTCTGGCCTCGCCGTCGGCTAAACGCCGGCGAGTTTGACCCGTTGACATTGACTGGGTGGGCCCAGGTTGACTCCCCTGATTCTATGACAAGTGGGACCCCCCCTCTGTTAATTAACTTAGATTAGTACTAACTAAATTTAGTTAGTTTAATTAACTGCTGACACGCGGGACCCACAAGTCAGGTTGACCTAGACGTCCCCTTTGACCACTGACGCACTGCTGACGCAATAACTCATTTTCTGGATTTATTCTTTCACAGGAAATTCCGAAAAATAACGAAAACTTCTAAAAATCATAGAAAATCAACCGTAGCTCCAAATCAAACAAATTATATATGAAAAATGATCAGAAAAATCCAATCTATCCATCCGTACAGGTTTCATGCATGTTAGAACACTTTAACCTTGATGTTTAGATAGAACAAGTTAAGGCACTAATATAACATCTTAAAATGGGTTTGCATTTGAATCTTTGGTTCAAATGGACTCATCTCAATCTGTTCTAGCTTGCATTATCCCAAAACACATTCATATTGCCATGTCATAGCATGCATCAAATTGTGCATTGCATTGATCGTGCTTCTTCTCTGTTTGCCTGTGTTGTTCCCCCTCGGTAGACGTTGTACCGACGTTGTGATCGTTGACACTGATGAAGACTCAATGCTATCTTCAGAAGTGCCAGGCAAGCAAAACCCCCTAGTTCACTCCGATACAATCCTACTCTCTCGCTCCTGCTCTATTTTACTGCACTAGGACAACAACGATTAATTTGTTACTTGTTGCGGTAGCTGAACCCCTTTATCCTCTGCATGACCTGTCATTGCCATAGTAAATAGATGAAACCCACTAGCATGAGTAGGAGTTGTTTGAGCCTTGTTGTGCCTACTCATTCATGCTTGTTTGTCATGCCTGCTACTGCTTAGAGTTGAGTCAGGTCTGATTCATCGGGGATGCATCAGAGGTGTGTGAACATGTCCTACTGTGTGTGAGCTAAGTGTGTGAACACGATTTGGTAAACGTAGCGGTGAGAGGCCATGTAGGAGTACATGGTGGGTTGTCTCATTGAAGCCGCCCATAGGAACTGAGTTCGTGTTTGTGATCCATGATTCAGCTACTACCATGCATTGGGCCCTGAAATATGACCCCGCTCGACTTCTTAACCACCCTAGTCCTCTGTCCAGGAGTTGCAAGTAGTTTCTGGTGTTTGTAGTAAGCTGGAGGCCGTGCGCAGCGCTGACCGGAGGGGTAGGCTGTGATGCGGTAGGCACGTGGCGGGTATACCGGGCGCCTGCTTGGTGTCACGGAACCTCAGACACATCGCTCGGGGCCGTATGTGGAAACCTCGGCGGACTCCTGCGGATGGAACCTGAATAGGCGATAAACTGGACTAGAGAGTTGAGTGTTTAGGTAGGTCGTGGTCTACACCCACGTCGGCTTTAAGCTGAAGTCTGCCGAGCACATGTCGTGTGCGGCGCTAAGTGGTGGAAACATGTATGAAGAAGTACACCCTGCAGGTTAACATCATCTATTCAATAGCCGTGTCCGCGTAAAGGACTTCTGGGTTGCCTATAACAGTTCATAGACAAGTGAAAGTGGATACTCTAAAATACGCAAGATAAGTGTGAGTGTATCCATAGTGGTGTATTGATATGGTGAATATGTGGACTCGTGTGCGCCACCCCAAAAGAGTTACTTGCAGTCGTAGTTCAGGATAGCCACCAAGTCAAAGTTGGCTTGCTGAAGTTAAGCCCCACCATCCCTTTGTTGATAATGATGCATATGTAGATAGTTCTGATGTAAGTCTTGCTGGGTACATTTGTACTCACGTTTGCCTATTCTATGTTTTTGCAGAGAGACTTCAGTCTCACTAATAGTTCTGCGTGGACTTCGACGTTTAGCTTGTTACCTCAGCTACGATCTTGTGCCTTCGGCAGGATCTAGTAGATAGTCAGGCTTCTTAGCCTTTTTCATTTGTAGATGTCTCAGACTCGGACATGTTAAGCTTCCGCTTGTGCTTTGACTTGTATGCTCTGAATGTTGGGTCATGAGACCCATGTTTGTAATATCTCGCTCCTTGGAGCCTATTGAATAAAATACTTGAGTTGTAGAGTCATGTTGTGATACCATGTTGTATTTGCACATATCGAGCATATTGTGTGTATGTTTTGAAATGCTTGGTATGTGTGGGATCTGACTATCTAGTTGTTTATCCTTAGTAGCCTCTCTTACCAGGAAATGTCTCCTAGTGCTTCCACTGAGCCATGGTAGCTTGCTACTGCTCCGGAACACTTAGGCTGGCCGGCATGTGTCCGTCCTCGTTCATGTGTCTATCCCTTCGGGGAAATGTCACGCGATGAATATCGGAGTCCTGTTAGCCCGCTACAGCCCGGTTTACCGGAGTCCTGCTAGCCCAGTGCTGCATCCCGGATTCACTCACTAATGACCGACACGTTCGATGCTGGGTCATGGATGCCTGTCCCTGTAAGTCTGTGCCACTTTGGTTTTACGACTAGCCATGTCAGCCCGGGCTCCTTATCATATAGATGCTAGCGACACTATCATATACGTGTGCCAAAAGGCGCAAACGGTCCCGGGCAAAGGTAAGGCGACATGCATGGGAATGCCGTGCATGAGGCCGCAAAGTGATATGAGGTGTTACATGCTAGATCGATGTGGCATTGAGTCGGGGTCCTGACAGCTTTGGTATCGAGCTGATCGCTCAGAGGATTACCAAGCCAAACTGGTCGAAGTTGAGTCTAGAAATGCTTTAGTTATATGTAGGGGAATTGATTTTGGGATGGAACGTAAGGCTCTTTTTACTCCGTATACCCTATGTACTTCTGATCCGAGTCATCTTATCTTTCCTACGGGGTTAAGAAACTAGGCTTTCCCTTCTTTCTATCAAGATCACGTGTTACTAATCTAGAGACTCATAAGATTGTTGGACTTAAGCCTCGGTTCAGTTCCTACTACTTCCGTATGTTAACTGTTGATCTCAAAAACCTTGATATTGTGCTTCTGAGTGGCTATGCCACCATTTTTTTTAGCATGTCTCCAATCTTTTCGAGCATTTACAGCCGTTATGTTGTCCGAGTCCTCCCAGGTTTCTAAATAGTCTGATCCATTTGCAAATCCTTTCTTTCTGTTCCCGATGTCCTTTATGGTCAGAATAAGCACACTAACCGGTGCGTTGAGGTAATTTATTGCCTTGACATATATGTTGGAGCTATTATTACGACCCTAGGTGTTTTAGGGAGTCACCTAGTAATCTAGTCACGTTTTGTGTCCCATGGTGATGATTCTGGCCTTTATTCTCGAAAGCATCCCGTGATGCAACTTAGTAGCAGGTATTCTACTCCTGGGTTTTTGAACCCGAGATTCACCCCACCTACTTCATGTTGATAGTGTTTTCTAGTTCCTTTAGGATGTTAGTAACCTTTGCAATAGTCCTCGAGGTCCGTGGTATTTCCTTCTTCCAAATACTAAGAACCATTTATGGCAGAAGTTCTTCGAACCAAAAGATCACAACAAAAGTGCTCTCGAGGAGTTCTCAATTCTATGTTGTGACCCTGCCAGTCCTACCTCTCTGCATGAATTGTCTGGAAGAAATATGTTGAACTTGTTCAACATCCTAATCCATGCATCCACAACTCAGAAAATCATATGTTCCTTTGAGTTGTCCTCCTTTAGTTGTATCCTGACCTTCGTCTATCGATTGATAGTCAGAAGTAGTCATGCATTCGTGTTCATCGATGCCTTTTACTTCTGGGGTCCGTCAAGCCATTCTATTCGGAATGACTAGGAGAAACAAACTCTAGTACCTCATCCATATCCAGGATTGGGTCAAAGCAGTTGAAATCCGCAAATCAAATGCCAGTCTAGCTTTTGATTCTGTTCTACCTCGGAGTATTAACCCCTTTATGTCAGGATTGTCATGAGAATTGCACCATTTCTCATGAATTCTTGACGTAGTGATACTTCTCGCTATCATTATTCATTCCTTGGTCTCGTGTTGTTGTAACCGGAGTGCCGACAAGTGAATCCGTGTTGAATACCCCTGAGCTAGTTGGTTAAGCTATACATCAACCTGGAGAGCTGGAAGATAAAAGCTTGTCTGACTTAGTTCATATTAAGGGATATCTTGTATGTGTGTTGAAGAAAGATGATATCTTCATCGATTGATCCTCGTGGTCAATTGTTGGATCTATTGTCTTACCCCAAACCTTTGATTTGAGTATGGGCTATCGTCAAATCAAATCAGAACCAATGATATTCGTAATGTTGTCTTGCTTGTGGTTGATCCCTTGAGCATACACCATTATATCTTTTGGGTCTGACCAATGCTATCACTTGTTCACATAATTATGGAACTCCATCTTCATGGAAACCTGGATGAATTGTTGTTGAGCCCATCAACAACATTTCTATCTTCTCCATGATTCGTGTTGAACATACAGTTAGTGTTGGAAACTTTGTGAGCAATGCTTTCGTGATCCGTTCATGAAGCATATGCTTGGATGAAAGAAGTGACTTCCTCTAATTTATGTGCATTTGATGCAAGTTGCCCTCGTGAATTCGAGAAAGCATGTTTTTACCTCCTCTGGATTCATCCCAAGTCAGTCATGCATGTGCAAAGTATGCTTTGGTTTGACAGGCTCGCTACCTCCATTACACATGTATCCCCTAGTACACCAAGCCACTGATTGATTTGTTCAAGGAGAAGTTCCTTCTTAAGAGCAAGACTTATGCAAGGACTTCGATATCATCGATGATGGTTCCCCTTCTCAACTCGGTAGTGTTTTATTATAAGACTATCACGCGGTCATGCTTGTCTGAGACAGCGTGTTCACATGTGTGTAGCAGAACCAGCTCATGTTTTTGAGCCTGCTATTGTAGTTCATTCCCCAAGATTCTCGCAACGTCATCTAGTCGATTTGTGTTGCAAACTTTCATTTTACTTTCTAGACTCGATGGGTCTGGATTATTCTAACACCATCCAGATCTGAATCTCAGGCAGATATGATGGTTGGAACGTTTTCCCAAGAATTATAAAATTGGTCTCTCTGTAACCCGGTAAAGTGGATGTCGTGGCCAACACACCCAGCCGGAAGACCTATTATTGTAGTATCTTGATTGAAGAAGTAGGCCATCTCCCCATAAGGACTTCGTAGGATTTACTTCCATAGTTATTCCTTATGGATTCTTGTGCCTCCGAAGTCCGACCTTTTACTTGATGTTCTGGGTACCAAACCATCTAAATGAATGGGTTACGCTAGCACATCAAGGAGAACATTAGAAGCGGAGTGCTAAATGTCTCTCGGTCGATCATCTAGATTTTGTCCCCTTGGCCTCGCTAAGGTGAAATCTGAGAAAGTGTTATCTTCCTTTGCGTCTGCATCCTCCACCATTATTCATCATGGTAGTATGTTGTGTTACCAGGATCCTTGACACGGATATTGGTAAAACCTTGATGAACATGGAAATGCTCAAGTTCTTGAGAGCACGCACAAGCTCTAGGCTTCATCGCCGGCACTAACTGGGATTGCTCTCAGTTCCCTCGGTTATGTTGTAACCCTTTCAGACAATGGATTCACTCTCTACTGTGGGGTTTCTCCCCAGTTACTAGAATCATTCCAAGCATTAGCATTTTGTTCCATCTTTCACTGCAATTGTGCCATTCCATCATGGACCTCATCCATTTCCGATGATAAGCAAAATCATTCTTGCGTTGTCTTGAACAAGGTAGTCCACATCATCCATTCGAATCCGGATATGCCACTCCTTCAAACTCCAGCAAACGATCGTTCGGAAAATTGCCTCAGGCTGGTGAGAAGAGTTTCAATGATCCATGTATCAAAAGTAATTCCTTTTTGCTACTTAAGGTATTGATCCTACAAGTCACCTTCCCTGAGATGTCTCGATATGGTGTCTTGGAAACCTAACTCCTCGCTACGTTGACAACCGTTCACCACTATTAAGTGTGAAATTGTTGTCTACCTGGTGAACCTCCATCATTTGTTCCACTTCATCCCTCTAGATGTGTGCTTCGTGTCTCAGCTCAAGAGATGTTGCTATGGCTCACCCCGTGAGCTGATCCTGAGTTGTTCGATCTTCGAGAAGATAGTTCCCTCTAGAGTTTTTCCTTTCTTTCCGTTGTCATGTTGGTTGAAGTTCTCAAAGCAAGACGTCGAGATCAAGATGATGCAAAGAATCAACATCCTCGGGAGGGGCAGTTGGATCGAGTAGATCGTGATAGTTTTCTGACCCCCTTCCTTCTTTCCTCATGACTTGAATCTCGGGATGAGATTCTTGTTTAGTGGGGGTGAGCTGTCACAGCCCTAGCTTTAGCTTTGCTTGTGGGCTAGTCTTGGTTGTTGCATCATGTTTTAATTTTGCTTAAACTTGAAATGGGGATTGACTAAACCCTAGCACAAATGAATTCAACTAGGTTCAACTAAAATATTTTCAATGAGTCCAAATGGCTTTCAAAAATGTTCATCATTTCTGGAAAATGCTGGAGACATAACCAGGGGTGTTGCACATTTTTCCATGACATATTTGGGCTCCGAATTAAATCTTATAGTATTTGCATTTGGGCATTTAAATGCTATTAAATATTTTAAATGCTCAAATAGTCATAAACTAAAATGTTTACTGTTGGAAATATTCCAAACAGTAGTCATGATTAGTTTCATGATTTTTGGTAATGCCCTGACATTTTTAATAAAGCCCTGAAGTTACAAAAAAATAGAAAACAGAAAACAATCTAGAAGAGAGAGAGAGAACGCCACTGGCCACTTACTCGCCGCCCAAAGATCGTGGTCGCCCATGCCACCAAATTGTTTCGTCCTTGCTGTGAGCACGAGAGGTGACGCCGGCGAGCACGAGCTCGCCACGGCGCCACCTGCTTGCCGCCCGCGCCCCTGGACACCTGGGTGAGCTCCACGTCGCTGCCCCGACCACGTCGACACCTCACTCGCCAACCTGCCTCTCTCCCTCGCTTTCCCGCACCATGGCCGACGTTGCTGCGCCCGCGCCACCGTAGTTCTCGCGTCCTCCGTCGTCCCCACACCGCGCCACCAAGTCCAACACATTCGCCGTCGTCATCTCCGTCGAGGAGCCCGATGCCCGAGCGCTCGCGCGCGCAGCTTCGTCTTCTTCGAGCTCGACTTCACCGAGCACCGCTGCAGATCCCCTTTGCCGTCACCGCCGCACCAGTTCGTCCCCGACCTCGCCGACTGCTCCAACGTGACCGACAAGAGCTTAGCCACCTCCCCATCCTCTCTGTTCTCTCTGTCGTGCATCGTAGCGACTGCACGAAGCATCACCACACGCGCCGCCGCCGAGCTCGTCGCCGACGTGACTCCGGCCACCCACAGGCCTCACCACCTTGTCCACTAACTCCACCGCACCCCCACGAGTCCAACGCACCATTTCCCGTGCCTCGCTGTGCCCCGCAGCCTCGGGTTCGACCTCACCCGACTCCGGCGACCGCCAAGGTCGTCGCCGGCGACGTTCCCGGCCACCCCGAGCCCAACCACTGCCACCAAACGCCGCAGCTTGCTCCCAGCTACGCGTAGATGCCCTCCGCCGTTCATTTGGTCGCCGGAACACCTTAATGCACTCTCACCGCCGCGTCTCGCCTCGCCGGTGGCTAAATGCCGACGAGTTTGACCCGTTGACCTTGACTGGGTGGGCCCAGGTTGACTCCCCTGATTCTATGACAAGTGGGACCCCCCCCTCCGTTAATTAACTTAGATTAGTACTAACTAAATTTAGTTAGTTTAATTAACTGCTGACACGCGGGACCCACTGGTCAGGTTGACCTGACGTCCCCTTTGACCACTGACGTCACCCTGACGCACTGCTGACGCAATAACTCATTTTCTGGATTTATTCTTTCACAGGAAATTCCATAAAATAACCAAAACTACTAAAAATCATAGAAAATAAACCGTAGCTCCAAATCAAACAAATTATATATGAAAAATGATCAGAAAAATCCAATCTATCCATGTGTACTGGTTTCATGCATGTTAGAACACTTTAACCGTGCTGTTTAGATGAAACAAGTTAAGGCACTAATATAACCTCTTAAAATGGGTTTGCATTTGAATCTTTGGTTCAAATGGACTCATCTCAATCTGTTCTAGCTTGCATTAGCCCAAATCACATTCATATTGCCATGTCATAGCTGCATCATATTGTGCATTGCATTGATCGTGCTTCTTCTCTATTTGCCGATGTTGTTCTCCCTCGGTAGACGTTGTACCGATGTTGTGATCGTTGACACTGATGAAGACTCAATGCTATCTTCAGAAGTGCCAGGCAAGCAAAACCCCCTTGTTCATTCTGACATGATCCTACTCGCTCGCTCCTGCTCTATTTTACTGCATTAGGACAACAACAATTCATTTGTTACTTGCTGCGGTAGCTGAACCCCTTTATCCTCTGCATGACCTGTCATTGCCACAGTAAATAGATGAAACCCAGTAGCATGAGTAGGAGTTGTTTGAGCCTTGTTGTGCCTACTCATTCATGCTTGTTTGTCATGCCTGCTTCGCTTAGAGTTGAGTCAGTCCGATTCATCGGGGATGCATCGAGGTGTGTGAACATGTCCTACTGTGTGAGCTAAGTGTGTGAACACGATTTGGTAAACGAAGGTGAGAGGCCATGTAGGAGTACATGGTGGGTTGTCTCATTGAAGCCGCCCTTAGGAACTGAGTTATGTGTTTGTGATCCATGATTCAGCTACTACCATGCATTGGGCCTCAAATATGACCCCGCCGACTTCTTAACCACCCTAGTCCTCTGTCCGGTGAGTTGCAAGTAGTTTCGTGTTTGTAGTATGTCGGAGGCCGTCTTGCAGTGGCTGACCGGAGGGGTGGGATGTGATGCGGTAGGCACGTGGGCGGGTATACGGGAGCCCGCTTGGTGTCACGGAACCTCAGACACATCGTTCGGGGCCGTATGTGGAAACCTCGGCGGACTCCTGCGATGGAACCCGAATAGGCGATAAACCCGGACTAGAGACTTGAGTGTTTAGGTAGGTCGTGGTCTACACCCACGCCGCTTTAAGCTGAAGTCTGCCGAGCACATGTCGTGTGCGACGCTAAGTGGTGGAAACATGTATGAAGAAGTACACCCCGCAGGTTAACATCATCTATTCAATAGCCGTGTCCACGGTAAAGGACTTCGGGTTGCCTATAACAGTTCATAGACAAGTGAAAGTGGATACTCTAAAATACGCAAGATAGCGTGAGTGCTATGGATGGCGTTCGCGTAGGGAGACGGGAGCGGATCCATAGTGGTGTATTGATATGGTGAATATGTGGACTCGTGTGCGCCACCCCAAAAGAGTTACTTGCAGTTGTAGTTCAGGATGGCCACCGAGTCAAAGCTGGCTTGCTGCAGTTAAACCCCACCATCCCTTTGTTGATAATGATGCATATGTAGATAGTTCTGATCTAAGTCTTGCTGGGTACATTTGGACTCACGTTTGCCTATTTTATGTTTTTGCAGAGAGACTTCAGTCTCACTAATAGTTCCGCATGGACTTCGACGTTTAGCTTGTTACTTCAGCTACGATCTTGTGCCCTCGGCAGGATCTACTAGATAGTTCGGCTTCTTAGCATTTTTCATTTGTAGATGTCTGTACTCAGACATGTTAAGCTTCCGCTTGTGCTTTGACTTGTATGCTCTGAATGTTGGGTCATGAGACCCATGTTTGTAATATCTCGCTCCTTGGAGCCTATTGAATAAAATACTTGAGTTGTAGAGTCATGTTGTGATGCCATGTTGTATTTGCACATATCGAGCATATTGTGTGTATGTTTTGAAATGCTTGGTATGTGTGGGATCTGACTATCTAGTTGTTTATCCTTAGTAGCCTCTCTTACCGGGAAATATCTCCTAGTGCTTCCACTGAGCCATGGTAGCTTGCTACTGCTCCGAAACACTTAGGCTGCCCGGCATGTGTCCTTTGTTCCTGTGTCTGTCCCTTCGGGAAATGTCACACGATGAATACCGGAGTCCTGTTAGCCCGCTACAGCCCGGTATACCGGAGTCCTGCTAGCCCAGTGCTACAGCCCGGATTCACTCGCTGATGACCGAAATGTTCGATGCTAGGTCATGGATGCATGTCTCTGTAAGTCTGTGCCACTATGGGTTTACGACTAGCCATGTCAGCCCGGGCTCCTTATCATATGGATGCTAGCGACACTATCATATACGTGTGCCAAAAGGCGCAAACAGTCCCGGGAAAAGGTAAGGCGACACCCGTGGGAATGCCGTGCGTGAGGCCGCAAAGTGATATGAGGTGTTACATGCTAGATCGATGTGGCATCGACTCGGGGTCCTGACAATTGATCCCACCGAGTTGATCATATCGGTCCCACCGAAATGCCTAACGGTCACATTATGAACTAAATCGGTCCGGCCGAGTTTTATGATTCGTTCCCATCGAGTTTGGTAAGTTGTGTGTAATGGTTAGATTTTGTGTGGAGGCTATATATGCCCCTCCACCCTCTCCTCATTCGTGTAGAAAGCCATCAGAACATGCCTACACTTCCAACATTCATTTTCTAAGAGAGGACCACCTACTCATGTGTTGAGGCCAAGATATTCCAATCAAACCATATGAATCTTGATCTCTAGCCTTCCCCAAGTTGCTTTCAACTAAAATCATCATTCCACCAAATCCAATCCTGTGAGAGAGAGTTGAGTGTTGGGGATACTATCATTTGAAGCACAAGAGCAAGGAGTTCATCAACAACACACCATCTATTACCTTTGGGAGAGTGGTGTCTCCTAGATTGGTTATGTATCACTTGGGAGCCTCCATCAAGATTGTGTAGTTGAACCAAGGAGTTTGTAAGGGTAAGGAGATCGCCTATTTCGTGAAGATCTACCCTAGTGAGGCAAGTCCTTCGTGGGTGATGGCCATGATGGGATAGACAAGGCTGCTTCTTCGTGGACCCTTCATGGGTGGAGCCCTCCGTGGACTCGTGCAGCCGTTACCCTTCGTGGGTTGAAGTCTCCATCAACGTGGATGTACGATAGCACTACCTATCGGAACCACGCCAAAATCTCCGTGTCTCCAATTGCGTTTACACACTCCAATTCCATCCCTTTACACTGCCAATATACTCTTTGCATGCTTGCTTGATATGTATTGTGAATGGTTAAACTTGTGTTTAAACTCCACCTCAACTTGAAAAACTTAAAAATGCCAACTTTGTGTGTTGAGGGTCTATTCACCCCCCTCTAGACATCTCTTCTCGATCCTTTCAATTGGTATTAGAGCTTTGGTATCCATTGCTTTGGTTTAAACACCATTGGAGGAAGATGGATGAGTCTAAGTTGGGGAGTCTTAGACATAGAGTGCCTATACTTGATGGGAGTACTTTCATGAGTGGAAAAATGAGATGCTTGAGATTTTCAATGGATATCATTTGAACAAGTACATTACCAACCCTTGTGCGCCCATTGTTTATCCCTTGCATCCCACTCCTGATGAGGATCTTGACATGATTCGCAATCTTAGAACTATCAATCTTATCACTAAAGGATTGCCTAGAAATTTGATTGGTCACTTGCCTACTCTTAAGTGTGCTTACACTATATGGAGATATCTTGAGGAAATATTTCCAAACTATTCCTTGCAAAATCTAGATGAGATTCTTCATAAGTCAATTGCCTTGAATAAAATGAGTACTGGTGATCCTAAGTTTGATGTTTGTCTATTTGAGCTTCGTGACCTTATGCATGCCAAAGGAGATGTTGGAATCATTAGCAATATCATCTCCGAAGCCATTAGATTTCATAAAGATGATTATTGTCATGATCATTTATCTAATGAATCACCCTCTCTACGAATTGATCCATCACATGACGATGTTGAGCATGGATACTATGATGAGGATGATGATAGTGACTATGATCTTTATGATGCAATGAGACACTTTGGTCTTATGGAAAATCTTCGCGGCTACATGGCAGGAGGAAAGGAATGGGTCCTTGATAGTGGATGTACCGATCACATGACCGGAGATAAAGACATGTTTCGTGAGCTTGCTGAAAACGACGGCCCTCGAAAGTATGTCACTTTTTGTGATAATTCAAAGGGTAATGTGGTGGCCTCGATAAGGTGGTCATCTCACATGATAGCTCCATACAAAATGTTATGCTCGCTGAATCTCTTGGCTATAATCTGCTTTCTCTATCTAGACTAGCTGACTTTGGTTTCAATGTCCTATATACTAAAGTAGATTGCCAAGTGTTTCATAGAGATAATCATAAAATGGTCTTTGCCGGCATACTTAGAGGTGATCTATACATTGTTGTTCACAAAAAAGGCTCAACCTATAACTTGCTTAATTGCTAAATCTTCCAAAGGCTGGTTGTGGCATAGATGGTTAGGTCAGGTGGGCATGCGAAACCTTGACAGGCTTATTAAAGGTGATCATATCCTTGGTGTTAAAGATGTCATATTTGATAAGGATAGACTTTGCAGTGCTTGCCAAGCAGGAAAACAGGTTGGAGGAATCCACCCCGTGAAGAACGTCATGACCACGAGAAGACCGGTCGAGCTACTTCACATGGATCTCTTTGGTCCCAACGCCTACAAAAGTCTCTGTGGAAACTCATTTGGTCTAGTTATAGTTGATGATTTTTCAAGATTTACGTGGGTTTTTTTCTCGATGATAAATCGCAGGTCCAAAAGATCTTCAAGAACTTCGCTAGGAAGGCTCAAAATCAATTTGAAGTGAAGATCAAGAAGGTTCACAGCGACAATGGAACGGAGTTCAAGAACGCCAATGTGGACACCTTTCTTGGCGAACAAGGGATCTCACATGAGTTCTTGGCTACGTACACACCTCAACAAAATGGAGTTGTTGAGAGGAAGAACCGGACGCTCATCGAAATGGTAAGAATGATGCTTGATGAATACAAGACGCCAAAACACTTTTGGGCGGAAGCGGTTGAGACAGCTTGTCATGCAACAAATCGCTTGTATCTTCACAAGCTACTCATCAAGACGGCATACGAGCTCCTCACCGGTAACAAACCCCAAGTTGGATACTTTCGAGTATTCGTCTCAAAGTGCTACATTTTTTATAAGCATCGTCATTCTAAATTTTCTCCCAAATCTCATGAAGGTTTCCTACTTGGTTATGGCTCAAACTCTCACACTTACCGTGTCTACAACAATTTCACCCGAAAGGTTGAAGAGACGGTAGATGTGAAGTTTGATGAATCTAACGGCTCGCAAGTAGAGCAATTGCCAATTGATGTAGGAGACAAAGACCCTTCGGAAGCAATCCAAGACTTGTCCATTGGCAAGATCCGTCCAACGGAGGTGAAGGAGAGTACCTCGTCCGTCCAAGTAGAAGCTTCTACCTCACTACAAGGTGAACCAAGAGTTGATATGGAAGCATCCAC
Organism: Aegilops speltoides; assembly: GCA_021437245.1. Taxonomy (NCBI): domain Eukaryota; kingdom Viridiplantae; phylum Streptophyta; class Magnoliopsida; order Poales; family Poaceae; genus Aegilops; species Aegilops speltoides. The sequence goes on from CM038144.1 coordinate 185,115,957, forward strand.
AAGTGGGACACACCAAGATGAAGAAAAATAGGAAGTACACCAAGACGAACCTCATCAACCTCCTTCACCACCATGACAAGAGAACGACAATGTCAACAATGAAGAAGGCAAAGAAGAGGAACAAGATGATGAAGAAGATGTTCCACCCCGACCAAAACAAAAGCTCTCACGAGTTCGAGCAAGAGTTGACACAGACCATCCCGTCGAGCAAATCTACAATGATATCCAAACCGGGAGAATCACTTGCTCTAAATCTCGTTTGGCTAACTTTTGTGAACATTATTCATTCATCTCTAGCATTGAACCCATGAAGGTTGAAGAAGCATTGGAAGATGCGGATTGGATAAATGCTATGCACGAAGTGCTACACAACTTTGAGAGAAACCAAGTGTGGACATTGGTCGAAAAGCCCGACAACAACCATAACATCATTGGTACCAAATGGGTGTTTTGCAACAAGCAAGATGAAGATGGACAATTGGTTCGCAACAAAGCACGTCTCGTCGCCCAAGGCTACACTCAAGTCAAAGGTATGGACTATGGTGAGACATATGCCCCCGTTGCTATATTGAGTCCATTCGCATCTTACTTTCCTATGCTAATCACCATGATATCACATTGTACCAAATGGACATTAAAAGTGCTTTTCTAAATGGTGAAATTGAGGAGGAAGTTTATATTGAATAACCTCGCGGCTTTGTTAATCCTAAGAAACCCAATCATGTTTACAAACTTCATAAAGCCCTTGATGGTCTTAAACAAGCTCCTAGAGCGTCGTATAAATGCTTGACCAAGTTCCTTATTGAAAAAGGCTTTGAGATTGGAAAAATTGATTCTACTCTTTTCACTAAAAGGGTTAATGGAGAATTATTTGTATGCCAAATTTATATTGATGATATTATATTTGGTTCAACTAACCCTCATTTTAGTGAGAAGTTTGGAAAACTTATGTCGGTGAAGTTTGAGATGTCTATGATGAGTGAACTGAAGTTCTTTCTTGGTTTGCAAATCAGGCAAACTAAGGAAGGTACCTTTGTCTCTCAAATGTAGTACACCAAGGACTTATTCAAGAAGTTCAATATGCAAGAATGCAAAGGTATGAGTACACCCATGCCTACTAGTGGACATCTTGACTTGACTAAATATGGTGAACCCGTTGATCAAAAAGTTTACCGCTCTATGATTGGTTCATTGTTATATCTATGTGTCTCTCATCCCGATATCATGCTAAGTGTGTGCATGTGCGCACAATATGAAGAAGCCCCCAAAGAATGTCATCTTAAGGCTGTGAAAAGGATAGTGAGATACTTAATACATACACCAAATTTTGGCATTTGGTATCCTAAGAGGTCTTCCTTTGATCTTCTTGGCTACTCCGACTCAGAATATGCTGGTGACAAGGTTGATAGAAAGTCCACTTCGGATACTTGTCAATTTCTTGGTAGATCTCTTGTGTCTTGGTCCTCCAAGAAACAAAACTCGGTATCCTTATCCACCGTCGAAGCGGAATACATTGCCGCCAGTTCATGTTGTGCTCAATTACTTTGGATGACCCAAACTCTTATAGATTATGGGATTTATGTGAAACATGTTCCATTGCTTCGTGACAATGAAAGTGCTATTAAGATTGCTCACAATCCCGTGCAACATTCTCGAAATAAGCATATTGAAGTTCGTCATCATTTCATTCGAGATCATGTTGCTAAGGGAGATATCAGCCTTAAGCATGTTCGTACCAACAAGCAATTGGTGGATATATTCACTAAACCACTTGATGAGAATGTGTTTTGCAGGTTGAGAGGTGAATTGAACATCATTGATGCTTCAAACTTGGAGTAGGAACTCCATTTGGATACATGCAAGATATGAGCCTATGACAAATCCTTGATATTTCTCTTATGATGATAATCATATGTCTTGGATACGTTTGCACCCTTGCATGTTATCTAATCCTTGTATGTACTTGGATGAATCTAACTCTATGAGATTGCAACTCATTCACATCTTGAGCAATCTCTACATCACCAAGTCTCTACATTACGGTGGTTGAAGACAAGGAAGCATGAAACCCTTCAAACATATCCTTTGACAATTTATATATATCAAATTTCATGATTATCACTTTGGATACACAAGTGTTATTCCTTGCAAAACTAATTCATGTAGGTAAAAGAACTCCAATTACAAGAGGTGCTCCAAGTGAACTACATCAACCTTGAGCATCTCACACAAGTTCAACTACATGATCAAGATCAACACCACCACCCAAGGTATGTTATTCCATATTAGAGAAGCTTTACCCCAAGTCATGAGTCAAAGCAGCTCAACAAGATGTGAATACATCAAAATGCTTAAACGAAAAATGGCAACCCCATTTTGAGCTTAAACGATGAGTATGACCTATGATCAAGTGTCTTCACTTGACTCCTAAGTCAATATACTCAAACATAGGTGACTTTGTCGCCGACCAATTCTAGATGAAGTTCTCTAGTGTTTCTCCTTGTTCTTGCATTTGTCTCATGCATATGTGTTTCCCTTTTCAAAAAAAAATTCATCTAGATCTCTTTTATTTTATTTCTGTTCTGCATTTCCTGCATCCAATTCTTTGCAAATCCTTGTGAGGATGTATTTGCCTAGTGAGCTGAGGTGACAAGTGCTCTTTATCTGTACTGAACTTAGATACACCGGTTTGTCAGTTTCAGTCAAACCAAATTATCTCGGTGCCACCGAAGATAACAACTCGGTGTTACGGATTTCACATGCTGAGGAGACACTTTGTCAGTTGCATCCTGCTCCACTCGATGATTGTTATCCTCGACCAGCACCCTATTTTCCCCTGCTACTTTGCTATGTGACTCAAGGATGAAACCTATTTTGACTCATACTCCAGAAGTTCCCTTCTTGGAAATTGATGTCAAAGGGGAAAAGAGAGCTCACATCAAAGCTTAATCATATGGGGAAAGAGAGATAAATAATCACATCATAGAGAGACCCTAGATGCTTGGTATTCAAAGAAGAGAGAATTCACATGTCTTTAGAGGGGAAAGACATGTTCATAGTGTTTATGTGTTTGCTTTGCTTTGATTTTCTTTTCCTTGTCTTCTCCCAGTATCCCACACAAGATTCAGGGGGAGCAAGACATCTAAGGGAGGGAAATCTTCGAATTCATTGCATTTATTTACCTTTGGGGACATGTCTACACTCAAATAGAGTACCTAGTACTCACTCTATACCTGTCATCCCAATCTTGGTACTCTTGTGGTTTGCTGGTCTTGCTCTGCTTAGTAGATGTTTCTGTGTTGTCTAACCTTGTTTACTCAGGTTCATATCTTCCAAAGCTAGCTCAAGACCACAAGGTAAGTATATGCGTCACACTCATGTGCATGAGGATCTCTTGCTGATGTACATATTGTTTGCAAGAAGGACTCATGAGCATGAAGGTACATTTCCTATATTCACCCCATCTGCTCTGATGCATATAGCCAAGATACATGTAACTCATTGCTTGCTCTGTCATGGTTATGCACTCACATGATCTTATGTTCCATATTTACATGATTGCATACATGTAGGGGGAGCCTATGCATGTTACATGTCCTTCCAAAGCTTTATCTGCCTTTCTCTATATCTTTATTTAAAACTTTGACGTATGTTGTCATCAATTACCAAAATGGGGGAGATTGAAAGCACAAGTGCTCCCTGGGTGATTTTGGTAATTAATGTCAACATATCTCTTTTTGGACTAATACTTTTATCTAGTGTATTTCAGATAAGTCCAAAAGTGGAGTGGCATGGACAAGAGGATGTGGAACCCCTTCAAGATGCTAAGGACTAAGGGTTGGCTCAAGCTCAAAGCTCAGGACTCTACATTTTCTATTTCAGCGATCCAATATCACATTGAGTCCATAGGAAACCCAATACTATTAAAAGGGGATGAGGTGTTGCTTAATGGCTTGCTTGCTCAAAGTGCTTAGTGATATGCTCCAAAGCCCTCAACCACTTTCTCATATCCACATATGTCCCAAACCAAAAGTCAAAGTCGGTCCCACCGATTTGATCAATCTGGCGCCATCAAGTTCATTTGACATAGCCACTCCCAGAAACCCTAATCGATTCAATATCACCGATGGGATCTCGGTCTCACCGAGATGGGCTTGCAATCTCTCTGTTGTCCATTGCAATAATTTCGGTCTCACCAAAATTATGCAATCGGTCCACCAAGTTTGCTTGACCAACTCTCTGTTTTGCTTATTACCAAAATCGGCCCCACCGAGTTTGTGTAATCGGTCAAACCGAGATGAGGTTTTACCCTAACCCTTGCACATCGGTCCCACCAAGTTGATCATATCGGTCCCACCGAAATGCCTAATGGTCACATTATGAACTAAATTGGTCCGACCGAGTTTTATGACTTGGTCCCATTGAGTTTGGCAAATTGTTTGTAACGGTTAGATTTTGTGTGGAGGCTATATATACCCCTCCACCCTCTCCTCATTCGTGAGGAAAGCCATCACAACATGCCTACACTTCCAACATTCATTTTCTGAGAGAGAACCACCTACTCATGTGTTGAGGCCAAGATATTCCAATCAAACCATATGAATCTTGATCTCTAGCCTTCCCCAAGTTGCTTTCCACTCAAATCATCTTTCCACCAAATCCAATCCTGTGAGAGAGAGTTGAGTGTTGGGCTATCGGAACCACGCCAAAATCCCCGTGTCTCCAATTGCGTTTGCACACTCCAATCCCATTCCTTTACTTTCTCGCAAGTTGCATGCTTTACTTTCCGCTGCCCATATACTCTTTGCATGCTTGCTTGATATGTATTGTGAATGGTTAAACTTGTGTTTAAACTCCACCTCAACTTGAAAAACTTAAAAACTGCCAACTTTGTGTGTTGAGGGTCTATTCAACCCCCTCTAGACATCTCTTCTCGGTCCTTTCAGCGGGATACTACCGGAAGTTCATCCAGGAGTTCGGCCTCATCGCAGCTCCGCTCATGCACCTTCTACGCAACAACGCTTTCTCTTGGGATACAGAGGCAACCGAGGCATTTAAGACCCTCAAGCGGGCTATCACTACGGGCCCGGTCCTCCAGATGCCTAACTTCGACAAGCTATTCATGGTGGACTACGACGCCTCGGGCATGGGGTTTGGCGCCGTCCTACATCAGGGGGATAGTACGCTTGCGTCTTCAGCAGGCCCTTCGTCGCGCGCCATCACAAGCTCGTGACCTACGAGAGGGAGCTCATCGGCTTGGTGCAGGCGGTGTGCCACTAGCGGTTGTATCTATGGGGGCGGTCTTTCCGTATCCGCATGGATCACTACAACCTCAAGTTCTTGTTGGACGAGCACCTCCCCACCGTGACGCAGCATCAGTGTATCAGCAAGCTCTTCGGGTTCGACTTCACCATTAAGTACCGTCCGGGTCGCCTCAACACTGTGGTGGATGTGCTGTCCCATCGCGACGCCGACCACGACACGGTCACCGTCGACACCACGGGGCGGCCCTTTGCATCTGCTCGAGACCCTCCTTCGCCTTCATCGACGACATCCGCTGAGCCACCGCAAGCACCACAGACGCGCATCTCCTCCATCTGCGCCTTGCGGAAGGCAACCTAGTGGAGCCATAGCGATTGGACGATGGCCTGCTCCTACACATGCGCCGGCTCCTCATGTCAGATCACGACGACCTCCGTTACCAGGCCCTACTGCTGGCCCACTCGGCCGGCCATGAGGGCGTGCAGAAGACCCTCCACCATATCCGAGCATATTTCTACATCCCGGGTGATCGTGCGCTGGTGCGAGACTGGGTGCGGTCTTGCGCGACGTGCCAGCGCAACAAGACGGAGACACTGCAGCCAACGGGGCTGCTACAGCCCCCTGAGGTGCCCTCTAAGGTCTGGGCCGACATCTCCATGGACTTCATCGAGGGCCACCCCAAGGTGGGCGGCAAGTCTGTCATCCTTACGATGGTCGACCGCTTCTCCAAGTATGCTCACTTTATCGCGCTCGGTCATCCCTCCACCGCCACCTCTATGGCACGCACCTTCTTTCGTCCGCCTCCACGTGTTTCCCTCTTCGATCGTCAGCGACCGTGACCTGGTGTTCACTGGCCATGTCTGGCGTGATCATTTTCAAATGGCGGGCATGAAAATGCTCCTGAGTACGGCATTCCATCCCCAGACGGATGGCCAATCTGAGGTGGTCAACAAGGTGATTGCTATGTATCTGCGCTGTGTTACAGGTGATTGTCCACGTGCTTGGGTGGACTGGCTTGCTTGGGCGGAGTACTGCTACAACACCTCCTACCACTCTGCCATGCGTGACACACCCTTCGAGGTGGTCTACGGCTGCCCCCACCACCCATCCTGCCGTTTCAACCCAGGGCAGCTCGGACGGAGGTGGCCGACGGCCTTCTATGCAGCAGGGATGAGGTCCTTGCCGAGGTGCGCCAGCGTCTTTTTCAGGCCCAGCAGCTATCAAAGAAATACTACAACGCCCACCACCGCGAGGCAGACTTTGCAGTGGGCGACTGGGTGTGGCTGCAGCTCCTTCACCGCAGCATGCAGTCACTGGACCCGCGCGCTAAGCGCAAGCTGGGACCTCGCTACGCCGGACCATTTCCCGTGTTGGAATGCATCGATAAGGTCGCATACCGCCTTCAGCTTCCACCTGGTGCCCACATCCACGACGTTTTCCATGTGGGCTTGTTGAAGCCTTTCCGCGGTGATCCGCCAACGCTTCCTCCAACCTTCGATGGACGTCTCCTTCCGGGCCCAAAGAAGGTGTTGAAGGCCCAGGAGAGCCAAGGTGTTTGGCGTTTGTTGACCCAGTGGCAAGGCCTTTTGCAGGAGCACGCCACTTGGGAGCAGCTCGAGGAGTTCCGTCGGCATTTTCCAGACTTCTAGCTCGAGGATGAGCTGTTTGCGTAGGCGGGGTGAGATGTTATGATCGGCGTCACTTATAGCCGGAGGAGGCCTAATGGCGCGACTAGTTAGGGGCTTGGCCCAACTTATCTTTATTTTTATTAGCTCGTCGGGGATTATATAAACACTTGTAAGGACTTGTTCTGGAACTAAGCAATAAGTCATAACTATTGCCCGGATTATATAAACCCTAGCCTCCCCATGCACCCTCTCCTCCTCGGCCCCACGACCACGGCGCCGACGCACCACCGCTCGCACCCATCACCTCGCCATCCTCCCTTCCACCCCTACAACCTAAGGGCTAGACCTGGTAGGATCCTAGCTCCTATCAGAAGCACCGGGAATTAAGTCAATCTGATGCTCAATCACTCGAATAGGTGGTAATCCGGGTGGCACATCTTATTGAAAGACGTCAACAAACTCCTGCAAAATGTTAGTGACAGCAGGAGGCAAAGAGGAAGGCACGTACTCGAATAAAAATAATGCCTCTTTGCACACAAAAAGCATAGCAAACAGATTTGCTACAATCTAGATCATCAATATCATATTTGGTTGCAAGTAAACATCCACTTTTCAATTTAATTTCAGAGGCAACACTAGAAGGTTTATTACTAGGTTTCATTTGCTACTCAAATTCTTTTGTCACTATCTGATTTTCACTCTTATTTTTCTCATGTTTTCCTTTACTAGCTCAATCAATATCATCTTTCAAAATGGAATCAGGAGTCATAGGAAGCAAAGCAATATGTTTATCCTTATTAACAAGAGTATACTGATTGTTTCTACCATGCTGTATAGAATTTTTATCGAATTGCCATGGTCTACCAAGTAATAAGGAACATGCTTGCATGGGTACCACATCACAATCAACATAATCAGCATATGTAGCGAAACAAAAATGCACACGAATAGTACGTGTTACCTTAACCTTGTCGCTATTGTTGAACCATTGGGTGTAGTAAGGATGTGGATGTGGTCTTATGGTGAGAGATAGCTTCTCAGCCATCTTCATGCTAGCCAAGTTATTGCAGCTCCCTCTATCTATGATGAAGTAAATAGAACGCTCCTGCACAACTCCCTTTGTATGGAACAAATTATGCCTCTGATTTTGCTCAGCTTGTTTGACTTGCACACTCAAAACACGTTGGGCAACTAAACTTTCATACCTGCCAGCGTCTTCAGCAGCCATGTATTGTGTCTCATGTTCGGAATCATCTCCACCATGTTCTTCACTTGTAATAAGAGTCAAAGTCTCCTTATCATAGTCACTAGCGGACTCATACCCACCATCCTCAGTAGCAATCATCACACATTGAGATTTGCATTATCTCACATAATGTCCTCTTCCCTTACAACGACGACAAATAATATCATGTGTGTGCCCTGTTGATGCCATGGATGAAGAATAGCTATGTGGGGGCCCCGCATGTGTGCTCTTGGCAGACAGTGGTGATTGTGCCTACTTTCTTGTATCACGGCTGGAGGTGACAGCTGAAGAGGTGCCGGTGCAGCAGAATGTGTGGAACTAGAGGATGCACGCGGTGTTCATGATGAAGGTCGACCTGCAAAAAAGGTAGTCCGCGCCAATGCCTGTCGATCCTGCACTTCCCGTTTAACTTTATAAGCAAGATGGAATAAACGAGTGGTATTATTGTACTCTTTATACTCTAAAATGGTCTGAAACTCTCTATTTAATCCACCCATAAAACGTCTCCTCAACAATACCACATTTAATCATGCCAGTTTGTAATTGCTGATAATATTCTTCTATAGAATTTTTTTCTTGTCTTAAAGGCTGCAGTTTAGTAATTCACGTTGATAATATGGTGGAACCCAACGAGTACGCATAGCAGCTTTCAAAGCAGTCCAACTAGTTGGGATATTTTTCGTATATAATCTACGATGTTCAGACCACCACACACAAGAAAAACTAGTGAATGTACACAGAGCAGCAATAACATGTCTCTCCTCGGGACCCGAGACTGACGCTCCAGTTGCCTTCCATGTTTTTCGTCGTCGTCGTGTGTATTTGTTTGCTGCATTCATCATCACATCATTCGCATTTGCATCGGCACTCTGTTGCCAACATTTTTTTAAACTTGCAACTGCCATAGTTGTCGTTTCTCCCGTTCTCTTCATTGACCGTTTTGAGACCAACCACAGGTGTAACACACGATCGTCTTGTCTCTCTCCATAGCCTGCATTCCCCCTCGCAACCTTATTCGAAACTTCCCCGAACTCGATTGGGCGGTCGTGACCGATGGGTTCGGATCATCCTCGAACATCCCTAAAATATTTTTAGTTTCTTCTTTGGACTCCTAACCTATTTTTCTCGACCGTCCGATCCTGATCCGATGATCCAAATTCTCCTCCTTTCACTATATAGACCACCATTAACCTAACCTAGACAAACACCTAATTTCTAGGGATCCTACCCTAGCGCAGCCACCTCGGGGATCCCTCCCGATCCCCTCAATTTCAGCGCCACCTACCTCCCTGCCTCGCTCGTCCGGCCCGAGTACCCCCACAAGCAGCAGCGGCTCCCGCAGCTCCAGCGACCCCTGCCGTCGGCGACCTCCACCAGGACCAGCCCCGCGCCGCCCTTCTCCTTCCCTCTCTTCCCCTGGTCTTTCTCTCTTGTGTGACCTCCCTCCCTCTCCCTCGGTTCAACCTACAGGAACTCTCAACCATGGCACCGCCGCTTGGAGCTCCGTGTTGCGCCTCCCTTGGCCGTCTCCGGCCAGATCCGGTGCCCAGGGGCGGGATCCGTCTCGTCATGTCCATCCCCGACGCCCCTGCTCTTCCACGCCCGGCCAAGTCGTGCCATCCTTCTGCCAGCGCCCGCCTGGGATGAACGTAGCGTCGCCCCGCACGCCTTCTTTGTGTGCCTGCGCCCCATGCCGGGCTCGTCCTCGATCACGACGTCGCCCCTGCCGACCTCCGTCGATCAGGTCCGGCCTCCCCTGCTCCTTTCCTTCTCCTTCCCCGCCTTCTACTCCATCCTCTCACATCTCTTTCTCTCTCTCTTTCTCTCTGAATCAGGATGCCGCCGCCATGGCCTCAGCTCTCTGCCCGCCGCCGGCCACGTCCTCAACCGGATCCATGGGATGCCCATCGTCGCGCCGGAGCCCGCATCCTTCATCTGTCGTCGCTGCCTTGGCCTCGTCTTCTTCCTGGGGCGAGCACCGCCAACCCCCTGCATCGAGCAGTAGCAGCTCGATCACTACCTGCTGACCAAGTGCACGCGCGCCTGCGTTGACTCCAGTGAGTCCAGCGCCTTGAGCTACCAAGGCTAAGGCCCGCACTCGCATCTCTGCCCGCCAAACCCCGACGCCTCCAGCTTCCCAGAGCCCGCCGCTGCCCCACAAGCCGCAGAAGTTGCCGTCGTCTTCCAACGCCAAGTACCCTGAAGCTCCTGACGAATGCAGCGACCGGCGCCCTCCATCCCGCATGGCACCCCGCCAGCCGCCGCTCGCTCCGCCGCCGCGCCAATATCCACTGCCCCCTCCTCGCCTTGCCGGAGATGCCTTGTCCTCGCCGTCCCTGCAAACAACGCTGCTATGCCCTGCAACTTCGCCCGAGGGCTGGCGCTTTTTTTTTTTAGGGTCAAGCATAGCTTGTATAGTACTGGTGCCCTGGCAAATCGCCCAAAACACATGCAGCCACATTGGCTGGAACATCCGACTCCCACTGCACAGAGTGGTTTACATCACATAAGCGACCAAGTTTTGCAAGCTCATCTCCTACAGAGTTTACATGTCTCTTACATAACATTATTTCATGGTGTGAGAACCACAGCTTTAGTTGGAGCTTTGTGTCTTCGATGATTACTGAGTACGCCTAGGAATCTACCTTCCCCAAGTCCATAGCCTCTGCTAGCAGTTGGCAATCCGTCTCGAAGATAACTCGTAGCATGCCCATATCCGCAGCAAAGGAAACAACTTGGGCCATGGCATGGACCTCCACAAAGGCATCGGCAATGAAGTCCTTCCGGCCTGCTCTTGCGCATAGGACTGTACCCGCCGTGTCTCGCCACCACACCCCATCTAGCATGTGTTTCTCCTGGCACGTACGACCCGTCGACGTTGAGCTTGATCTTGTCATTCGGTGGAGGTTTCCATGAAGTTTTAGCTGCAATGGCCGCTACTTGTGTATAGACTTGGTGGTACTCCAAGGCGTAGCTCCCCCCTCTCCTCGCCACGACCGCGGGTGTATGCGCCAACTCCCCTTCCCTCACCTTATTTTAGTTACTCCACCATAGCCACCAGAATGTAAGGATGAGGACGCGCTTTTTCTCATGTAGCCCCCAAAGAAAATCAAAGATCACATGCACAGACGTGATGCGTTCCAGCGCCATTCTTTCCTTCTCCAGTGAGAGATCCCTCCAGACCTCTTTGACTGTCTTACACTTAACGAACAAGTGAGCCCCGTCCTCCTCCACTCTGCCACAAAATAAACACGTTCTATCCTGAACTTTGCACCCCTCTTCTGACAAGGTTAGTCCGCAGGGCCAGGGACTCGTGCTTTATTCGCCATGCAAACATCTGGATATTCCTTGAGCGGGTAGCTTCCATAACCTCTTCCATGAGTCATCGTAATGCTTATCCGGTTCCCGGTATAGCCGTGATGTCGCTTCGTTGCCATCACGCTCATTCATCTCCAACTGAACATGTAATTTATATGCACTCTTGACTGCGTGTGTTCCTTTTGGTTCAAACTACTGCGAGGCAACCAAATCATCAACTCCTTCACGAAGAGGGATTTGTAGAAAAGAGGCTGCATTAACCGGCCAAAAGGTGTCATGAACAAGTTGCTCATCCCAACTCCCTGCTGATGAGGTCGCAAACATGTTCAAGCAGGCTAGGCCCCCTAGGAGTTAAAATTTTCCTTGCCCATGGCCCAGGTACACACGGACCAGACCAGATCCGCACCTGTGTGCCTTCCCTTATTCGCCAAATGTACCCCTCTTTGAACAGATCCAGTCCATGAAGAAGACTTCGCCATGAGTATGAAATAACATCCTTTGCCACGGCATCAAGAACATGAGTGTTGGGGAAATATCGGGCCTTCAGAATTTGTGCACGAAGAGACACGGGTTTTGGATCAACTACCAAATCTACTGTGAGAGCATAGCTAGGTTGAAGCTGTGCATATCCCTCAACCCAAGGCCCCCCTGTGCTTTTGACCGCGTCAATTTATCCCAACTGGTCCAGTGAAGTGTGTTTTCCTTCTCTTGCTGGCTCCACCAGTACTTTCCCATAAGCGAGCTTAGCTCTTGGCAGAAAGACTTAGTCAGATAGAAACACGACATAGCAAAGGTTGGGATAGCCTGCGCAACTACTTTCACCAGGGTCTCCTTCCCTACTTTCGCTACGAGCCGCTCCTGCCATCCATAGACCTTCCCTGCCATTGAGCCTTTAACATAAGCGAAGGCTTTCTTCTTTGATTTACCCACATGCACCGAGAGCCCAAGGTACTTTTCATTCCAATTCTCGCTCTGAATGTGTATGATCTGTTTCACCAACTCTCGCATCTCCGCTGGTGTATTCAGACTGGACATTACGGCCGATTTATCTGTATTGATGCATTGTCCCGAGCATTGTTCATACAAATCAAGGACGCCTCGCAACACTGTCGCTTCCTCACCGCCGCCTTCAAGAATAAAGATGGAGTCACAAGAAATGTAAGATCACTACAAGAAATATGTCAACTTGTGACCTTGATTATTGGTCACTGAATGGTCATTGTTTTTCATTTGTGACCTTTTTGTGACCAAAAACAGATGGTCAAAAGCTGGCGGTTGTAAACTGAAATTAACGACCTTCTTCGGGATAAGGTCGTAGACGTTTACGACCAAAAAAAAAAGGTCGTTCAACCCATGACCTTTTGTTTTGGTCACTGGCTGTCTGCCGAGGCCACGTCGGATCCGACGTGGCAATCTGACGTGGCAAAATTGCGACCAATTGAAAAAGTCATTGATAAGATTCAACCCGGTCCAATTCAGTGTCTATATGGGTCGAGCCCAACAATTCAGCCCATTTACTATTCTTTTCTATGAATTTTTGGTCAGCTTCATGGGCCAAGCCCAAAATTGCAGCCTTTTTATTTTTGGGTCGTGGCCTTATTTCTTAATACTCAGTTTTCCTTTTTTCTTAAAGGGGTCCACTAGTCAGATGGGTCCCAGTGCATGTAATAGTTTAACTCATGTTAACTAGCAGTAACCTTCCTAAGACAGCCTCAAATGAACAGCAGCAAGTGTATGTATTAGTTTAACTCATGTTAACTAACTCTAAGCTTCACAAGAGATAATCCATTCCAATGACAACCTCAAACAAACCATCAAGTCAACTCATCATACATCACATTTACAGACTAACAAAGAAGAATACATCATACATCACGAGAACGATTCACGTAAACCGACAAACTAAACTAGAGGCACATCATAAGCTCACAAGCATGGTCATGGCAAAGAATTTGTTTCACCAAGAAGACAACAACTTTCTTCCTCGACTGCATAAAGCCTCGGCTCACATCCTCTACCTCCTAACAGAGGATCACCACCACGCCCACCAAAGAATTTACATGAATGTTTTGGCAAGTCCAAGTGTTAGTGACTATACATACGGTTGTATCTCAGATATTAACAAATAACAACAAAGAGAAAGTGTGTACATCAAAGACATGGATCGAAGACAATCTGACTGGTAGTACTATCTACTTCCAGTTCAAATTAAGCAGATTTCTATGATAGGTCGATCTAAATGTAGCACATTCATACATATACTTAAGTTGTTAAACAGAACAATAAATCATGGACTCAAGCACATTCATACATATACTTAAGTTGTTAAACAGAATCGTAGAATGCCATCACGTAATCCAGAAAAATTGAACACATATATGCATGCTTGTCAAAGTTTAATTCCAGAGAATTAAAGTGCTTCTGATAGTAACCAAATTGTTTTAATACTCAGCCAGCCAGTACCACACAGGAAGCAAATCCTAAACTAAAATGCAATTCTGAACAGAGCAACACACTACAAGAACTTACCAATAGGGTTGAATAATGGATGACATACAGTACAAGAAAAAGAGCAGGAGAATGGATTCTAATAGAATATTGCATCTTCCAAATGAAGACGATTTGCTTTTGGAGCTAGCTAGCACTTGGAAGAATCTGGAATCAGACGAGATTAAGAATCTGTAATGCAAAAACCATAACCATTGAAGATTGAAAGAATCTGTGAAGTGAGTTCACTCTCTTTCTAGATATTTTGACGGTTTTGAGTCAACACACATATTAAAGTAAGCGACCATATCATTTATATATGCTGGCCCAAACACTACCCTTGAGTAACATCTCAATTAAGCACAAGTAACAAAGTAGAGGAGATGGATCAATCATAGCAAGGGTTTAGGATAATGCCCTCAAACTTGTATGTGTCAAGTATTTCGAAACAAAACAGTGTCACATTATGGAAATAGAGGGACTAAAAAGATATATGAGCATAAGGTCTTTAATAAGTAGGCTCAAAGGCAAATGACATCACAAAAAAGATAAAAGCACAAGATGACTGCAGTGACTAGGCTACAAGTTAATACAATTAACACAAGTTAATACAAGCCTGATGTACTACTCAGGCTAAGAAGAAGCAGGTACAGTAGTAGTTTTAGCACACTAGTACATGTGTTAAAATGGAAGCATCCCTGCTGGGTTATTAATAAATAATCCAAGTGTTGCAAGAGCCAACGAAATTAAAAAAAAATCTCGAAAGCATGCTTGGAACCCACACGTTACATATCTATGCATATATCCCCATACATTTACAGAACTAATACAGCAACTAAGCCTATAAATTTTTTGCTCCCGGCCAGCATCATGAATTTTCTCAGCTAGTACTAACTACCAAGCTGGTCCCTGCCTTTGCCATACTACAGTAAGACGTCCTTATATACTACTCCATACAGTACTGGAGTAGAAAATAAAGAAGCAGTTTTCAGCTGACAGTACGCCACGGCGCAGCCAAATAAACAGCGGCACCATACCAAAATTCACAACTAGAGGAAGAGAAAGGGGAACAGGGGAGGGAGGGAGGGCGGACGGCGATGGGGGGATTACCCAGCCCTGGATCTCCTCCTGGATGATGTAGAAGGGGTCCTGCGCGGAGCTCATGGCGAACGCCGGAGGTTGGTGAGGTCGGCGAGGGGCAGCTGCTGCCTCCGAGGACGCAGTCACAGCAGCAGCATCTTGTCGCCTCCTCCGGCTCCGGCTCTGGCGATTGCCGTGGTCCGGCTAGCTCGATGAAGCGTCGCGCATCAAAGCACACACGTGTGCGCCGGCGAGCAAGCTAGGTGTAGTGCTTCGTCGACTCCATATCCAGTAGTGGTTTAGCGAGATGTCATGGACCTGCAAAAACAATTAAAGAGAGCAAATAATAAGGAAACATCGCCAGTAAATTGCAGCTTTTGAAAGGAACTATAGTTACTCAGAAAACATGGTTGCTGCAACTTTAAGCCAAGCAGTACACATTCATGTCAAATATACATGTGTAAGATACTAGAAGCATTTCATTGCATATCTATGTGTACTGCTATAATTTTACGCCAAGCAGTGGACTAGTACATCAATCACACAATCTAGGTATGCTACTATACATGGCACTTTCTATTTATTATACTACTAATGAGGTTACGAAATTGTTTAAATCAGCCACTTGTTATTCCTAAATTACTATTAGAACAATATGTTGCTTGACAGTTTTACCGAAAGCTTCACAATGCCATTTGATGTAACTTGTTTCAGTTAACAAGAATTCAAATATGAAATATAACTTCAATGTCCGTTGATTTTGTCACTGAATTGTGAAACACAGCAATCATTTAGGTAATTGCAGAGAATCAGTGAATCAAGAAATATTATACTCAACTGTACTACAAGTGCCATGTGCTACTATAGTTTAGTTGAGTTTTAAGACTAGAACATGTTATTGTAACCTTTGCAACTGAAGAAGACACAGAATAACTAGGTGGATCAGCATGAATGAACAAGCTAAAGGGTCAGTGTCTAATGTCTACAACTCAAGAGGATCCTGTGTAGATCAAGCCAAAGTGTTAAGGCTACCTTTTACAGCAAGCCAAAGGGTCAGTGTCATGTGCTATATTCAAACTGTGATGTAGCTTAGCTGAGTTGCAAGTAGGACTACAGTGAAGATGCTACTCTAACTTCTGTGACTGAAGAAAAAGACACCGTATGTACATCATCTGTGTTAAACATTAGTACACAGCTCTGACGCTACTATACAACCACGAATTAAATCACTGGACACCGACACCGGAATGGCGCTAGAGTGGACCAAGCAGCCCAACTGGGACAGATTGGATGATTTTACCCTCAGGTAATCTAAGCTGCTGGAACCGACGTCCTCCCCCTCTGCACGCTATCCTCTCTTCACTATCTCAACTGAACCATCGTCTTCCTTGACACCCACAGCACCTCGGCTTACCATGGTGATGGCCTGCACAAACCCCCTACATGTATCAGATAAGATCTAATCAAGAAGAAGCAGAGGAGGGGAGGGGAGGGGAGGAGGGACGAGCAATCAGTGCATCAACAAAATATGAAACAGCAAGCACAACACGACAACTAGAGTATATGTATTGCTGGCTCTTATTAGTCCACAACCGAGTGGATTTTCAACCATACTGTAACTATCACTCCATCCATTACTTAAACTTCCAAAACGTCTTTATATTGAGAAACATAGGTACTAGTTGCATATATAGACTAGTAGCAATACTATGTGTGGTAGTTTTAACAAGTCAAATAATTTTACTGTAGACAAGTTGCATATATAGACTAGTAGTAGTACTGTAATCTAACAGTGGCTAAAGCATACAAGAAACATATTGCAGTGTACTCTAGCCCAAACAGATTCCCACCCATGCCTTGTTTCAGATTAGACACTTTCTTATAATTGAATTCCAGATACAATTGGTTTAATATCCATGTGTACTAATTAAGAAGGAGGTGACAAGTAGCAATTGCATGTGACGGCAGGCAGACCGGAAATGGTTAGGAAGAAGAGGAGCAGTGGAGCACTGACTGATCCATTAGAGGCCCTGGTCTTGTCCTTCTTGAAGAAGGCCCCAAATCCTGACGGTTAAAATCCATCCAAGCCGTGCAGAGCGGAAAATCTGAGAGAGGGACCTCATGGTGCACAAACATATTAGGATCCCCATCCTCCAATTCTTCCACTATGCTAACCTGTCATAGATAATAAGGCCACTGGTCACACCTTCATGCAGTCCAACCAAAAACAGAAGTTATATGGAGCTAGCAATGTCCAGCAAAGAGAGGCGCAGAGTAATATATGGAGACTAATGTGAACTAAATATATTCTATACGAATGCATTTATCAACCTTGCACAGTTACTCCATACAACCAGCATTAAGCCCAAACCATGGCATCATTTTTATAGGATGCAATAAGAAAATGTTAGTCAACACTTGCCTGGAGAGAATTGAGTTCATCCTCGTTATGAGCGCAAGCAATCACTATATCAGTAGATTTGATAGTCATGTCCTCAATCTCCTCGTCGTCGTCCTCGCCATCATCCTAATAAAGCAAAAAACGGGGCTCATTATCCTCAGACGCAATAGCGAATACCCTGAACAAACAGCATAGTTCTATCATAGCAAGAGAAAGCATGCTCACTTCATCATCATTCTTGATGATATAGGGGTCCTCTTTGTTGCTTTCCTAGTACAAGTCCCCCAGCCTGGTGCTGAAAAGCTCGAGCCCTGACCACAACACACAAGTTACAGCTCAAGTATCAGTCGGTCACACAGGACCTGCAGGGGAGAGCCATGGGAGCACGAGCGCCTACCATCCTTCTCGTCGTCGTAGGCGTCCATGTTGAGCTCCGCAAGCTCGTCGAAAACGTCGCCGACGGCGCCCGAGCCCAAGCTGCTCTTGGTCCCGAGCGCCTTGGCGGCGGCCTTAGCCTGGGCGACCTCGTCGACCTCCTCATCCTCGGTGCCATCGACCTCCATCACGAGGTCATCGTCCTCGTCCCCGTCCGCGTCGTCGGCATCGCTCCCAGCCTGTAAGCAAGCACCGCACTTTCATCTACTAGAACGCAGCGGCGCAGTGAGGAAGAGGGGAAGAGGGAGGCGGAGCGGGGAGACGGGGCGAGGGAGGAGGAGGGAGGTGGCGACGGCGATATGGAAGGGGAGGGGAGCAGGGAGATGGGGTGAGGAGGGAGGTGGCGGCGGTGATATGGAAGGGGAGGGGATCAAGGAGCTGGGGCGAGGAGGGAGGGAGGAGGATTGGATCTGGCATCGGGAGAGGGGTTCCGGTTGATGGATGGATCGATGGATGTGGGATCTTGCTGGAGGGGAAGGAGGGAGAAACAGAGCACGACAATCTGGATCTGCGAGGGGAGGGACGGGTGGCGGTGAGGGGAGGGGAGGTGGGAGGGATCTGCGAGCGCTAGGGTTTGCTAGGGTGTGCAGGGGACGAGGAGTGGTATGCTCGCGGTGGTTGTCTCGAGGGGTAGCTCACGGTGGGTGGGTGTGGGTGGGTGAGAGGGTGAGGGGGTGTGGGCCGTTGGATCTCGGAGTATCCGATGGTATCTAATGATTGATCCACGTGACATGCCCATAGACCAATTAGAATGAAGTACAGGCTTTGATGGCATTATGACCATCTAAATTGGTCATAATCGATTAACAATAGGCGGCTACTACCAGTCAGATACAGTGCTGCAGCTTAGTTGAGTTTTTTTTGTGAAGGACCTACCATATATTTGTTGCAAAATTGGAACAAACATTTTTATAAAATACTAGGCCATATTTAATGCACAATTGACAAAATGGTTCGGTGTCCAAAGCTTTTATCCACCTCTGGTGAAAAAGACAAATTTCTGCCGATCCAGCTAGAAATGGGTCAAATTTGAACTGCAGGTGCCTTGTAGTTTGCTCTTTATTTTTTCCAAAAATCATTTCTAGGTACGTAAGTATCTATTTAATCAGATAAACACCAAAAGTTTTCCAAGATCCAGCCACTAGCTAGGAACGGTCATGCCCGCTGTTTTGGCCGCATTTTGAAACGGGCAAAAAATTTCAAAAAAATTCAAAAAATTAGAAACCTTCGCATTGTGTAATTATATGTGACCAAGTTATCAGAAAAATAATAAACTTTTAATATGGCAATTCTTTTAAAAAAGTGTTCTCAGAAATGAGCTATCATGTGTGAAGATTCATGGCTTCCAAGCCAATTGATCAATCTTATGGCCACATTCATGGCATAGTTTGTTCAAATGATCTCTTATCGTGCAAAAGGGGGCATCTTGGAATGGCAAACAATGTAGCCTAAGGAAATTTTCATTTTCTTTGGACGAAAAATTCATTTTTCATTTTTTCGAGTGCCCGAAATGAGTTTTTTGTGAAGGACCTACCATATATTTGTTGCAAAATTGGACCAAATCATTTTTTTAAAATACTAGGCCATATTTAATGCACAATTGACAAAATGGTTGGGTGTCCAAAGCTTTTATCCACCTCTGGTGAAAAAGACAAATTTCCGCCGATCTAGTTGGAAACGGGTCAAATTTGAACTGCAGCTGCCTTGTAGTTTGCTCTTTATTTTTTCAAAAATCATTTCTAGGTACATAAGTATCTATTTAATCAGAGAAACACCAAAAGTTTTCCATGATCCAAGCACTAGCTAGGAACGGTCATGCCTACTGTTTTGACCGCATTTTGAAACGGGCATAAAATTTCAAAAGGAAAAAAAATTGGAAAACCTTCGCATAGTGTCATTATATGTGACCAAGTTATCAGAAAAAATAATAAACTTGTAATAAAGCGATTATTTTTAAAAAGTGTTCTCAGAAACGAGCTATCAAGTGTGAAGATGCATGGCTTTCAACCCAAATGCTCAATCTTATGGCCACATTCATGGCATAGTTTGTTCAAATGATCTCATATTATGCACAAGGGTGCATATTGGAATGACAAACAATGTTGCCTAAGGAAGTTTTCATTTTCTTTGGACGGAAATTTCATTTTCCATTTTTCGAGTTCCCAAAATGATTTTTTTGTAAAGGACCTACCATATATTTGTTTCAAAATTGTACCAAATCAATTTTCTAAAATATTAGGACATATTTAATGCACAATTAACAAAATGGTTGGGTGTCAAAAGTCTTGATCCACCTCTCGTGAAAAAGACAAATTTCCGCCGATTGAGTTGGAAGCGGGTCAAATTTGAACTGCAGCTGCCTCATAGTTTGCTATTTATTTTTTCCAAAAATCATTTCTAGTTACATAAGTATCTATTTAATCAGAGGAACACAAAAAGTTTTCCAAGATTCAACCACTAGCTAGGAACGGTCATGCCCACCGTTTTGACCGCATTTTGAAAACGGGCATAAAAAATCCAAAAAAAATCAAAAAATCGGAAACCTTCGCGTTGTGTCATTATATGTGACCAAGTTACCAGCAAAAATTATAAACTTGTAATACGGCAATTATTTTAAAAAAGTGTTCTCAGAAACGAGTTATCAAGAGTGAAGATGCATGGCTTTCAACCCAAATGCTCAATCTTATGGCCACATTCATGACATAGTTTGTTCAAATGATCTTATATTGTGCATAAGGGTGCATCTTGGAATGGCAAACAATGTTGCCTAAGGAAGTTTTCATTTTCTTTGGACGAAAAATTCATTTTCCATTTTCTGAGTGCCCAAAATGATTTTTTTTTGTGAAGGACCTACCATATATTTGTTGCAACATTGTACCAAATCAATTTTCTAAAATACTAGGACATATTTAATGCACAATTGGTAAAATGGTTGGGTGTCAAAAGTTTTTATCCACCTCTCGTGAAAAAGACAAATTTCCGCTGATTTAGTTGGAAGCGGGTCAAATTTGAACTGCAGCTGCCTTATAGTTTGCAATTTATTTTTTCCAAAAATCATTTCTAGTTACATAAGTACCTATTTAATCAGAAATACATGGTTTGGTGGCGATACATCGAGGTTTGGACGGTGGCCAAGGGCCCCAACACTAGAGCGCGTAAACTCGCATGCCCATCGCATGGTCACCGCGTGACTGTGGTATTGCCATGCGTTCTGGGTGACCTAGGCATGTCTAGTGGGTTGGGCACTCCCCAGGTAGGTGCTAGGAAGAAAATTACAAGATAAGATTCTCACGAGGAGACCGATCTATGCTCAAACATGAATTAGCAGCCAAGTGCTTGATTAGCGGTACGAGAAATGCACATGTCTTATGGGCGTGAGTTTTGGCTGAGGATGACCAGTTACTAAGAAGACTGTCTTCACAAATTTTTTGCTCAAAAGGAGGAGCCTAGGTGGTACATAAATTTGAATGTTGAAGCTGGGCTCAAAATAATGAATGGATTGAGCTGAAATTTGGTGGAGGATGGTTATTTGGGTAGAGGAAAGCACCGTAGAAAATGGATACCATTTGGACATGCCAAAGTGGTACTTCCTTCACAATGCTCTTCTCTGAACAAAAACTTCGAAAAATTAGTGAGAGAAATTGGCTAAATGAAATGAGCTCAGATTTGGTGTAGGTAAGTTACATAGGCATATAGAATATGTGGAAAAATTCAACTCAATAGGATATGCATAGCTAGTACTTCTTTCACAAAGGTTCTAGGTGGACAAAAACTTTGGAAATTTGCCGAGGAAGATTTACTGGGCAAATGGAGCTGAATTTTGTCATGAGGCAATGATTTGGATAAGAAAGAGTGCCCAAAAATTTTGAGGGCAACCAAGAATATATAAATAGCACTTCCCTCACAATGTTCTTCTCTGGACAGAAACTTCAGAAAATTAGTGAGAGAAATTGGCTAAATGAACTGAGCTCAAATTCGGTGTAGGTAAGTCACATAGGCATATAGAAATGTGGCAAAAATTCAAGCCATTAGGATATGCATAGCTAGTACTTCTTTCACAAAGGTTCTAGGTGGACAAAAACTTTGGAAATTTGCCGAGGAAGATTTACTGGGCAAATGGAGCTGAATTTTGTCATGAGGTAATGATTTGGATAGGAAATAGTGCCCAAAAATTTTGAGGGCAATCAAGAATATATAAATAGAACTTCCTTCACAAAGTGTTGTTCTGATCAGAATAGAAAAATGAATATTGTTGAATTATTTTTGAACTAGGCAAGGAAGGTTTTTTACATATTTGACGAACATATGACCCAAAGAATTTATGAGATTTTTGTGGGAATTTTGGGAATGACAGAAATATAGGTTGCTTCACAACCTAGGGCAAAAATTGACACATGGACATGACACATAGGCAAAACTGATGAGGTGGCGCCTAGTCATAGCATCCCACCATAATTTACAAGGTTATGACCATCTATGTTGGTCATATCAACTAGAAATAAGGCAGGGGACCAGTGCTATCTGCTTTATGACCATTTCGTGTAAGGAAACTACGACCTTTCTAACCAAAATGGTCATTATTGTTTAGCGTTTGGAGCCCCCCGAACAGCTTTTGACCAATTGGTCTCAAATGGTCATAAATCTATGACCAATTCTTCTAGGTTCACTGACAGAAGGTCACTAGTTGACATATTTCTTGTAGTGGATGAGACACAGCCGGCGTATTGGAGCAAATTTTCACCCCACTGATGAGACCCTTCCGTTGGGCATCATGTAGCAGTGCCGAGAGCCCCTCCGTACAAATTACAAAGAGATATGGCGATATAGGATCGCCTTGTCTCAGCCCGCATGAAGGACTGAATTGTTGTGATAACGCGCCATTCACCTTGATCTGATATTTAACCGAGGAGACGCACTTCATAATGAGATCCACCCAACACTGTTTGAACCCCAACTTGCCCAACATAGCTTCCAAAAAACTCCATTCGACTCGATCATAGGCCTTACTCATATCCGCCTTAACTGAAGCAAACCCCTTCTTTCCCTTCTTCTTTCCCAACAGGAAGTGTGAGAGCTCATACGCAATGAGAATGTTATCCGTGATCAACCTCCCCGGCACAAATGCACTTTGGTTGTCAGAAATTATATCGGGTAGAATGATCTTCAAGCGGTTGGCTATGACTTTAGAGACGAGCTTGTAAATCACGTTGCACAAGCTAATTGGGAGGAGATCCTTGATTCTGGACGGGTTTTTGACCTCGGGGATTAGCACGACGATTGTCTCATTCCAGCCCTTCGGGATGGGGCCACCATTTAACACTACCAAGACCTCATCCACCACTCTATCCCCCATGAAATGCCAATGCTTCTTGTATACGATGGATGGCATCCCGTCCGGGCCCGGCGCCTTCAGGTCTGCAATGTGATCAAGGGCGGCTTTCACCTCTTCTCGAGTGTGTTCTGCATCCAGGACAACATGCATGGGCGTGGTGATGCGTGGCTCAACCTTATCAATGAGCTCATGCAAACGGCTCCCCATATGAGAAGTGAAGAGATCCTAAAAATAAGAACAAATATAGTTAGTTAACTCCTCGCCCTCCTTCACCACCGACCCATCCTCCTTCTTCAGCTCCTTCACCCTATTCATTTTCCTTCGAGCCGAGGCAAAAGCCATGAAATAACAGGTGTTTCTATTCCCATCCTTCAACCAAGATACTCGGGATCGCTGTTTTTCTTTCGTGTTCTTCTTCTCTTCTAGATCATCAACCACACATCTTAGCCTTGCCTCTGCTGCAATTTTCTCTTCTGACACCGGGCACCGCATGAATGACTCATCATCCTTACGGGCCTTCTTTAGTCTTTCTTCGATCTCCTCAAAGACTTCTTTCTGCCAAGCGACCATCGAGCCGGCGATGTTTTTCATAGCTGCACTAACCCCACCCTGGCCTCCATTCAAACCTGCCTCCCATGCCTCCCGAAGCACTTCAGAACAAATGTCTTCCTGTAACCACCATGCTTCAAAACGGAAGCTTCTCCCTTCATTCTGAACCCAAGGTCCAGCACCAGAAGTTTGAACGATGACCGGCCGGTGATCTGAATGCCTTGGGTAACCATTGACAACGGAGAAGTCAGGGAACACCTCACAGCAAAATGCATATGACGTAGATCTATCAAGCCTGAGGTCCTTGCTATGGTTGCGCCACGTGAACTTCTCCCCACTGTACCCAATGTCCGTCAGCTCACACGAGTCTAGGGCATCCCTGAAATCATCCATACACCTTTGGGCTCTGGCCACTCCTCCTTCTTTCTCATCACACGTCAAAATCTCATTAAAATCGCCTACACATAGCCATGGTCGTCCCGGTTGGTGTTGTTGCCCTAACAGCTTCATCGTCCTCCATGTATCCTTCTTCCTCCCTGCCTCGAATTCACCGTATACTCCCGTCAGCCTCCATGTCATACCCTCCTCCTCCACTACATCAACATCCACATGCCTTCTACCAAATGATCGCAACATAACATCCACACTCCTCTTCCAGAATAGAGCCACCCCCCGGCTTCTTCCTTCAGGGTTCCACGCGTTCATATGCTTCAGCCCTAACAGCCACCGAAATCTCTCCAGCTCCTTCACCGTCAGTTTTGTCTCCGCCAGAAATAGTATGTCAGGCTCCTCCCTCCTCCCCAGATCGAGGAGGCTACGAACTATTAGGCCGTTCCTGAGTCCCCGGCAGTTCCAACTTACGATTTTCATTGCTCTCGGCGGGGCTGCTGTTGCAGCCCGGCCGATATTGTGTTTGTTCCGTCTGGTGCTACCACGCTAGTTTCAGCCTCCTTCATCTCAGTCTCCATAACTCTCCCCTTTTTACCACCATCCAGTTCCTCCTCTTCGGGTCTCCCTCTCTTCTCGCCCAACAACTTCGCCCGAGGGTTGGCGTTGACCCAGCCGCGAGCTGACCCTGCCTCCTCTGCTCGCCCGCATGGGCCTCCCCAGCCGCTCCCTTCTTGTTGGCCTTCCTCTCTACTACATGGGCTAAGCCCTCTGGTGTGAAGCCCAGTTCGCTCAAGATTCGGCCCGATGTGTTTTTTTGTCTGGACGAATTTCTCTAATTTCCAGGAGATCACCAGTTTTACACAGAAGTCCCTCTAGCTCATGCATTTAATAACTTCACAAACCTTGCATTGGATTAAAATGTTTTATATATGTAAAATGCTTAGAATTTCATGTAGTTCCATAATATCCAACTTTCATCCATGTTAAAAATGTTTAAAATTGTTGCTTGCATTAATTTGTATAAATGACATGCTATAATGGTTTACTTCATAACTAAATAACCATAGCTCTAAATTAAATGAACTTTATATGTAAATGGTCTAGAAAAAATGCATATTTTAACATGGTGCATTTTATTTTGCTGTTTAACAACATTAAAATTGTGTTTAGGGTAGAACGGTACCAAATTCGAAATATGCGTATGGGGATTTTTTGGAATTGTTGTTTGTCTTCCCGGCCTCATTTAAACTTGCCTAAATAGTTAGTTTACTTATGCTTTACCTCTTGCCATGTTAATCAACATTTATAGTTGAGGAGTAGCGTAAACAAGAGTGAACTAAATAATTTGAATGTGGGTGTTTCGTTAATATGCAAACCATTGCATATTTTGCTCCACTTAATTTGTAGTATTGTTTGTTGCACTTTGCCATGACATGCTTCATTAAAATGGACATGCATCACACTTAATTTTGCATCATGCCATGGTTATGTTATGTTTGTTTACCATGTTATTTGCTTCTTTCTGGTTGTGCTCCTTCTCGATAGTTCCGGTTATGTTGCGATTGTGAGGATGCATTCGACTACGTTGGTTTGCCTACTTCATGGATTGGATCTTCTTCCTAGCGGGATTTCAGGTAAGATGACCATTACTCTGGATATCACTACTATCTTTTCTTTGCTAGTTGTCTCGATGCTATCGCTATGTCGCGCTACCTACCACTTGTTTGTCAAGCCTCCCAAATTGCCATGATAAGCCTCTAACCTTTTTCACATTCCCAGCAAACCGTTATTTGGCTATGTTATCGCTTTGCTCAGCCCCTCTTATAGCATTGCTAGTTGCAGGTGCAATTGCAGGTTGTTCCATGTTGGGATATAGATATCATGGGATATCACAATATCACTTATTTAATTAATGCATCTATATAGTTGGTAAAGGGTGGAAAGCTCGGCCTTTTGTTTGGTGTTTTGTTCCACTCTTGCCACCCTAGATTCCTTCATACCGGTGTTGTGTTCCTTGATTTGCATTCTTACACGGTCGGGGTTTATGCCCCCCCTTGACAGTTCGCTTTGAATAAAACTCTTCCAGCAAGGCCCAACTTTGGTTTTACCATTTGCCTAACAACAACAACAACAACAACAACAACAACAAAAACTTGTATAGGGGCCGTTTAGCACCCGAGGATAATTAATCAACAACCCGAGGCAGTGCTCCTCATGAGTGTTAGTCCAAACCTGTCAACTGTCGTTGGCCACGAGGGGTAACTATAGATTAGCCTACCGGAAGTTTGGACAATCCGATCGTGGCCTGAGACGAGATACACGCGGCTCCGGTCGGGGTGTCGGCACGTCGGTAGGTCTTGCTGGTTTTGTTTTACCATTGTTGAAATGTCTTGTGCACAGATATTCCAAGTTTGATCGGGTCGTCCCAAGATGGAGATTTACCTCCACGGATCATGAGAGTTTATAATGGACTAAGTTGGGACACCCCTGCAGGGTTTAATGTTTTTGAGAGCCATGCCCGCGGTTATGTGGCAGATTGGAAATTTATAATATCCGGTTGTAGAGAACTTGACACCAAATCTGAAATAAAATACACCAACAGCGTGTGTAACCGTGACCATCTCTTTTTGAGTGAGGTTAGAGAATAGAACATGATGGGGTTATGTTTGACTCGTAAGTAGTTCAGGATCACTTCTTGATCATTCTAGTTGCGACCGTTATGAGTAGTTACTCTTCTCATACTTGTACTCGTAAGTTAGCCACCATACAATGCTTAGTTCTTGCTACAACCTCAACACTTATCCATTCCATGCCCATTAATCTTTGCTAGTCTGTAACGCCCCGGATCCGATGCGCCAGGTGTCCGCCAGTTATTCGCCGTCGTTGCCATGTCATGTGCTTGCGTGTTGCACTTTGCCATGCCATCTTATGCATTTCATATCTTGTCATCATGTGCATTGCATTCGCATACGTGTTCGTCTCTTGCATCCGAGCATTTTTCCCGTTGTCCGTTTTGCAATCCGGCGCTCCTATGTCCCCCGGCGTCCCCTTCTTCTCTCCTGTTGTGAGCGGGTGTTAAACGTTCTCGGAATGGACCGAGGTTTGCCAAGCAGCCTTGGTATATCACCGGTAGACCGCCTGTCAAGTTTCGTGCCATTTGGAGGTCGTTTGGTACTCCAACGGTTAACCGGGTAACCGTAAAGGCCTCTTTTGTGTGCAGCCCAACACTCCTTCCAAAGTGGCCCAAAACCCACCTAACTCCCCTCCATGCTCTCAGTCGTTCGATCACGATCGTGTGGGCGAAAACCGCACCTCATTTGGACTCTCCTAGCTCCCTCTACCTATATAAACGTCTCCCCCTCTCCATTTTCGGATCATTTTCCCCCCGAAACCCTAGCCCCGCTCCTCTCGCCCGCCGGACATGTCCGGACGGAGCCGGACACGTCCGCGCCACCGCACCGCAGCCAACCAGATCCTGCCACGTGGTGCGCCGCCGTCTTCACGCCGGCTGCGGCATGGAGCCCATCAGCGAACCCAGCAACCCTCGCACACACGCCGCTGCCCAGATCCGCCGCACTCGCCGCCTCGCCGCCGACCGCCGCCTTCCCTCTCGCCGCCAGATCCTCCCATTGCCGTGGAGCTCCCAGCCGGGGCCCGAGCTCGCCGCCACGGAGCTCCTCTGTTGTCGTTCGCCCCGCCGCTGTCGTCATACTGCCCAGCGTCGCCGGAGGCCGCCACATGCCGACGCCGAAGCCGCTCTCGCCTCGCCTCGGTTGCCTCCGCCGGCTCGCCCGAGGCTCGCGGATTCCCGCCAGCGCCGCCTCGTGCTCCGATCCGGGGCAGCGACCAGATCCGGCCACGGCGCCTTTCCCCATCCAGCCAGCGGCCCGCCTCGGCTCAAGGCCATGGGAGGTCCGGCACCGCCCTGCCACGGCCATCGTCGACCCCAGCGGGGATGGCCTCGTCCAGATCCAGCCCAACCCGCCAACCAAACACTCCTGCGTCCCCGTCCCGATCCGACTCGTCCCCGGGACCGTCCCGTCCAGTTTTTCCCGCGAGGTGAAATATGACTAAGTCCCCGAATCTGTGTAATTATCATGCCATATTCATTGCATCACATCTCTGCATCCGTAGCTCCGTTTCATGCGTGTAATATGTCAAATTGTTCGCCTCGACGAGTACTTCATTTCATTCCATTGCATCATTTTCATTTCAGCTCATCTTGATGCCCGAAATGCTGTTGGAAGAGTGCATGTTGATGTTAATCTGCTGAAACTGTTATAACTTACTCATTTATCATTTTTGCCATGATTGATGTGTGCATCCTATGAGTATGAGCTCTACATGAATGTTGATCTATGCCATGCCATCTTTCCGGAGGTGCCAACCATGTATTTTTGTGAGTTGTGTGCTGAGTGTATCAAGCTTGCTAAGTAGGGCACTTGTTGTTGCTGTTTTGCTAGGCAGATTCTGTAATTTTGTGATGCCATGTTAACATGCTTCTACTAATCATTCTATGCATAATCTGGAGATGCTCTATAAACATGTTTTGATATACATGTCATGCTCTATCCATTCATGCCCTTGGTTGCAATTATAGCTTGCTGTAGATTGTTCATATCTTGCTCCAAAGTTGCTTGAAAATGTTGCTGTCAGCCTGTTAACATTAAGTTCACTTGTTCCCATGTGTTTTCCTAGTGATCCATGCACCCTATGAACTTGCTCTTGCCATGCTTAGCTTCATAAACATGCCTTCTTACTGTTGGTTGCCTTGCCATGCCATGTATAGCTCTGTGGTGAGTGGTTCAAGCTCACGAACATGCCTACTTATTGTTGTTCCTGCCATGTATGAATCTGTTATATAACTTGCCATGTTTACATGGGTGCCATCATATTTTCCGTGCCCTTTTGGCTCATGGTCAGTAAGGGACTTTTGATCTATGCAATTAGTAGATTCATGCCATGCCTTTGTTTGCCATGATAAGTTCCTGTAACATGTGGTTTGATAGCTCTAAACATTGCAACCTGATGTTATTTCTGCTAAAGCCTGAAACTGTTATTATTTGCAATATCTCCATGTGTTTTTGAGCATGTTCTAGATGTTTCTGGAGATAGCTCAGTGTTCATGTTTTGTTATGCTTTACCTGTACTTCATGACCATGCCTTTTTTTATTATGTTGGGATGCTGTAGCATGTTGTTTTGATGCTTGTAAGATGCCTAGTTGCTGTTATGGACAGATTGTTGTTATGACTTGTATAGTGTGTGTGTGTTGCACCGTTGCTCCGTTTTGAGTGTGCTCTATAAGAAACTTGCTTGGTTTTGCATATAGTTTCATATTATCATGTTGCATCCTTATTTTGAGGTGTTTGCTTGATGTTTGTATGCATTTTGCATCAATGCCATGTTTAACTTGTTTTGCTCATATCTTCTAGACCGTAGCTCCAAATCTAATGAACTTTATATGTAACTTGACTAGAATTTCGTGTAGATCATCTTGGTGATCTTTAACTTGCTGTTTAACAACTTGAACATAAGGTTTGTTCAGTTCTGGACCAATTTCGAAATATGCATATGAGGACTTACCGGAATTGTTATATGTTGTTCCCGGCCTCATTTAAACTTGCCTTGATGTGTTGTTCTTGTTTGCATCATCTCTTGCCATGAGTAGCTTCATGTAGCTTGGTCATGCATCATGCTTGTTGTGCATCATGCCTTGTTCATGTCTGGTGTGTTTACCTATGTTGTGTGCTTCTTCTTGTTAGTTCCTGTTACGTTGCGATCGTGAGGTTTCGTTCGCCTTCGGTTGGTTCGGCTTCATCCGTTCATCTTCTTCTTGGACTCGTTCTTCTTCCTTGCGGGATTTCAGGCAAGATGACCGCTACCCTGGATCTCACTACTATCATTGCTATGCTAGTTGCTTCGTTCTATCGCTATGCTGCGCTACCTATGACCTGTTTATCAAGCCATCCCATATTGCCATGAACCCCTAACCTTTGACACCTTTCCTATGCAAACCGTTGTTTGGCTATGTTACCGCTTTTGCTCAGCCCCTCTTATAGCGTTGCTAGTTGAAGGTGAAGTTGAAGATTTCTCCATGGTGAACAGGGTTATGTTGGGATATCACAATATCTCTTATATTATTATGCATCTATATACTTGGTAAAGGGTGGAAGGCTCGGCCTTATGCCTGGTGTTTTGTTCCACTCTTGCCGCCCTAGTTTCCGTCATACCGTGTTATGTTCCCGGATTTTATGTTCCTAACGCGGTCGGGTGATTTATGGGACCCCTGACGATTCGCTTTGAATAAAACTTGTCCAAAGAAGGCCCAACATTGACTTTTACCATTTGCCTCACCACCACCTACTTTTTCCCTTGGGAGTCGCTCTCTCGAGGGTCATCTTTATTCAGCCCCGGGCCAATGCTTGTCTAAGTGTTGGTCCAAACTAGAGCCCTTTGGCGCCCCTCGGAAACTTGAGGTCTGGTTTTAGTTATGCGGATTGCTCATCCGGTCGTGGCTCGAGACGAGATACGCGTGGCTACTATCGGGATGTCGGCACGCAGGAGGTCTTCTGGTCTTGTTTTACCATTGTCGAAATGTCTTGATGTACCGGATTCCGAGACCGATCGGGTCTTCCCGGGAGAAGGTCTATTCCTTCGTTGATCGCGAGAGCTTGTCATGGGCTAAGTTGGGACACCCTGCAGGTATAAACTTTCGAGAGCCGTGCCTGCGTTATGTGGCAGATGGGAATTTTTAATGTCCGGTTGTAGACAACTTGACACCGATCCGAATTAAAATGCATCAACGCGTGTGTAGCCGTGATGGTCTCTTCTCGGCGGAGTCCGGGAAGTGAACACGGTTTCTGTGTTATGCTTGACGTAAGTAGGTGTTCAGGATCACCTCTTGATCATTGCTAGTTGTCGACCGCTCCTTTGTTTCTCTTCTCGCTCTTATTTGCGTATGTTAGCCACCATATCATGCTTAGACGCTGCTGCAACCTCACCACTTTACCCCTTCCTTTCCCATTGAGCTTTGCTAGTCTTGATACCCATGGTAATGGGATTGCTGAGTCCTCGTGGCTCACCAGATACTTCCAAAACCAGTTTGCAGGTGCCTAAGTTATCGAAAGGGTGACGAACCAAGCTCAAGGAGGAGCTCGATGAAGATCTTGCCCTTTGTGTTGTTTCGTTCTAGTAGATCGGTAGTGGAGCCCAGTTGGGGTCGATCGGGGACCTTTGTCGCATTTGGGGTTCTTCTTTTATTTTGGTTCCGTAGTCGGACCTTGATTGTATCTGGATGATGTAATGCTTTATTCATGTAATTGTGTGAAGTGGCGATTGTAAGCCAACTATGTATCTCTTTCCCTTATGTATTACATGGGTTGTGTGAAGATTACCTCACTTGCGACATTGCTTTCAATGCGGTTATGCCTCTAAGTCGTGCTTCGACACATGAGAGATATAGCCGCATCGAGGGCGTTACATAGTCTTGATACCAATGGTAATGGGATTGTTAAGTCCTCGTGGCTCACAGATTACTACAACAACAGGTGCATGTACAGGTAATGTGATGATTTGATGAGAGAGCGATGCTTGATTGTTTGGAGTTCTTCTTCATCTTCTTCTTCGATCAAGGATAGGTTCCGGGTCGGGAGCCTGGGATTAGTAGAGTGGATGCCATATTTCTTCTTTGTTTGATTTCATCCGTAGTCGGATCCTGCTCTTTTGTATGATGGTTTCTATGTATCGATGTATCCATGTATTCATGATGTAGCTTGTGGCGAGTGTAAGCCTGTATCTTGTATTCTCTTCTATTCAGTACATGGTATGTTGTAATGATATCCACCTTTCTATGCGCTCGAATGCGGTTGTGCCCCAATCATGAATTCATCGTGTGATTGGGATAGAATCACATCTTGGGTGCTACAAGTTGGTATCAGAGCCTTACCGACCGCAGGAGCCCCCTTGATTGATCGAACCATTGCCATTGTCGAGCCTAGCGAAAAAATATTTTGAGTCTAGTTATTTGGAGAGTAGGAATTATTTTTACTCCTCACCCTTTCGTCGCTCTGGTGAGGAATCCTGACGTAGGTGTTTTATTTCCATTACTCTCCTTCTTTCACTCAAAATTTTGTTAGGATCTTGCGGGCATTGTGGAATCGGTCCGATATCATTGTGATAGGAATTCTGTTCTTGGTGCCTCCTGACATTTAGGGGTTGTGGCAGTGTCCCAGGGAGTTGAGCTCCAAGGTGTTTCCGTCACAGTGCTTATCATTTCAGTTTCGGAATACCAGAGGACGCCGACGTCGAAAGCACGTCTATACTCTTTGTGGTCAGAGTAGTTTGGCGCCACCCAGTACTGGGGAGAGCAATCAGATGTATTTCCACGTCTAGTATAGCTACTATCTTACGAAGGTCTGAGGTACACAATTTCCGAGGTTCTTGGTTATGTGTTGACGAGGCGGTACATTTGGAGTGTAGAATTTTACTAGGAGTTGTGTGATGAGATTTTGCTCCTTGTACTTGTTATACCGGATTGCATAACCAAAATTTGGGGAGTTCATAGGCGGGAATTCAAGTAGTTACCTAGGATTATCCTTCCAACAAATGCATGAGGGGTTATGTATTTGTTCCGGCTTATTTTTCAAGCCAATCCTTTGTTTTGTTTTGAGTTGTGGTATTCGAGTTGCTTCATAGTCAAGTGTGGATTACATGCCTTCTCCTAAGCAGTGTTCTCATATTTCTATGGGAGTGCTAATTCTTCTTGATCATAGAGATTATCATGTTAATTCCTTCCCAACCGGTGCACTTCTCTTCAAGATGATCCTATCATTTCCCCATTTGCAAGATCAATTCTCAGTTTTCCCAACTGTGTCCATTTCATCTGTCCTAAGTTGCCTTTATTTTTCCCACCATCCCACCCTTTTCTTCAAGGACTCAGATTTCTTAATCAAGTATCCTTTTATTTATGTGAAGTTTCGTCATCCTTCTCTTCCAAGTTCATCCGGAGATTCCTCGTGAAGATGATTGGGAAGCTTCAAGTTCATCATCCTTCATTCTTGTTTTCTTGTCCGATGGACTAAATACAAGCTTTCGGTGTTGATATCCCTTTCCTCCTTTCGAATGCATTCCCATGCCGGTGCACCTATTAATCATTCACCTCTTGCTATTCCTTTATTTCGGAGTGCTGAAGATATCTAAAAATATTCGTGTCTCCATTTTTAATCCGTTAAAGCTAATTTGAGGTTGTTATCTCGTTCAAGCCATTTAATTCAATCGGTGCAATATCTCTTTAAAAAACGTTCAACGGGGTATCTTTTGAGTGGGCCCTAAGCCACAGGTCTTTTCCTAGGATCTTACCTGACTCTTCTAATTCTTTTCAGGAGCCATTCTCAAATCTTTTCAAAGTTTGACGTAACAATGAATTTTCAGTCAGTCAGATGTATCCTCCAAGTTCACTTTTGTATTCTTTCATCTTTGGTTCAACCTTTCTATTCTTCATTATTCCAGAGTGTTTCAGCAATTCATGGTGGTGTTCTTCGTTCTCTTTTCTAGCATTGAAGACCGAAGAATAGTTTTTCTCTAAATCTTGCTCCATTCTCTTGAAGATTCGTGGTTCTTGCTTGTTGCTATCCTCTCAGTTGGTTTCGATTGTGGGAATTCTTTTCATACCCATCCGAAGCATTTCAGGAGTTGTTTTTGTTTCTAGATCATCTGAAGGCTATCATTTCAGAAGATTTCTTCGTTTCTAAATTGATGTCTCTTCGTTCATCTCCATATTCTACTGGTGCATCATTCAAATATACTCTAGTCATCTCATGATCTCTTTGTTCTATTGTATCTAAATTCCCTTAAGTATCTTTGTCGTTTCCTAATCCTTCCCGGTGATCCTTTCTCTTTTCCTCATGGGTTCTCAATTCTTACAGCGGTTCATTCAAGATTCCTCTTACTCTATTATCATATTAATTCATTCCTTCTCTCCAAAATCCTACCAATGAGTCACTCAAGACCTTCCCAAGTTTGTTCTATCTCTATTTAATCATTTTTAGTGAGCATAAGTGGCATGCCAAATCCGTTGCTTGTCATCAATTTAAAATGGTGAAGGATGCTCATAACATAATTATTATTCTTGTTTCATCAAAGATTTTAATTTCTTCTTCCGGAGTTTGTTCATGATGAGTAAATTCTCGATTCCAAGTGATTCATCTTTCTTTTCCGGAGTTCAAAGTTTTCTCAATATCTCGTCACGAAGCTCCATATAAATCATCACAAGGCTTCATCTTGTTCTCTCATATTATCTTTCATTTCGAGCATCTTGTTATCTATCTGGAGTCCTTCAAAAATTTCTTCATGGTGGTTCGTTAAGGAATTAATTCATTCTCAAAGTTTTCGTCAAGACTTTTGTTGGAGGAGCTCAAGGATTCTTGTTCTTGCATTTCGAAGTGCAATCCATTCTCTATTATCTTTTCAAGTGGAGTTTTGCATCTCTTCGTTCCTCTCAACTAATCAATCATTCGGTAGTGGCCGGTTGTCACCTCATAATTTTGAGATGTTTTCCATAAGCCCACAGCAAGCTTATTCTTTTTGGTGCTGATTTTCCAACAACTCCGTCCAACCCTTCTATGTAAGGATGCTTTTCTAATTCAAGTTGTCATTTTCTTCTCCGTTCTTTTCTTCCAACCATCTAGCTTCTATTCTTTCATTCCGAAGGTATTGTGATGTTTCTCTCTTCGACCCATCATCTCATTTTGTGAACATCATGTTCTTTTCCTTGCTTATCCATTTAAATGGTGTGGTGTCCTCTACTCAAGTCCTCTTCATCTTATTAAGTCTTGCATGTCTTTTCTATTGGAGTGCTGCTGAATTCTTCTTTCCTTGTTCCTCTTATCCAGCGGAGTGTTTGCAATTTCGTTCACCTCCGTCCTGTCATTTCTTCAAGTTTTCCAACTTCTCAAGGTTCTTTGGTTTCACTCGTTTGTCGAAGAAGCAACTTTGTTTACCTCTTCCTCTTATTTTCATCCCTAGATCTCGGGGTGAGATCTCTTCTAAGTGGAGGAGAGTTGTAACGACCCGGGACCAACGCTCCAGTCGCCTTCCATATTTTATGTTGTCTTCGTGTGTTTTATTTGTTTACTGCATTCATCATCACATCATTCACATTTGCATTGGCACTCTATTGCCGTCATTTTTCCGTCATTTCTCCCGTTCTCTTCTTTGACAGTTTCGAGACCAATCACATGTGTAACACGCGATCATCTTGTCTCTCTGCATAGCCTGCATTCCCCCTCGCAACCTTGTTCCAAACTTCCCCGAACTCGACTTGGGCGGTCATGACCGAAGGGTTCGGATCATCCTTGAACATCCCTAAAATATCTTTGGTTTGTTCTTTGGACTCTCCTAACCTATTTTTCTCGACCGTCTGATCGCGACCCGATGATCCAAATTCCCCTCCTTTCACTATATCGACCACCACTAACCAAACCTAGACAAACACCTAATTCCTAGGGATTCTACCCTAGCATCGCCACCTTCTCCATCGGGATCCCTCCCGATCCCCTCAATTTCAGCGCCACCCAGTCACCACCACCTCCCTATCTCACTGCTCTAGCCCGAGCACCCCCACAAGCAGCAGCGGCTCCCCAGCTCCAGCGAGCCCTGCCGTCGGCGACCTCCACCAGGATCAGCCCCGCGCCACCCTTCTCCTTCCCACTCTTCCCCTGGCCTTTCTCTCTTGTCTGACCTCGCTCTCTCTCCCTCCCTCGGTTCAACCTACAGGAACTCTCAACCATGGCGCCTCCTCTTGTAGCTTCATGTCGCTCCTCCCTTGGCCGTCTCCGGCCATATCCAGTGCCCAGGGGCCGGATCCGCCTCTTCCTATCCATCCCCAAGGCCCCTGCTCTTCCACGCCTGGCCAAGCCGCGCCATCCTCCTGCCAGCGGCTACTCGGGATGAACGCAGCATCACCCCGCTTGCCTTCTTTGTGCGCCTGCGCCCCACCCCGGGCTCGTCCTCGAGCATGACGTCGCCCCTGTCGATCGTCGTTGATCAGGTCAGGCCTCCCCTGCTCCTTTCCTTCTCCTTCCCTGCCTTCTACTCCCCCTCTCACATATCTATCTCTCTCTGAATCAGGATGCCGCCGCCATGGCCTCAGCTCTCCGCCCGCCTCTGGCCACGTCCTCGACCGGATTCGCGGGATCCCAGTCGTCCAGCCAGAGCCTGCATCCTTCATATGTCGTTGCTGCCTTAGCCTCATCATCGTCCTGGAACGAGCGCCGCCAGCCCCCTGCATCGAGCAGCAGCACCTCGATCGCTGTCTGCTAACCAAGTGCACGTGCGCCTGCATTGACTCCACCGAGTTGTCACGCACTCCTCGCCATCTAACCAGCCTGACGAGGAGGCGAACAGCGAGGCACTAGTGCCACAGCGGGAGGAATCAGAGAGCCAAGAAGATGGACAAGAGTAGAGGCAAGCAAGGGGGCCACATGCAGAGAAAGAGAGGACTAGTCATCGGATGTGTGTGTGTGTAGGACATGTGGGACCCAAGGCCAAAAGAGATGTATATGCACTCGCGTGTGCGTTGTAAGAATCAGCTATTGAGAAATATCATAGATGTATATGCACACACGAAGATTAGAGACCCTTGGTGGATTTCGGTGGTTTACGGGCCAAAAAGTGACGAGGAGAAGTGCCAGTTCTTGCTGGACCTAGATGCGAGACGTGCGGGGTGTCCGGGGCCGTGGATGCTGCTGGGAGACTTCAACATGATACTGCGTGCCGCGGAGAAGAGCAATAGCAACCTTAACAGAAGGATGATGAATAAATTCAGGCAGTTTGTGGATGACCAAGAGCTCAAGGAGATGTACATGCATGGACGTAAATTTACGTGGTCTAATGAACGGATGATGCCGACCCTCACCAAGATTGACCATGTGGTTATTTCGGTGGACTGGGAGCTAGAGAATCCTGCCTATCTACTGCAGGTGCTCTCCACTGGAGTTTCGGGCCATGCACATTTGCATTTGTCCACGAGCGCTAGCTTTTGCCAAAAGAAGAGGTTCCGCTTTGAGCTTTTCTGGACGAGAATGGATGGCTTCGAGGATGTTGTGAGAGATGCCTGGGTGTGTGATGTGGGTATTGTCGATCCATATAAGAGGTTGGATGCTTTGTTGCGCAACACGGCTAGCCACTTGCAAGCGTGGGGCCAACGCAAGTTAGGTAATGTGAAGACGCTCATGCGGGTGTTCACTTGGGTCATTCATAGGCTGGACGTAGCCCAAGAGAACAGAGTTCTGCAAATGGAGGAGGCGTGGCTGTGAAGAACACTGAAGCATTCGCTCCTTGGTCTGGCTGCGCTCGAGAGAACTATTGACCGACAGAGGTCGAGGCTCAAGTGGATCAAAGAGGGTGACGCCAACACCAAGTTGTTCCAAGCAGTGCCAATGGCAGAAGGACCAAGAACTACATCCCGCATATCAAGCATGGAGGCGAGATCATTATGGACCAGGAGAAAATGGTGGACACGTTCGCGGAGGTGTGCAAGCAACTGATCGGCACGGGACAGGCCAGGGATCACACACTTAACTTGGAATACCTGTAGATGGAGCCGGCTGAGTTGAGCATGCTTGAGGAGATCATCACGGAGGAGGAAGTTTGGCAGGTTATCAAGGAAATGGCCCTGGATCATGCACCGGGACCGGATGGTTTCATCGGAACGTTCTTCCAAAGAGCCTGGCAGATCATTAAACCGGACATCACGGCCGTGATGCTTAAGCTGTATGTGGGGTCACTAGGGTCTTTGCTAAGCTTAACAAGGCGCATATAATCCTCATTCCAAAAAAATCGGATGCGGAGGAGGTTGGGGATTACCGGTCGATCAGTCTAATCCATAGCATCCCCAAGCTCTTTGCTAAGGTTCTTGCCAACCGGCTGCGCAGCCAAATGCCGGAGATTGTGGCCACGAACCAATCTGCGTTTATTAAAGGAAGGCATCTGCATGATAATTTCTTGTTGGTTCGTCAAGTAGCGCGGAAGATTCATGCTAAAAGAGTCCCGGGAGTGTTCATTAAGCTGGATATCTCAAGGGCTTTTGACTCGCTATCATTGCCTTTTTTGTTCGAGGTGATGCGGGCAAAGGGTTTTCGGCAGAGGTGGATGACTTGGATAATGGCAATTTTGCACTCTGCTAGCACCAAGGTGGTGGCGAATGGTGTTCCGGGAAGGAGTTTCTTGCACGCCTGTGGTCTACGCCAAGGCGACCCAATCTCGCCAATGCTCTTTATCATTTCCATGGATGCGCTAACGGCGCTTGTTCACAAGGCCTCAGATTTGGGAGTGCTCAGCTCGTACACCGGCATTTCGCCGCTGCAAAGGCTTTCGATTTATGCGTATGATGTAGCGATGTTCGTCAAACCTTCGCGGCAAGACCTGTCGGCTGTTCGGGAGATGTTGGACGTGTTTGGAGAGGCCTCGGGACTAAAAGTTAACTACTGCAAATCATCAGCGATTTTGATCCGAGGCGACCAGGAGGACAAGGATCGAGTGGCTAGATTACTGCACTGTGGGCTTGCTGAATTTCCATGCAAATATCTTGGCCTACAGCTTGTGG
The DNA here is from genome assembly GCA_021437245.1 of Aegilops speltoides. NCBI lineage: Eukaryota > Viridiplantae > Streptophyta > Magnoliopsida > Poales > Poaceae > Aegilops > Aegilops speltoides. The sequence continues at coordinate 185,154,688 of CM038144.1, forward strand.
TCGAAAGCTTAACGCAGGCCGAATGGATGCCTATGCTGGACCAAGTTCGGAAGGTGATTCCTGCCTGGCAAAGAGGCCTTATACAGCGGCCTGGTCGGCTTTTTTTGGTTCAGTCCGTCGTTGCAGCTAGACCGGTGCACCACCTGATGATTACGGACGCTCCAGTTTGGGTTTTCGAGGAGATGGATAAATGGATGAGGTTGTTCTTCTGGGCTGGTAAGGAGAAAAGCAATGGAGGACAATGCCTGGTGGATTGGGACCAGGTCTGCAGGCCGAAGCAGTTTGGACGGCTGGGGATTAAGAACTTGAAGGCTCAGGCCCTGGCCTTGAGAGTGAGGTGGGAGCGGCTTAGGAGAACTGACCCTTGCAGACCATGTCAAGGCTTACCTATGGCAGAGGACCACAACGCAAGGGCCATGTTCGACGCCATGGTTAGGATTGTGGTTGGGAGGGGTGATAGCGTCCTGTTCTGGAGAGACAAGGGGATACATGGGTTCGGCGTATCTGACATCGCGCCACGCTTGATGGAGACGGTGCCAACGAGGATTGTTAATAGTCGGACCGTTCATCAAGCACTCGCGGAGGACTGGTGGTACGAGGACTGCGAAGCTACTCCTTCCTTCACTGCCCAACTACAGTGCATGCACCTTTGCCATGCGCTGGCATCGGTGCACCGAGATGTGAATGTACCAGACAAATTTGGTTGGCCGGAGACGACCACGACGACCTACTCGGCCCAATCGGTCTATTCCTACCTTTGCTCGGGACTCCAGAGATCACCGACGGTGGCTTGTACTTGGAGATGTTGGGCGACGCTTAAGTGCAAGCTATTTATCTAGATAGCGTTGCAATACAGATTATGGACATCAGATAGAAGAGCACGTCACGGTCTTCAGGACCAACCATCACCCTGCTTCACATGCTTACAAGCGGAGGACAATGTTGATCACATTCTGGCCAAGTGCACTTTTGCGCAGGAGGTGTGGCACCGAGTGTTTGACCTGTTAGGCATCAATGTTCTAGGAACAACTCAGGATGACACCTTCTTGGACTGGTGGATGAGGGAAAGAAAAAAATTAGGGGAGCAGACAGAAGAGGTTTCGATACGTTGGTGATGGCCGTGGCTTGGATACTGTATGATTGCATGATGTATTTCTCTTCATGCATAGGTATGTATATATGATGTACAAAGGTGGGCCACCGACCTCAACTATACAAGGAACTAGGAGGCGGACCCAATACACAATATGCAAATAACACATATACTCCACCTCCCTCCCCCATGATCGAGCGGCACCGCGGCTGACGCAAAGACTGGACCGGAACTCCTCAAATGACGTCGTAGGCAAGCCCTTGGTCATGATATCGGCAAATTGTTGGGAAGTAGGAACGTGTAAAACACGAATATGGCCAAGGTCCACCTGTTCCCGAACAAAATGAATATCCAACTCAATATGCTTGGTCCATCGATGATGCACCGGTTAGCGGAGAGGTAGACCGCCGAGACATTGTCGCAGTAGACCACCGTGGCATGGTCAACAGGGCAAGAGAGCTCCTGAAGCAGTTGGCGAAGCCACGAACACTCGGCGACGGCGTTGGCCACCGCACGATACTTAGACTCAGCACTAGAACGAGAGAACATAGGCTGCCGCTTGGACGACCACGAGATGAGTGAGGGTCCAAGATAGACACAATAGCCCGAAGTGGAGCGGCGAGTGTCAGGGCAGCCCGCCGAGTCTGCATCGGAGTAGGCGGTGAGGGCGGTGTCAGCGGAGACGTGAAGCGTGATGCCAAGATCCATAGTGCCATAGATATAGCGGAGAATCCGCTTGACGGCAGCCCAATGAACGTCTCGAGGAGCATGCATATGAAGACACACCTGCTGCACGGCATCGGATCTCGGTCGGTCGGTGAGGTCTTGAGAGCACCAACGATAGACCGATAGAAAGTAGCATCCGAAGCAGGAGAACCATCCGTGGTAGAAAGCTTGGCCTTCGTATCAACGGGCGTAGCGGCGGGCTTGCAGTTAAGCATGCCGGCACGCTCCAGGAGCTCGTGAGTGTACTTCCGCTGATGAAGGAAGAAGCCATCCGGACGGCGCACCACCTCGACACCGAGGAAGTAGTGCAAAGGACTGAAGTCCTTGAGGGCGAACTCAGCATGAAGACGAGTCGTGAGCTGACTGAGGAGACCAGCCATACATGCTATCAGGATGATGTCGTCGACATAGAGCAGCAAGTAGGCCGTGTCAGAGCCCTGATGATAGACGAAGAGTGAGGCATCCGAGCGGGTAGAGCGGAACCCAAGCTGGTGGAGAAACGCCGCGATGCGCTGGTACCAAGCGCGCGGAGCCTGCTTGAGTTCGTACAAGGACCGCCAGCAGCACACGTGGTCGGGAAGTGCGGTCAACAAACCCGGTGGGCTCTTTGGCGGAAGACACGCTCCTCGACATGACCATGGAGGAAGGCGTTGGAGACGTCCATCTGGTGCACCGGCCAAGCACGGGAGACCGCCAGGTGGAGAACCGTGCGTATCGTGCCGGGCTTGACGAACGCAGCGAAGGTGTCGGTGAAGTCGATGTCAGCATGCTGCTACCTCTTGAGCACTACGTTAGATTTCCCCGAAGAGGAGAGATGATGCAGCAAAGTAGTGTAAGTATTTCCCTCGGTTTTTGAGAACCAAGGTATCAATCCAGTAGGAGACCACGCACAAGTCCCTCGTACCTACACAAAACGATAGCTCCTCGCAACCAACGCGATTAGGGGTTGTCAATCCCTTCACGGTCACTTACGAGAGTGAGATCTGATAGAGATGATAAATAATATTTTTGGTATTTTTAGTATATATATGCAAAGTGAAAAGTAAAAGGCAAAGTAAAAACAAAGCAAGTAATAAAGTAATGGAGATTGATATGATGAGAATAGACCCGGGGGCCATAGGTTTCACTAGTGGCTTCTCTCAAGAGCATAGATATTCTATGGTGGGTGAACAAATTACTGTTGAGCAATTGACAGAATTGAGCATAGTTATGAGTATATCTAGGTATGATCATGTATATAGGCATCACGTCCGAGACAAGTAGATAGAAACGATTCTGCATCTACTACTATTACTCCACTCATCGACCGCTATCCAGCATGCATCTAGAGTATTAAGTTAAAAACAGAGTAATGCCTTAAGCAAGATGACATGATGTAGAGGGATAAACTCATGCAATATGATAAAAACCCCATCTTGTTATCCTCGATGGCAACTATACAATACGTGGCTTGCTGCCCCTTCTGTCACTGGGAAAGGACACCGCAAGATTGAACCCAAAGCTAAGCACTTCTCCCATTGCAAGATCTACCAATCTAGTTGGCCAAACCAAAAGGATAATTCGAAGAGACTTGCAAAGATAACTCAATCATACATAAAGGAATTCAGAGAAGATTCAAATATTATTCATAGGTAAGCTGGATCATAAACCCACAATTCATCGGTCTCAACAAACACCGCAAAAAGAAGATTACATCGAATACATCTCCACGAGAGAGGGGGAGAACATTGTATTGAGATCCAAAAAGAGAGAAGAAGCCATGTAGCTACTAGCTATGGACCCGAAGGTCTGAAATAAACTACTCATACTTCATCGGAGGGGCTATGGTGTTGATGTAGAAGCCCTCCATGGTGGATGCCCCCTCCAGCGGAGCTCCGGAATAGGCCCCAAGATGGGATCTCGTGGATACAGAAGGTTGCGGCGGTGGAATTAGGTTTTTGGCTCCTGTTCTGATCATTTGGGGATACATAGGTATATATAGGAGGAAGGAGTACATCGGTGGAGCAACAGGGGGGCCATGAGGCAAGGGGCGCGCCCTGGGGGGGGCGCCCCCCACCCTTGTGACCGACTCTTCTGCTTCTTGGAGTAGGGTCCAAGTCTCCTGGATCACGTTCGGTGAGAAAATCACGTTCTGAAGGTTTCATTCCGTTTGGACTCGTTTGATATTACATTTCTTGAAACACGAAATAGGCAAAAAACAACAATTCTAGGCTGGGCCTCCGGTTAATAGGTTAGTCCCAAAAATAATATAAAAGTGGAAAATAAAGCCCAATATAGTCCAAAACAGTAGATAAAGTAGCATGGAGCAATCAAAAATTATAGATACGTTGGAGACGTATCACACGCTGTCGGAAGCCACGAACGACCCAGCGCGCTTTGTAGTGATCAAGGGTACCATGAGGACGGAGCTTGTGTTTAAAGACCCACTTCCCGGTAATCACGTTGGCGTGCCGAGGACGAGGAGCAAGCTGCCACGTCATATTGCGCAATAGGGCGTCAAACTCCTCTTGCATGGCAGCCATCCAGAGCGGGTCACCAAGAGAGGCTCGAACGGACGACGGCAACGGCGACGGCTTAGAGGTGGATGCCGCATGGACGTAGTCATCCGAGGCGTAGCGCGAGCTCGGTAAAACGCCCGACTGGTATGGTGACCGGACCGCCACAGAGCGGGGGCAGCGGTGCCGAGGGCGCTGGGGCATTGAGGGGGCCTGCTAGCACTGGGTGCCGGAGGGCCTGTCACCGGGAGCTGCAGGGCATGGCGCCAATGTCGGGGCCGCTGGGCGCCGGCGCCATGGATGTAGGAGGCGCCAGCATGTGGGCGCCTCCAAAGCGAAGCGGGCCGAGAGTGCGCGCGCCTGGGAGAGGCGTTGAGGAGCCCGCGTCACCAGTGGCGGGAGGAACAGCCGGTGGTACTTGGTGAAACGGAAACACATGCTCATCAAACTAAACGTGCCGGGAAGTGAACACATGGTGGGAGACAGCATCGTAGCACCGATATCCCTTGGAGTTGGAGGGATAGCCGATGAAGATGCAAGCGACAGAACGAGGTGCGAGTTTGTGAGGAGCGGAGTCGGCAGTGCTAGGATAGCCAAGGCACCCAAAAATACGCAAGCCATCCTAAGATGGGGGCGTACCAAAGAGAAGATGGTGAGGTGCATAGTTCCACCGTGGGCGGCAAGGGTGAATGTTAAGGAGAAGAGAAGTAGTGGCGAGTGTGTCTTGCCAGAAACGAGGCGGCACATTAGCATGGAACAGAGCGTCGAATCGCATCGTTTAGAGTCACGAAGGGCGCGTTCGGCTCGGCAGATTCTCACTGTGAAGTATACGGGCATGTGAGGCGAAAAATTGTGCCATGGTGCTGACGAAAAGTGCTGAAAAGCAAGGTTGTCGAACTCTTTTCCATTGTCGATCTCAAGAGCAAGGATGGGACGCCTAAATCGCATCTTGACATAGGAGTAAAAATCCGTCAAAGTGGAGAGTGCATCCGACTTTCTGCGCAAAGGAAAAGTCCACACATAATGAGAATAATCATTAAGAATAACCAGATAATTTAAATAGCCCGAATTACTAGGAACCAGAGAGGTCCACACATTGCTATGGATCAACTGAAAAGGAAAAGAAGATATAGTGGTGGAGTTATTGAACGGAAGGCGAACATGTTTGCCAACACGACAGGCAAGATAGGTGTGGTCCTCAATCTTATGACAACTGAAACTGGAACTCCTAAGAATATGACAAAGTGTGACGGGGTTGGGGTGACCCAAGCGAGCGTGCCAGAGATCAACTCCAGCGGAGAGAGCGACCGGTGCGGTGGTGGTGGATGAGGGCGAATGCACCGGATAGAGCTCATCGGGGCTGTCACATCGGTGGAGTACCATCCTAGTTCGAGCGTCCTTGACAGAAAAACCAAGCTCGTCAAATTCAACAGTGATAGGATTTTCACGAGTGAAACAACGAACGGAGATAAGATTCTTAATAAGATGAGGAGACACAAGTATGTTAGACAAAGATAAAGGCATAGAAGTAGAAGGAAAAGAAGTGTGCCCAACATGTGTGATAGGAAGTGTGGAACCGTCGCCGACAATGATGCGACGGTCGGTGGAGACAGGAGTGAAGGAGGCAAGGTTACTAGGATGAGCAAACATGTGAGCCGTGGCACCGGTGTCCATGTACCAATCATCACCTCCAGTGTAGTTGTTCGGCGTAGGAGCGGCATGCAGCCCGGTGAGAAGCATCGGGTCCCAGGGCACCGGCGGTAGGGCCGGCGAGGGGGACGGAGACGCCATGGGGAAGCCGTAACTGCCGCTCAGCGGCGGCGGTGGGTACTCGCCATACAGCTGCGGAGCCACGTAGGGAGGCCCGGACGCGGGCAAAGACCCGTACGCCCTGTACGTGGGAACGGACGAGTGGGGGACCGCGCCAGAGGACGCCGGCGGTGGGGCATCGACATACGCCCGAGGGAAGCGGAACGAGCCGTCACGGCAAGTCGGGGCTGGTGGTGGGCGGGCGGTGAAATCGACGCGCCAGAGGTCATCGGGCGGCGGGCTGCGCCAGAGGTCGCCTGCACGGCGGCGCAGGCCGCTACCGTAGGTCGCCAGCGGTGGAGCCGCGCTAGAGGGCGCCGGCGGCGAGACTGCAGAGGCGGCGTGGGACGCCATCGCTGGTGGTACTCCTGTAGCCTTCACGTGACGTGCTCGTAGAAACACAGACACTTGAGAAAGCGATTAGATCTCGTAAACCGCGCAAGGAAGCACTTGATTGGAGTTCCTTTGCGTGACTAGCAGCGACAGCAGCTACGTCTGATTTCCCTCGGGACTTGAAGCGGATGACAAGATGTGGAGTAGTAGCTACGCTGCCCGCCTGTACGTGCAACAGCGGCGGCAACTCACCGGCGGATTGGACAAAAGCGGGTGCACCCTTGGTGATATCAACCCGTACAAAAAAACAGAAACTCCAGTAGGCAGGTAGGCGATGGGTGGCGGGTAGCAGCGGGAAGCGAGCTGGCGAGGTGTGCGGGCTGGCTAGCGGGTAGCACGCACGATCGGGCGCGACAGATGCGATGCGGCGGTGATCGGGTGCTGTGTGCGGATGAGTGGGATCGGGCGAGGCGAGCGGCTGGAGTAGCAGTGACGCCTGTCAGAGGAGGAGTAGCCGCCAAGTATGCAGATGCGCAGACGCAAGGATAAGCGGCGGCAAAGAATGAAGACTAGTAGGAAGAAAACCTAAAAACTTATACCATGTATGATTGCACGATGTATTGCTCTTCGTGCATAGGCACGTATGTATGATGTACAAAGGTGGGCCACGGACCTCAACTATACAAGGAACTAGGAGGCGGACCCAATACACAATATGCACATAACACATAAACTCAACAGATACTTTGGAAGCAAAGAAACGCGAGAGTGTTCAACAGACACGACCAATAGAAGCCGGCACCCCTTGCTACTAACCTAGTGCTCGATGAAATCACGACATGGCACACGGCAGGACTTGGAGCGGGACGTCTACAACGATTCGTGAGGAGTTAGTTTAGCGAGCATGGAGTTGAAGTAGGTGTGTGTTTCCCATCCTGGGTTGTTTGCACCCGGGATGAGCCTCTTGTAAATAAGTCTCTTTTCGTCTATAAAAATATGGTACGCCATTGGCGTACTCTCGAAAAAAAGAAATATCAGAGAATTCTTTCCCCTTCTCCAAGCTCTGCTCCTCACCTACCCCTCTTTCTTCTCGATCTCACCTTGTTCTTGCTCGATTCCTCATCCCCTCCTGTCGATCCCGATGGGGTCGTTACAGATTTGGTACTCAGAGCCTCTCGGTCCGCCATCCCTCCTCCCCTCGATCTGGCAGTAACATCCACATGAAAGGGTGTCTGGTTGCTCATGATGGGACGCAAAATCCCAAGCGGGGTAGGTCCGATTTGGGGCGGCTACAACGGCGCCATCGGCAGCCCCATCTGCGCAGACGAAATTTGTCTTGCAAGCCATGGAGGGCGTCCAGAAAACCCTGGAGGATTTGCTCCAAAAATTTTCTTCCCTCACAACAGAGGTCCAACAACTGGGAATGCAGGTGGCCGATTTCGGCGAGGGCCTCGACACAGTCAAGCGGAAGCAGGCTCAACAGGATGTAGCCGCTCGTGCTGCACCCTCCTCCTCAACGGCACCCGCGGCGGCTCTCCTCAACAACAACGGGCCACCACTGCTCCATCCACCACCGGTCCACGCTCGCCCTGCTCAGGGTCGCCACGACGACCACCGCGAGCATCGACCCTCTCCTCTGCCATCTCCCCACGACAACTACCGCCACAAACCACCCAAGCTTGATTTTCTGCGCTTCGGGGGCAAAGCGCCACGCCTCTGGTTCGACCTATGCCACACCTACTTCGAGCTCTACCAGATGCCACCGGAGCAGTGGGTGACCACGGCGATGCTCTACATGGAGGGGCACGCCGCGTTGTGGTGTCAAGCCTTCAAACGAGTCCATGGACTCGGGGATTGGGCTACGTTCACTGTCGCTGTGCAGGCGAAGTTCGGTCAGGACAAGTTTGATGCACTCCTACAGCGCCTTCATCAACTGAAGCAATCAGGCAGTGTCACGGACTACCGTCTTGCCTTTGAGTCCATCATGTACCATCTGATCGCGCTGGACCCATCACTCAACAACAAGTTCTTCATCTCTCAATTCATCATCGGCCTCTGCGATGGCGTCGCCTGACGAGTGTGCGCTTAGCATCGCCCTAAGCGTGTCGAGGCGGCGGCCCTGGCACGCATCCAAGAGGAAGAAACCGAGCAGGCCAAGCCATGTAGGTGCCCCGCGATCTATGTGCGTGCTCTACCGCCACCACCACCGGCATGATGTGGCGGGACGATTCGGCCAAAGACGCAACGACGGTGCCAAATGTGGCCCGGATGACTTTGGCAGAGAGCACCAACAGCGGGAATTCAGGCGCGCCAATGGCTTGTGCTTCAAGTGCGGCGACAAGTAGAGCAGAGAACACAAGTGCAACAAGATCGGCTAGCTCCTCACCATCGAGGTCAGCGATCACGGTGAACTTCTGTCAGATGATGCCATTCGTGCCCTTGAACTGCTTGATGAACATCCAAAAGACGCTGCGACCTGTTACCAGATTTCAGTTCACGCCGTCGAAGGCATGGAAGCAACCGGAACCATGCGCCTCTGCGCTCTTGTTGGAAACCAAGTAATGCTATTGGTGGTGGACTCCGGCAGCACACACACATTCGTCAATGTTGCATTCACTGCCTGGGCAGGCTGTGTTGTGCAAGCGGCAGAGCCGGTCACCGTGCGTGTGGCCAATGGAAACACTCTCCAATCTACACGGCAAGTATCCCAACTGAATTGGTGGTACCAGGGACACACATTCAGCACTGACATGTCTCTGCTCGAGCTAAGTGCCTACAATGCGGTCCTCGGAGTCGATTGGCTAGCCCAGTTCAGCCCTATGAACTGTCATTGGGGACTCGAGATCATGGAATTCCGTTATGACAGTGTTAATATCAAGTTACAAGGTGTCCGCACTCCCACCGAGCCTACACTGACAGAGATGCAAGCGGATCAGCTGTCCAAGTGGATTCAGGGCAACTAGGTGTGGGCATTGTCTGTCGTCCATGCAGATACCAATTCTGCAGCAGCCACTAATCAAGTGCCACCGCAATTACAAGTCCTGTTGGATGAATATGCAAACGTCTTCCAGGAACCCAAAACCTTGCCACCACATCACGACTTTGACCACGCGATCCACCTGGAGCCAGGAACATCACCACCAAATGTCAGACCCTATCGATACTCTCCTCTCCAGAAGAACGAAATTGAGCGTCAAGTCACAGAAATGCTGCAAGCAGGCCTAATCACAACGAGCATCAGCCCATTCACCGCACCGGTCCTACTGGTCGAGAAAAAGGATGGTACATGGCGCTTTTGCGTAGACTACCGTCGTCTGAATGATATAACAATCAAGAACAAGTTTCCATTGCCAGTCATTGATGAGCTCCTATACGAGTTGGCGGGCGCTCGGTTTTTCTCGAAACTGGATCTTCGTGCAGGATATCACCAGATCCGGATGCGCCCAGAAGACGAAGCCAAAACGGCTTTCAAAACACACCATGGTCATTTCCAATTTCGCGTAATGCCTTTCGGTGTGACGAACAGACCACCAACATTTCAGTGCTTGATCAACTCAGTCTTCACGGCAGTAAAAAGGAAATTTGTCCTCGCCTTTCTGGATGACATTCTGACATACACTTCATCGTTTGACGAGCATTTACAGCATCTTCGTCAGGTCTTCGATACTCTGCGTCACCATCAATTATACGCAAAGCTCTCCAAATGCTCATTTTCCCAACCATCCATTCACTATCTTGGACACATTATCTCAGCTGATGGGGTTGCAACAGAGGCAGACAAGACTGAAGCAATTCGACACTGTCCACAACCAACAACAACAACAGAATTGCGCGCGTTCCTCGGTCTATCGCAAATTCGTTTGCAACTATAGCATCATCACTAAACCATTGACACTGCTTCTCAGCTAGAAAGGGTTTGTCTGGTCACCAGCAGCAATGGAAGCCTTTGCCAAACTCAAAGTGGCAATGACAACAACACCAATCCTTGCCCTACCGGATTTCTCCTTGCCCTTCACTGTCGAAACGGATGTCTTCGACAGGTGTTGGCGCCGTTTTGATGCAACAAGGCCATCCAATTGCTTTCCTCAGTTGTGCTTTGGGGTGAACAACCGCAAGTTATCAGTCTATGAGAAGGAGTTCTTGGCAGTCCTACTCGTTGTCGATCATTGGGGTCAGTACTTAGAGCGAGGACCCTTTGAAATTCTGACAAACCATAAGAGTTTGTGCAATCTGGGGGAGCAGCACCTCTGATCTGAGCTGCAACGCAAAGCAATGGCAAAGTTAGGCGGCTTGCAATTCAAATTCAAGTACCGTAGAGGAGCTGACAATGTGGTAGCAGATTCTCTGTCTCGGATTGGTCATTTGCTGACCATCCAGGCCACATCTGCTTGTCAACCTTTGTGGATCTAGGAGGTCAGAAACTCCTATGTCACTAACGCCAAGGCAACCCAATTACTGCAAGCTCTGGCTGTGCACAGTCCCGATGAACAAGGCCATGAACTGGATGGGGGCTTGATCAAATACAAAGGTCGCCTTTGGATTGGGGACAACGCTGCTATGCAGACCAAGCTGATTACGGAGATGCACACCGTGGCAGTCGGTGGCCACTTCGGCATCCGCCCAACGTATATGCGTCTGAAGAATCTATTCTACTGGCCTGGTATGAAATTGCAAGTGGAACAATTTGTTAAGCAGTGCAGCACCTGCCAACACGCCAAACATGAACACACTCATCCAGCCGGAACCCTCAAACCCCTACCCATCCCAGTGCGTGTGTTGGGAGAAGTCACCATGGACTTTATCGAAGGGCTACCAAAATCAGAGGGCGCCGACGTGATTCTGGTGGTGGTGGATCGCCTATCCAAGTACGCCCACTTCATCTCACTTCATCCTTTCACTACTCCACAAGTGGCGCGGGCGTTTCTAGACAATATTGTCAAACTTCATGGCGTCCCAGACTCGATCATCTCCGATTGTGAGAAGATCTTTACCAGTGCATTCTGGAGGGAGCTTTTCACATTAGTTGGTACCAAACTCCTCTACACCACTACCTACCACCCTCAGACAGATGGGCAGAGCGAGCGGGTGAACTAGTGCGTCAAACACTACCTACGCTGTGTCGTCCACGACACGCCCCACCTCTGGAAACGATGGCTGCCAATGGCTGAGTTCTGGTACAACTCCAGCCACCACAGCGCCCTCGGATGCACACCATTCAAAGCCATGTACGGTGTGGATCCCAACTTCGGTGCCCTTCCCAACCTGTTCAACTCCAGGACGCCAGACTCCTTGCACGAACTCGCAGCTGAGAACCAACAATTTGCAGAGATGCTCAAGACTCACCTCATGCGGGCACAGCACATGATGAAGCATCAAGCTGATCGCAAGTGGACAGAGCGTGAATTCTCCATTGGCGACCAAGGGCTATTGAAGCTTCAGCCATACGTTCAATCATCCATTGTGAGCAGGCCGTGCCCCAAGCTAGCTTACAAGTTCTTTGGATCTTACAAGATCATTGGCCGCGTCGGATCTCTCGCCTACAAGCTGGAATTGCCTACTGGGAGTCAGATTCACCCTGTCTTTCATGTCTCGCAGCTCAAGCCATTCACTGCTGATTACTCGCCCGTCTTCAATCAGCTGCCAGCACCACCGGATCTCACAGTCGGTGACCTGATTCCACAAGCAATCCTCGAGCGTAGACTTGTCAAGAAAGGTAACGCGGCAATTCCTCAAGTGCTCGTTCATTGGCGTACTCTGTCTCCGGCAAGCGCAACATGGGAGAACTACAACGTCCTCAAGCAGCGATTTCCCGAGGTCGACCTAGACGAGGGGGATCCATCTCAAGAAGGGGCGAATGTCACGCACTCCTTGCCATCTAACCAGTCTGACAAGGAGGCGGACAGAAGGCACCAGTGCCGCAGCGGGAGGAATCAGAGAGCCAAGAAGATGGAGAAGAGTAGAGGCAAGCAAGGGGGCCACAGGCAGAGAAAGAGAGGACTAGTCGTTGGACGTGTGTGTGTGTAGGACATGTGGGACCCAAGGCCAAAAGAGATGTATATGCACTCGCGTGTGCGTTGTAAGAATCAGCTATTGAGAAATATCAGAGAATTCTTTCCCCTTCTCCAATCTCTGCTCCTCACCTACCCCTCTTTCTTCTCGATCTCACCTTGTTCTTGCTTGATTCCTCATCCCCTCCCGTCGATCCCGACGGAGTCGTTACACGAGTCCAGCGCCTTGAGCGAGCTGCGTCAAGGCCCAGCAGCTTCGCATCTCCTGCCCCGCCAAATCCCCAACGCCTACCAGCTTCCCCATAGCCTCGCCGTCGTGCCGCAAGCCACAGACGTCTGTTGGCGCCGCCTATCCTCGCAGCGCCGCCTCTTCTTCCTCCTCCTCTCACAGAACTGTTTCCTCTCTCTTAGTTTCTCTCCATCGCCATGGATGATGCCTTCACAGCGCCACCACTCCATCTCCCCATGATGACGATGGCATCGTGCCACTGCCGTCGGCATCGCGCCACCGCCGTCTCCTCTTGCGGTATCACACCGCAGCCACATGTTTTCCACAAGTGCCGCAACTCGCCGATGACTCGCCTCCACGTTCGTCGCAGATGACGCAACTTGCCGGTGACTCACCTCCATGTTCGTCGCCGGTGCCGCACCTCGCCGGTGACTCGCCTCCATGTTGTCCGTGATGACGCACCTTGTCGACGACTCGGACATGGAACTCCTTGTGGCGACGACCTCTGCTTCATAGCCATCACCACCTTGCCGCCGGTGCCGCAACTTCCTGGTAACACACCTCTCTCCATCGCTCCTGACGCAGTTCAACAATGATGAAGACACGCACCCACTGCTAGCAGCATCGTGCCACCAGCAGCTTGCACCTTGCACCACCGACCTCCACCTCACATGGAATCCGCCGCGTCGCCACCGTCGCCTCGGACCAACAAGGCTCTGATGCCAATTGTTGGCGCCGCCTCTCCTCACAGCGCCGCTTCTTCTTCCTCGTCCTCTCACACAACTGTCTTTTCTCTCTTAGTTTCTCTCAAAACAATCTGATGAACACACACCATGGAAGGAACACACACACACACACACCTCACCGTGGAGAAAAGTGGTTTTGCCTCTTGCTCCCGGTGAGCACACATGGGCTACATTTTCCTCTTCTTCTTATAAACATAACCAAGCTGATTACAATGCTTAAGTAGTACCCACACATGCATAGCCCAGCCACCATGTGTCGGTGTACTAAGGTAGGGGTACCTCAGTACTCCAACTTGTGCACGGGCAGCCGCAGCTCCCCGCAGCTAGATCCACCAAATGCTTGCCGGAGACCATCTCCCACTCCATACCAAGCCATTCAAGAACAAAGTGTACAAGACGGAAGCTCAAGACCCCGCAAGAGGAGCTTGCCGAAGGCCATTCCTGTGCTCAAGACTACATCACTCTTGCAGATCCCGGCGAGAGGAGCTCGTCGGGAGGACTAGAAGATCACGCCACGTAAGACACACCTCGGCTGAGCATGTCCCCGGAGGGACCCGGCAATGGCAAGTCATAGAGCCCGACAAGCACCCGGCCCGCAAGATCAAGACCCGGCAAGGTGCTTGCCGGGAGAGCTATGCTACGTGCCCGCACTCCACTCATCTCGCCCACGCGTCGCCTCCAAATTTTTCCGAGAGACGCGTGGCGGGTGGTCAGGCTTTGCATGAGGGGTGCGGTGGCACTCCACGGTGGTGGCTTCGCCGTGGCAAACGGAGACGCAATGGCGGAACTTTTGGGGCGACGGCGACGGGCATTTAATGCTCTTGTCCCCTCTCGTCAAAAGTAGGTAGGATCCATCGTTCATGCATCAGTAGCCGCACTGTTCCCTTATTTGCTCCAACTACCACCTCTTTACGTTTTACCCCTCTACCCTACGCTGACACTGCCGGTGACCCTTGCCCTATAAAAGGAGGCCCATGCACAACGAGGGGGTTGGACTCTTGGCAACTCTCACGCTCGGTGTGGCCGCTCTCCGAGCTCCCGAGATCAAATACAACACAAAGCAAAGCAGAGGGTTTTACGCGACCATCGCGTCTGCTGGGTAAAATCCCGCGTGCATCGCCGACCGCTCTCCGCACCTCCGCCTCGTCATCAACACACGAAGGGCCCGGCCCCATAGGTGCCGCGCCACCCATCGCTGACATCTCTCGCGCGCCGGTAGGGGCGCCGAGGTTGTGCGGACTGATCCGCGTTCGCGCGGCCGTTTTCATCAACCTCTCCAGCCGTCGCTGCGACTTCATCGACAATCGCGCCATGGCCTCAAGACGAGCTTCGAGGGTCGCAGACTATCTCCGTTTTCTCCGCCGCCACCGGAGACAACGGCGGGCGGAGGAGACGCTGGAGGAAGGGTGGACACCGGCGAGGGCGTCATGTGCCACGAGATCGAGGATGACGGAGGACCGCGCCTCGGCCAGAGATCCACGTCCCGCCCCAAAGATATAGCAGTTCGGGGCGCCATACCACGAGAGGTGGAATCCGCCACCGGAGCAAGAGCAAGCGAGGGCTCGCGGGGCGCCGGACCGCCGTCTGCGGCGCGAGTAAGGCGAAAAGGTCGAGGCGGGTTCTGCTTCCCCAAACATTGTTAGGGACCAGTATATCCGGCTCACACCGCCGCTCCGCCGCCTCGCCCCGCAAGCGCCTATCCTCGAGTGCTACGATGTCGTCGAAGGGCGCGCCATCGAGCTCTAAATCCGCAAGGACGGCTCGTGCTCCATCCGACAAGCGCATTTCCTCGGGCGCAGAAGCCAGCGGGGGGACAGCTTTGGTGTTCGTCTCCCGCAACGCGCCTCCCAGTGCCAGGTGCCGCCAAGGACACACCATTGGGCTCCACCAGCGAAGCGAGAGAAGAAGAGAAGCTAAGTCGCCGAGCCTTCGTGCAGAGCACTCTTTTAATTTCATACTTTTATATGTTATATCCCTCGTGGCGTCCGTCCTTTGTACACTAAACCTGCGGCGCGGAGGAGCTCGCCTGTGGATAGTCGCACCCTTGCTTTGTTTCAACACACTCAACGAGTTAAGAGTGAGTCGCGACCAGCTTCGCCCTCGCTTACGTTCGAGTCCGCTCAACAAGTTAAGTGCGTCGCGGCTAGACGCTGCAAGGTTGCTTGTCGGAGGCGACACCAATAAGCGGTCTGCCGATGTTCCGCTTTTCAAAGAAGCGTGTTGAGCACCGCAAGTTACCTAGAAGCGAGGGGTGGAAGCACACAAAGGGTGTAGGGCAGGGGTATAACGTGGCGAGCTATGCCGTGAAATGTCGTCCGTATGGGAGACTTGGGCGCAAGAGGAGCCAAGTCGTGGCCCGATTTATGCACTGCTTTGTTTCCGAGTCCGCTCAACAAACACAAGTGTGCTGCAGCACCCTTATCTTGCTTCCGAGCCAAGACTTCAGCAAGTTAAGCGTCATAATGGCCCGACAAGGTTGCTTGCCGGAAGCGACACCACCAGCGGGCTGTCCTGCTGCAAGCGTGTTCGCCCGGCAAGCTCCCCAAGAGCGTGAGTACAAACATACGAAGGACAAAGCCCGCATCATATTGCCTAGTCAAGATTTATATACACTTACATGTGCGCTGAGCAATTGCATATCTACCTCAGCTATTTTCATGGCTAAAATTGCAGCAACAAGGAGGAACCAAAGATCACACTCACACTGGGCCCGGCAAGCCGTGGTCGCGGGCCTGCGGATGCCAAGGTTCTTCTTCGGCGAGCCAGCCTCATTGGGCTGAAAGCATCGAGATTCGCTCTCCGGCAAGCTAGTGTTGCCGGGGCTGCGATTTCAGCTAAGTTTTCCATCCTCGTCATGCATCCTCCTATGGACCGGAAATGCGGGATGCGTCTTTGAACGAAGCGTGTCTTGTAAAAACCGTGACGTGGAGGAGCCGAGTCGTGGCCCGATTATGCATTTGGTTTGTTTCCGAGTCCGCCAACAAACACAAGTGTGCCGCACCTCTATCTTGCTTCCGAGCCTCGCTTTCAGCGAGGTAGGCGCCATATCGCCCGACAAGGTTGCTTGCCTAAGCGACACCACCAATGGCTGTCCATGGTTGCTAAGCGTGTTCGCCTTAAGCAAGATCCCCGATAGCGTAAGAACACACAAGGCACGCATCAAGTAAAAGACTCACCGCAAGCTTTTCCCCTCTTTTCATTAAAAACATCCATTTAGTACAAGTCCATAGAGGATGAAAAACATGATAGAGAGGATTACAAGTTCTTAATGCAGCTAATGCCCGAGGGCTTACAGATTAAAAAGATAAGATGCCCGTGATCCCTCTCCTGCTTCTCTGCTCAGGAGTTCAGGAGGTAGGTCAGGAGCCCCCTGCAAGATAAGCTTGCCGGGAGAGGAGACCCGCAAGAGGAGCTTGTCGGGAAGGGCGAAGGAGCGCTAGGAGAGCGTGGCGGTGACGCCGCCGTGCAGCAGAGCTGCGCAAGGTGGCGGGCATGGGGAACGATGCCCGGAGAGCCGCCGACAAGCCCTCAAGCCATGGAGAGCCACGGCGCCAAAGACCCCAAGAGAACACCCCGGAGCCGGCCAGAGCTTGGCGGAGTCGAGGCGCCGGAGGCAGAGCTTGAAGACGGAGTGGTGGGACGCCGCACGAGGGCACCTCGCCTCGTACTCGACTTAACGGCCTTGCCGCCGTCCCCTCTTCCTCTTCTCTGCCTCCCTCGCCACCGCCAAGGAGACGGCCCGGAGTTCAGGAGCCCGCAACCCGTAAGATGGGGTTGCCGGTGTGCCATGAGGCGCGTGTCCGACGCCTAGTCGGGCCCGCCATCCCTCGTCGCCGCTGTCGCTCTCCTCCTCGTCACTTTCGCCGAGGAGGAGCTTCGCTATCCGAGGAGCTGTCCACACAGCGCACCCGGGTTCGATAAGTCGCCAAGACCTTGACGGCGAGGAGGTCACCATCCAATAACTTGAAATGGAGGGTGAACCCCGCCGTCAAGCTATGGATCCGGCGAATGTCTTCCACCCTCGGTCGAAGAACATCACGCCGGGGCTGGGGACACGACACTCACCCGAAAGTGCCGCTGATCCCGCAGCCCTCGCGCGTAGCTCCATCACGTCGGGTGGATCCGGTCCCATCGCGTCCAAAACGGGACCGGCAGCCGAGGCGACGGCGAGGCGCCCGAAGCTTGATGAAGAACTCCTGTGGGTCGCCTCCGGTGGACCGCGCCGTGGTCGAGACGCCGGGGAGACGGGGGGGGCACGCCGCCACGGCCGCCTCTCGACCGCCACCTCGCCGCCCTCGACCTCGTCATGGCCACGCCTCCCTCTCCCTCTCGTGGCGGCTCTACCGCCACGGAGCGGACGGGAGTGGTGCGCTGCCTAGAAGCGACCAGCGCCGCCACCGTCGAAGCCGGGATTCCCTCCTTCCATGGCGGCGGGAAGAATGAAAGATGAAGACGAAGGGAGAAGTGGATGAGTGTGGCCGTTGTGCACCCTTCCGCCCTATTTAAAGGGCGAGGTGGGGCTCAACCGCCCTTCCGACCAATCATGAAGCAAGGAGGCGGAGGAGCGGGCCGACTCGCCCTCTCCGCCCGTGGCGGCTCGGTCTCCCACCTTCGCCGCCCGGCCCCCATGCATGAGGGCAGCGTGGCGAAAAAGCGGAGCCGAGGCGACGGGTGAAGTGACCCCGCTCTGCGCCACGGTCACGGGTGGATGCCTTAAAGGCTGCATGCGCCGCCCACGTCTCCCACGACGCCGCAATCGACGCGTGCCGTTTCGAGGGAGCGGCGGATGCAGAAGCAGATTCGGCGCGCCATGGGCTCCAAGTGCCGTGCAGACTGTTTTGGGCCTGGCCCAACAGCGCTTCGGCTTGCCGTGTATGGCCCAGTTCGGGGCTCTGTCGGTGTACTAAGGTAGGGGTACCTCAAGACTCCAACTTGTGCATGCGGCAGCCGCAGCTCCCAGCAGCTAGATCCACCAAATGCTTGCGGAGACCATCTCCCACTCCATACCAAGCCATTCAAGAACAAAGTGTACAAGACGGAAGCTCAAGACCCGGCAGAGAGGAGCTTGCCGGAAGGCCATTCCGTGCTCAAGACTACATCACTCTGCAGATCCCCATGAGAGGAGCTCGTCGGGAGGACTAGAAGATCACGCCACGTAAGACACACCTCGGCCAGATGCGTCCCCGGCGAGGGACCCGGCAGCGGCAAGTCATAGAGCCCGACAAGCACCCGGCCCAAGATCAAGACCCTGCAAGGTGCTTGCTGGGAGAGCTATCTGCGTGCCCAAGACTCCAGCTCATCTTGCCCACGCGTCGCCTCCACCTTTTCCAGAGACGCGTGGCGGGTGGCTGTGTTGCATGAGGGTGCGGTGGCACTCACGCGGTGGTGGCTTCCCGCCGTGGCAAACGGAGACGCAATGGCGGAACTTTTGGGGCGACGGCGACGGGCATTTAATGCTCTTGTCCCCTCTGTCAAAAGTAGGTAGGATCCACTGCTCATGCATCAGAGCCGCCCGCTCCCCGCACTATTCCAACTACCACCTCTTTTACGTTTTACCCTCTACCCTATGTTGACACATGCTCGGTGACCCTTGCCCTATAAAAGGAGGCCCATGCACAACGAGGGGGTTGGACTCTTTGGCAACTCTCACGCTCGGTGGCCGCCTCCGAGCTCCCGAGATCAAATACAACACAAAGCAAAGCAGAGGGTTTTCGCGACCATCGCGCCCGCCGGGTAAAATCCCAGCGTGCATCGCCTCGATCCGCTCTCCGCGCACCCTCCGCCTCGCATCAACACACGAAGGGGCCCCGGCCCCATAGGTGCCGCGCCACCCATCGCGCGCGACACCATGCTCGGCCACTAGCCAGACTAACACACGCACAATACTAGCCAACTACTTGCATGCATCTAATCTAATTCCTAGGTTCTCCCCTACGCCCAAAGACTAGGCCATCAACTCATGCAGCTAACAAACTCACTCATAGCTAACAAACTAACACTTGCATGTAGCCTCTTCTCAACGGCCATGCCACACGACCCAGCCAAATGCATCTATCACTGCTAGTACTAACATGGCATGCAACACACCTATCACGGCACACTTGGACGTGTACAACACAGGTCAAGATTAATCCTAACAATTTTCCCCCTAATCTTGGCATGGACTTATCCACTATCTGTATCTTGTTGTCGCGCAGACGTATAACAGCTTCACCACGCCATGGATGATGCCTTCACAGCGCCACCACTCCATCTCCCCATGATGACGATGGCATCACGCCACTGCCGTCGGCATCGCGCTACCGCTGTCCCCTCTTGCGGCATCGCACCGCAGCCACATGTTTTCCACCGATGCCGAAACTTGCCGATGACTCCCCTCCACGTTCGTCGCCGGTGACGCAACTTGCCGGTGACTCACCTACATGTTCGTCGCCGGTGCCGCAACTCGCTGGTGACTCGCCTCCATGTTGTCGACGATGACACACCTTGTCGATGACTCAGACATGGAACTCCTTGTGGCGACGACCTCCACTTCATGGCCATCACCACCTTGTTGTCGGTGCCGCAACTTACCTGGCAACACACCTCTCTCCATCGCTCGTTATGCAGTTTGACGATGATGAAGACACGCGCCCACCGCAAGCAGCATCGCGCCGCCAGCGGCTTCCACCTTGCGCCACCGACCTCCACGTCACATGGAGTCCGCCGCGCCGCCACCGTCGCCTCGGACCAACAAGGCTCTAATACCAATTGTTGGCGCCGCCTCTCCTCGAAGCGTCGCTTCTACTTCCTCCTCCTCTCACACAACTGTCTCTTCTCTCTTAGTTTCTCTCAAAACACTCTGATGAACACACACCATGGAAAGAACACACACACACACACACACACACACACACACCAGACCGTGGAGAAAAGTGGCTTTGCCTCTTGCTCCCGGTGAGCACACATGGGCTACATTTTACTCTTCTTCTCATTAATATAACCAAGCTGATTACAATGCTTAAGTAGTACCCACACACGCATAGCCCAGCCACCATGCAACGCCACTAGCCCCACTAACACATGCACAATAGTAGCCAACTACTTGCATGCATCTAATCTGTTTCCTAGATTCTCTCCTACGTCCCAAAGACTAGGCCATCAACTCATGCAGCTAACAAACTCACTCATAGCTAACAAACTAACACTTGCATGTAGCCTCTTCCGAACGACCATGCCACATGACCCAGCCAAATGCATCTATCACTACTAGTACTAACATGCCATGCAACACACCTATCACGGCACACTTGGACGTGTACGACACAGGTCAAGATTAATCCTAACAATTTTCCCCCTAATCTTGACATGGACTTATCCACTATCTGTATCTTCCTGTCGCGCACACGTATAACAGCTCCACCACGCCATCGATGATGCCTTCACAGCGCCACCACTCCACCTCTCCATGATGACGATGGCATCGAACCACTGCCATCGGCATCGCGCCACCGCCGTCTTCTCTTGCAGCATCGCACCGCAGCCACAGGTTTTCCACCGGTGCCGCAACTTGCCGATGACTCGCCTCCACGTTTGTCGCTGATGATGCAACTTGCCGGTGACTCACCTGCATGTTCATCGCCGGTGCTGCAACTCGTCGGTGACTTGCCTCCATGTTGTCGACAATGACGCACCTTGTCGACGACTCGGACATGGAACTCCTTGTAGTGACGACCTCCGCTTCATGGACATCACCACCTTGCCACCGGTACCGGAACTTACCTGGCAACACACCTCTCTCCATCGCTCATGATGCAGTTCGACGATGATGAAGACACGCGCCCTCCGCTAGCAGCATCACGCCGCCAGTGGCTTCCACCTTGCGCCGCCGACCTCCACATCACATGGAGTCCGTCGTGCCGCCACCGTTGCCTCGGACCGACAAGGCTCTGATGCCAATTGTTGGCGCCTCCTCTCCTCGCAGCGCTGCTTCTTCTTCATTCTCCTCTCACACAACTGTCTCTTCTCTCTTAGTTTCTCTCAAAACACTCTGATGAACACACACCATGGAAGGAACACACACACACACACTTCACCGTGGAGAAAAGTGGCTTTGCCTCTTGCTCTCGGTGAGCACACAAGGGCTACATTTTCCTCTTCTTCTCATTAACATAACCAAGCTGATTACAATGCTTAAGTAGTACCCACACAAACATAGCCCAGCCACCATGCTCGTCCACTAGCCCCACTAACACACGCACAATACTAGCCAACTACTTGCATGCATCTAATATGTTTTCGAGATTCTCTCCTATGTCCCAAAGACTAGGCATGTAGCCTCTTCTCAACGGCCATGCCACACGACCCAGCCAAATGCATCTATCACTACTAGTACTAACATGACATGCAACACACCTATCACGGCACACTTGGACGTGTACAACACAGGTCAAGATTAATCCTAAGAACGTCGGCGTCATCTTCCAACACCAAGTCACCTGAAGCTCTTGATAAACGCAGCGAACAGCACCCTCCTTCCCGCGTGGCATTGCGCCAGCCGTCGCCCGCTCCGCCGCTGTGCCAAGATCCACCGCCCGCCTCCTCGCCTTCTTGGAGATGCCTCTAAAGGAAATATGCCCTAGAGGCAATAATAAAGTTAGTATTTATTTCCTCATATCATGATAAATGTTTATTATTCATGCTATAATTGTATTAACCAGAGACATGATACATGTGTGAATACATAGACAAACTTAATGTCACTAGTATGCCTCTACTTGACTAGTTCATTAATCAAAGATGGTTATGTTTCCTAACCATAGACATGTGTTGTCATTTGATTAACGGGATCACATCATTAGGAGAATGATGTGATTGACTTGACCCATTCCGTTAGCTTAGCACTTGATCGTTTAGTATGTTGCTATTGCTTTCTTCATGACTTATACAAGTTCCTATAACTATGAGATTATGCAACTCCGTTTATCGGAGGAACACTTTGTGTGCTACCAAACGCGTCAACGTGTGGCGGGTGATTGTAAAGGAGCTCTGAGGTGTCTCCAAAGGTACATGTTGAGTTGGCGTATTTCGAGATTAGGTTTTGTCACTCCGATTGTCGGAGAGGTATCTTTGGGCCCTCTCGGTAATGCACATCACTATAAGCCTTGCAAGAAATGTAGCTAATGAGTTAGTTATGGAATGATGCATTACATAACGAGTAAAGCGACTTGCCGGTAACGAGATAGAACTAGGTATTGGGATACCGACGATGGAATCTCGGGCAAGTAACATACCGATGACAAAGGGAACAACGTATGTTGTTATGCGGTTTGACCGATAAAGATCTTCGTAGAATATGTAGGAGCCAATATGAGCATCCAGGTTCCGCTATTGGTTATTGACCGGAAACAGTTCTAGGTCATGTCTACATAGTTCTCGAACCCGTAGGGTCCGCACGCTTAAGGTTTCGATGACAGTTATATTTTGAGTTTATGAGTTTTGATGTACCGAAGTTTGTTCGGAGTCCCGGATGAGATTACGGACATGACGAGGAGTCTTGAAATGGTCAAGACATGAAGATTGATATATTGGAAGCCTATATGTGGATATCGGAAGTGTTCCGGGTGAAATCGGGATTTTACCAGAACCCCCCCGGGGGCTTAATGGGCCTACATGGGCCCTAGTGGAGAGGAGGAGAGGAGGCAAGGGCTGGGCCGCGTGCCCCTCCCCCCTCGTTCGAATAGGACAAGTGTAACACCCTTGATGCGGCTATATCTCCCACGTGTCGAAGCACGACTTAGAGGCATAACCGCATTGAAAGCAATGTCGCAAGTGAGGTAATCTTCACACAACCGAAGTATTACATAAGGGAAAGAGATACATAGTTGGCTTACAATCGCCACTTCACACAATTACATGAATAAAGCATTACATCATCCAGATACAATCAAGGTCCGACTACGGAACCAAAATAAAAGAAGAACCCCAAATCGACAAACGGTCCCCGATCAACCCCAACTGGGCTCCACTCTCGATCAACTAGAACGAAACAACACAAAGGGCAAGATCTTCAACGAGCTCCTCCTTGAGCTTGGTTGCGCCACCGCCGTAACATAGGCACCGCAAACTGGTTTTGAAGTATCCGTGAGTCATGAGGACTCAACAATCCCATTACCATGGGTATCAAGACTAGCAAAGCTTAATGGGAAAGGAAGGGGGTAAAGTGGTGAGGTTGCAGCAGCGGCTAAGCATGATATGGTGGCTAACCAACGCAAATAAGAGCGAGAAGAGAAACAATCGGAACGGTCGTGAAGCTAGCAATGATCAAGAGGTGATCCCGAACACCTACTTACGCCAAACATAACACGAAACCGTGTTCACTTCCGGACTCCGCGAGAAGAGACCATCACGCTACACACTCGGTTGATGCGTTTTAATTCGGATCAAGTGTCAAGTTGTCTACAACGGACATTAACAAATTCCCATCTGCCACATAACCGCGGGCACGGCTCGAAAGTTTATACCTGCAGGGTGTCCCAACTTAGCCCATGACAAGCTCTCGCGATCATCGAAGGAATAGACCTTCACCGAGACACTCCGATCGGGCTCGGTATCCCGTACATCAAGACATTTCGACAATGGTAAAACAAGACCAGCAAAGCCGCCGGCGTGCCGACATCCCGATAGTAGCCGCACGTATCTCGTCTCGAGCCACGACCGGATGAGCTAAGCGTCACAGTACCGATGTAACCCAAGTTGCCAAGGATGGTCCCAAGACAGTGCTCTAGTATGGACCAACGCTTAGACAAGCAACGCCCGGGGCTATAATAAAGATGACCCTTGGGTTAATTACTCCCAAGGAAAAGTAGGTGGTGGTGAGGCAAATGGTAAAAGGCAATGTTGGGCCTTCTTTGGACAAGTTTTATTCAAAGCGAACTGTCGGGGGTCCCATAAATCACCCGATCGCGTTAGGGACGCAAAATCCGGGAACATAACACCGTATGACGGAAACTAGGGCGGCAAGAGTGGAACAAAACACTGGCATAAGGCCGAGCCTTCCACCCTTTACCAAATATATAGATGCATTAATAATATAAGAGATATTGTGATATCCCAACAAAAACCCCATCCCACCATAGAGAAATCTTCAACTTCACCTGCAACTAGCAATGCTATAAGAGGGGCTGAGCAAAAGCGGTAACACAGCCAAACAATGGTTTGCTAGGAATGGTGTCAAAGGTTAGAGGTTCATGGCAATTTGGGATGGCTGGACAAACAGTAATAGGTAGCGCAACATAGCGAAAAACGAGGCAACTAGCATAGCAATGATAGTAGTGAGATCCAAGGTAGCGGTCATCTTGCACGAAATCCCGCAAGGAAGAAGAACGGGTCCATGAAGAAGACAAACGGACGTGGTCGAACGAATCCTCACAACTCCGAACGAAACCGAAGCTAACGAGAGAAGCAAACCGAAAGAAGCAAACAACATAGTAAACAACCATCACATAAACATGGCATGAAGCACAAACAAGTATGATGCATGTCCGGTTTAAATAGCATGGCATGGCAAAGTGCAACGAACAACACTACAAGTTAAGTGGAGCTCAATATGCAACGAGTTGCATATTGACGAAACACCACATGCAATTATTTAGTTAGATCTCGTTATAAGCTACTCAACAATATTAAATGTTGTTAAACATGGCAAGGGGTGAAGCATAATGAAACTAGCTACCTAGGCAAGTTTAAATGAGGCCTGAAACAACGAACAACAAGTCCTAAAATCCCCATGTGCATATTTTAAGGTTTGGTACTGTTCTGCCCTAAACACAATTTTAGAGTTGTTAAACATGCAAGATGAGTGCACCATGTTAAACTAGGCAAAATTCTACCCCATTTACATATAAAGTTTATTAAAATCGGAGTTACGGTTATTTAGTTATTAAATAAAACATTTTAGCATGGCATAGGAGCAAACTAATGTAAACAACATTTTAAACATATTAACATGGGATGAAAGTGGCATATTGTGAAACTAGATAAAATTCTAAGCATTTTACATGTTTAAATCATTTTAATCCGATGCACGATTAATGAGTTATTAATGCATGAACTACTGGGGTTTTACGTAAAATTGGTAAATCTCAGGATATTGCTAAAATCGCAACAGAAAAAAAAACATGCATCGGGCTGAAACTACAGGCTGGCCCAATCGAGGGAGAAAAAAAAGGAGGGCACTGGGATGGCCTCACCTAGTGGGCCGAGGCCAGTTTATCGTGAGCTGGGCCTTGGAGGCAGCCTACTGGGAGGCCCATCTTGCGCGGCGCAGATCAGCGGAACCGGGAGCGAGCGGCTCCTCTGCTCGCTCCCAGTGGACATGGCGGCGGTGGGGAGCACCTCCGGCGAGGCAAAGCGAGGCCGAACAGTGCATGAGGGACGGATCCGGTGGATCCCTACGCCGATCCTCCATTCCGGTGGCGGCGGCAGGGCGACTCGGCCGGCGACAAGCTCCAAGGGCGCGCGGGCTCCTGCGCACGAGATAGAGAGGGGCCGGTCAAGGAGAGAAGGAGAGGAAGAGGGCGACGGGCGGCGACTGGCGGAGGTGGTCGCCGGGCGGTGGCTCGGTGGCGCATCTTGGCGTGGGCAATGGCAAGGGAGGCAACCGGCGGGAAGGACGACGGCGCTAGGCGGCGGGTTTGGGAGTCGGCGAGGTCGGGCGAGGTCGGCGCGGGAGGCGGCGCGGATCGACGCCCAAGCGGGCGGGCGATGGGCTGGCGAGCCCGTGGAGGAGGACGCTGAGGCGACATGGCGACGGGAGTGGCCCGGCGACGCAATGTGTGGCGGCGCAGCCAATGGCTCGCTGGCCAAGTGGCGGAGGCGAGGTGGCCGTGTGATTTAGGCGAGGAAGGCAGCCAGTCTTGACTGCAAAACGAGGAGGAGAGGGGTTAGGGTGCCAAATTTGGAAGGGGGGCTCCTATTTATAGGAAAAGAGGCTAGGGTTGGGGGTTTTGAGGGGTTTCAGAGCCCTCCGATCTCGATCGGACGGCACCGGATGTGAGTAGGGGTATGGTGGCCTAGGTAGAGGGGTTGGGCTGAGAGAAGAGCGGAGAAATGCAGCCCGGCAACTGTTTCAGAGACCGAAACGTCCGACGAATATACCGACTATATCGCGGTTGTAGGTTTAACGGTTGGGCTATCAAACGGACTCCAAATGCGACGAAACTTGGCAGGCGGCCTGTCTACACTATAATAAGACCGCACGACAAGTTGCAACCCATTCCGAGAACATTTTTATGCCACCTATAAAATAATATTTCGGAGGTGCCGCGGGCGCGTGCAAGTGTGGTCGGGCTCAGAACGGACAACGAAGAGTACCGGCGAAACACGAACGGATGCAAGTTTTGAAAAACATGCAGATGAAATGCAGATGATGACATGGTGAAATGCAACACGCAAGCAATGACATGGCAACAACGGCAAATAACTGGCGGACACCTGGCGCATCGGATCCGGGGCGTTACAACACTCCACCACTACGAGAGGATCTCGTCCCGAGATCTAGAATGGCACCGGAGGGAAAACAGAAGAGGAAGAGAAGAGGTAAAACTAAGTTGCTTCTTTGACCAATGAGTGAAACCAAAGAACCTAGAGAGGTTGAACACATTGAAAGAAACAAAATAACGAAGATGACCAAGATTGCAAACAATCCGGTAGAAAAGAGGAACAAGGAGTATTACGAGAACTTGAAGGTTGCAAAGGCATTGAAGTAAGAGCTTCACGAGCGAAAAGAATATGACCACATCGGTATAATGAGATAGCCAAGGAACAAGAATGACAGAATTTGGACAAGACTCCGGTAGAAAAGAGAAGAAAACTTGATGAGATGAAAAGATATTGAAGAGATGATACAACACTCCTTAAATGGATAAGCAAGAAAAAACACGATCCCGACAATTCGAGATGATTAGTGAAGAGAGCAACATCACCATGCCTCCTAAGAACGAAAAGAAGATAGATCATTGGAATAAAAGAACAGAGAAGAAAATGCCAACTTCGCCACGAATGAGCTTGGAAAGCACCCTTCCAGAAGGTTAAAAGCGGAGTTGTTGCAAAACCAACAACGAAAAGAATAAGCTTGTAGTGGGCTTATGGAAAACATCTCAAGAATATGAGGTGAGCTTCTGCCACCAACAGAAACAAATGATTGGATTGATATCAACAAGGATACGAGAAACTTATTTCACCGGGAGGACAAATGAAGAACTTGGTCATTTATAAGCACCATAAATAGCAACAATCCTTAGGGAAAGTTTTAGGTGAAATATAACCCAAGATAACTCCAATGAAGAGACTGATGGATTTAAAATACCTCATTCTCGACAACAATATGAATCATGAAACATGAAGGAAATTGTCAAGAATGACCTAACACCACCTCAGAAGATAAGGTAGAAAGAATTGCACTTTGGAATGCAAGATGAAGAATGCTTGAACGCCTCAAAGCAAAACATGTGTTGAGCACCATGTTTATTTTGAGTATTAGCTTGGCGGATCATAACTTCAAGAGAAAACTTGAAGAACAAATCGAGAATGAACGGAATCCTTGACGGACCACCATGTAGAGCCTCCATGAAGAACTCCGGTAATAAAAGGATGATACAAAGAAAGAGAAGTTGACAACACAAGGTGAAGCCTTGCTCTGATTTAGATGGAGCTTCGCGACGAGATAATGTGGAAAAACTTAGAACTCCTAAGAAAGATGAACAACAAGAAGCCAAGAATTTATTACTCTGAACAAATTCGAAGGAAAGGATTAATCACTTGGATGAAACAAGAACAAGAATTATGTTATGCGATCCTTCACCAGTTTAAATTGATGATAAGCAATGGATTTGGCATACTACTTATACTCGTTGAAAGGATTAAAAAAGATATTGCTCAACTTGGGAAGGTCTTCAACGAACCACCGGTGGGATTTGGAAACAACGAATGAATTGATATGATAACGAAGGAAGAGAAATCTTGAACGAGCCACCATAAGAATTGAAAATGGAAGTAGCAAAGGCACAATTCACCGGAAAGAATTGAAAAACGAATGAAGATATTTGAGGGGATTTAGATACATGAGAACGAAGAGAACATGAACTGATTAGAGGATATTTGAACGATGCACCGGTAAGATAGGAGAATGATAATTGACCGCTGAGAATGAAGAATTATGACATGATGGACTCCAGATGCCAAACTGAGAAGACTCTTGAATATCTCCTGATTGGTGAAAAAGATTCTCACAATCGAAAACAATTATGAGAGGATGGCAACAAGCTAGCACCACGCATCTTGAAGAGAATAGAGCAAGATTAAAGAGAGACTCTTCTTCGGTCTTCAAATGTGGAGAATGATGATGAGAACCACCATGAATTGTTGAGATACTCCGGAAGAAAGAAAAAGAGGAAGGGTTAAACCAAAGATGAAAAGAATTTGAAAGATCTTGGAGAAAAGCATTTGACTGATGATAACTCATTCTTATGTCAAACTTGGAGAAGAATTTAGGATAGCTCGGGAAAATAGAAGAGTCGTAAGATCACTCGAAAAGACCTGTGGGTTAGGGCCCACTCAAAAGAACACCGTTGAAAAGATTTAAAAGAGATGTTGCACCGGTTGAATTAAATGACTTGAATGAGATATCAATCTCGAAATATCTTGAACGGATTGAGAATGGAAACACAAGTCTTCTGAGATATCTTCAACACTCCGGATATGAACTAGGATAGGTGAATAAGAGAGACTTGGATAAGAAATTCACATGGGAAAATATGTGAAACAAAAGGAAGATATATGATCAACACCGAAAGCTTGAGTTGGATCCACCGGAAAAGAAGAAAAATTATGAAGGATGATGAACTTGAAGCTCGTGAGCATCTTCGCGAGGGATCACCGGATCAGAACATTGATTGAAAAAAAATGAAGTGACTTCACAAAAGTAAAAGGATACTTGGTAAAGAAATCTTAGTCCTTGAGGAAAAAGGGTGGGTGGGCGGGAAAAACAAAGGCAACTTGGAGACGGATGAAACAGACACCGTTGAGAAGAAATGATAATTGGTCTTCTTGATGTTGAAGTGATCGGATCCACTTGAAGAGAAACACGCGGTTGAAAAGGATTGACATGACAATCTCGATTGTCGAGAAGGATTAGTATTCACATCGGAGTATGAGAACACCATTTCGGAAAGGTATGGAATCAACACTTGGCATTGAAGCAACTCGAATACCACAACTCAAAACAAAACAAAGGACTGGCTTGCGAATAAGCGGAACAAACATATGCTAGAGATTTCGTCCAAGTTTTGTGGTGGGGCCTACACGGCTCGATCAGACAGCACCATCATGTACAAGGCAAGGCACATGACATACGAAGCGTCCCCGAGTCGGCATAGCCAAGGACTCTTTAAGACACAACGAGACCACTTTAAAACAAACCGTGAATAGGCGGACCACTAGACGTCGAACCCCAATTTCATATCATACATCCGTCGGAAAGATATCCTAAGAGCTACTTGAATTCCCACCTATGAAACTCCCGAAACTTTCTGGTTATGCAATCTGGTGTTGGGGATACAGGGGAGCAATATATCTCACCCAAACTAACAATACCTACATCCAGTTGTATCCATCCGTCAACACATAACCAAGAAACCTTCGGAAATCGTCTACCTCAACCTTCGAAAAGCATACGTTATATGAGTCATGACAATACTCCCGTACTCACCTCAAGATCAAGTTAGCGGGGTTATCTCACCAACAACTGCATAAAAGAGATTTTCGATGTCGGCATACTAAACTCGGTATTCCGAATCGCAACGATAAAATTATGACGACAACACCTCGGAGCTCAACTCCCGGGACACCGCCACAACCCCTAAATGTCGAGGCACCAAGAACAATGTTCTCGTCATAAGAATATCGGAACGATTCCAAGATACCCGCGTGATCCTAAAAAAAATTAGTGAAATTTAAGAAGAGAAGAGTCAAAACTCTCGTCGGGATACCTCCCGTAAGGTCGAAGGACCGGGAGTAAAAAGAATTCCTAAACTCTCCGATATATATAATCCTAAATGACTCAAAACATTTTTCTAGACACAACTCGGCCGCTAAAAACGATCAAGCAGTGGGGCTCCTAAGGTCGGGGAAGGCTCTGATTACCAACTTGTAACACCCTCGATGCGGCTATATCTCCACGTGTCGAAGCACGACTTAGAGGCATAACCGCATTGAAAGCAATGTCGCAAGTGAGGTAATCTTCACACAACCCAAGTATTACATAAGGGAAAGAGATACATAGTTGGCTTACAATCGCCACTTCACACAATTACATGAATAAAGCATTACATCATCCAGATACAATCAAGGTCCGACTACGGAACCAAAATAAAAGAAGAACCCCAAATGCGACAAACGGTCCCCGATCGACCCCAACTGGGCTCCACTACTGATCAACTAGAACGAAACAACACAAAGGGCAAGATCTTCAACGAGCTCCTCCTTGAGCTTGGTTGCGCCACCGCCGGTAACATAGGCACCGCAAACAGGTTTTGAAGTATCCGGTGAGTCACGAGGACTCAAAGAATCCCATTACCATGGGTATCAAGACTAGCAAAGCTTAATGGGAAAGGAAGGGGTAAAGTGGTGAGGTTGCAGCAGCGGCTAAGCATGATATGGTGGCTAACCAACGCAAATAAGAGCGAGAAGAGAAACAAGCGGAGCGGTTGTGAAGCTAGCAATGATCAAGAGGTGATCCCGAACACCTACTTACGCCAAACATAACACGAAACCGTGTTCACTTCCGGACTCCGAGAAGAGACCATCACGGCTACACACTCGGTGATGCGTTTTAATTCGGATCAAGTGTCAAGTTGTCTACAACCGGACATTAACAAATTCCCATCTGCCACATAACCATGGGCACGGCTCTCGAAAGTTTATACCTGCGGGTGTCCCAACTTAGCCCATGACAAGCTCTCGCTATCATCGAAGGAATAGACCTTCACCCGAGACACTCCGATCGGGCTCGGTATCCCGTACATCAAGACATTTCGACAATGGTAAAACAAGACCAGCAAAGCCGCCCGGCGTGCCGACATCCCGATAGTAGCAGCACAGTATCTCGTCTCGAGCCACGACCGGATGAGCTAAGCGTCACAGTACCGACGTAACCCAAGTTGCCAAGGGATGGTCCCGCACGGCGCTCTAGTTTGGACCAACGCTTAGACAAGCACTGGCCCGGGGGGGCTATACAAAAGATGACCCTTGGGTTAATTACTCCCAAGGGAAAAGTAGGTGGTGGTGAGGCAAATGGTAAAAGGCAATGTTGGGCCTTCTTTGGACAAGTTTTATTCAAAGCGAACTGTCGGGGGTCCCATAAATCACCCGATCGCGTTAGGGACGCAAAATCCGGGAACATAACACCGGTATGACGGAAACTAGGGCGGCAAGAGTGGAACAAAACACTGTGCATAAGGCCGAGCCTTCCACCCTTTACCAAATATATAGATGCATTAATAATATAAGAGATATTGTGATATCCCAACAAAACCCCATCCACCATGGAGAAATCTTCAACTTCACCGCAACTAGCAACGCTATAAGAGGGGCTAAGCAAAGCGGTAACATAGCCAAACAATGGTTTGCTAGGAATGGTGTCAAAGGTTAGAGGTTCATGGCAATTTGGGATGGCTGGACAAGCAGGTAATAGGTAGCACAAAGATAGCGAAAGAACGAGGCAACTAGCATAGCAATGATAGTAGTGAGATCCAAGGTAGCGGTCATCTTGCCTGAAATCCCGCAAGGAAGAAGAACGAGTCCATGAAGAAGACAAACGGACGTAGTCGAACGAATCCTCACAACTCCGGAACGAAACCGAAGCTAACGAGAGAAGCAAACCGGAAAGAAGCAAACAACATAGTAAACAACCATCACATAAACATGGCATGAAGCACAAACAAGTATGATGCATGTCCGGTTTAAATAGCATGGCATGGCAAAGTGCAACGAACAACACTACAAGTTAAGTGGAGCTCAATATGCAACGAGTTGCATATTGACGAAACACCACATGCAATTATTTAGTTAGATCTCGTTATAAGCTACTCAACAATATTAAATGTTGTTAAACATGGCAAGGGGTGAAGCATAATGAAACTAGCTACCTAGGCAAGTTTAAATGAGGCCGGAAACAACGAACAACAAGTCCGGAAAATCCCCATGTGCATATTTTAAGGTTTGGTACTGTTCTGCCCTAAACACAATTTTAGAGTTGTTAAACATGCAAGATGAGTGCACCATGTTAAACTAGGCAAAATTCTACCCCATTTACATATAAAGTTTATTAAAATCGGAGTTACGGTTATTTAGTTATGAAATAAAACATTTTAGCATGGCATAGGAGCAAATTAATGTAAACAACATTTTAAACATATTAACATGGGATGAAAGTGGCATATTGTGAAACTAGATAAAATTCTAAGCATTTTACATGTTTAAATCATTTCAATCCGATGCACGATTAATGAGTTATTAATGCATGAACTATAGGGGTTTTCAGAAACTGGTAAATCTCAGGATATTGCTAAAATCGCAACAGAAAAAAAACATGCAGTGGGCTGAAACTACAGGCTGGCCCAATCAGGAAAAAAAAAAGGGGCGCTGGGATGGCCTCACCTAGTGGGCCGAGGCCCGCTTTAGGCGAGCTGGCCTTGGAGGCCGGCCTGGGAGGAGGCCCATCTTGGCGCAATGATCAGCACCGGGAGCGAGCGGCTCCTCTGCTCGCTCCCGAGTGGACATGGCGGCGGGTGGGGAGCACCTCCCGGCGAGGGCAGGCGGGAGGCCGGGAACAGTGCACAGGGGACGGATCCGGCGGATCGGCGGATCCTCCATTCCGGTGGCGGCGGCGAGGGCGACTCGGTCGGCGACAAGCTCCAAGGGGCGGGGGCTCTGTGCACGAGATAGAGAGGGCCGGTCGGTGAGAGAAGGAGAGGAAGAGGGCGACGGGCGGCGACTGGCGGAGGTGGTCGCCGGCGGTGGCTCGATGGCGCATGCATGCGTGCAAGCAGGGCAAGTGAGGCAACCGGCGGGGAAGGACGACGGCGCTTAGGGCGGCGGGGTTCGGAGTCGGCGAGGTCGGGCGCGAGGAGCCTGGCGCGGATCGGATCGGCCAGGCGGCCGGCGATGGGCTGGCGAGCCCGACGGTGGAGGGACGCTGGGGCGACGTGGCGCCGGGAGTAGCCCACAGGCGACAGCATGTGATGGCGCAGCAGCTAATGGCTCTGTATGCCAAGTGGCGGAGGCGAGGTGGCCGGCGCGGATTTGGCGAGGGAAGGCAGCGGTGCGGCTGCGAAAACGAGGAGGAGAGGGGTTAGGGGTGCCAAATTTGGAAGGGGGGCTCCTATTTATAGGAAAAGAGGCTAGGGTTGGGGGTTTTGAGGGGTTTCAGAGCCCTCCGATCTCGATCGGACGGCACCGGATGTGAGTAGGGGTATGGTGGCCTAGGTAGAGGGGTTGGGCTGAGAGAAGAGCGGAGAAATGCAGCCCGCAATCGCTTTCAGACCAAACGTCAAGCGAATATACCGACTATATCGCGGTTGTAGTTTTAACGGTTGGGCTATCAAACGGACTCGAATGCGCATTTAAACTTGGCAGCAGCCTGTCTACACTATAATAAGACCACACGACAAGTTGCAACCCATTCCGAGAACATTTTTATGCCACCTATAAAATAATATTTGGAGGTGCAGCGGCGCGTGCAAGTGTGGTCGGCTCGAACGGACAACGAAGAGTACCGCGAAACATTTAGCGGATGCAAGTTTTGAAAAACATGCGATGAAATGCGATGATGATATGGTGAAATGCAACATGCAAGCAATGACATGGCAATAACGGCAAATAACTGGCGGACACCTGGCGCATCGGATCCGGGGCGTTACAACAAGGAGATGGGGGCGACGCCCCACTTTACTTACTCTCTCCCTCCTTCTTCCCCCCTTCTCCTACTCCAACTAGGAAAGAAGGGAATCCTACTCCCGGTGGGAGTAGGACTCCCCTTGGCGCGCCCCACGTTGGCCGGCCACCCCCTCTCCCTTGGCTCCTTTATATACGGGGGCAGGGGGGCACCTCTAGATACAACAATTGATCTCTTGATCTCTTAGCCGTGTGCGGTGCCCCCCTCCACCATAGTCCTAGATAATATTGTAGCGGTGCTTAGGCGAAGCCCTGCGATGGAAGAACATCAAGATCGTCACCACGCCGTCGTGCTGACGGAACTCTTCCCCGACATTTTGCTGGATCGGAGTCCGGGGATCGTCATCGAGCTAAACGTGTGCTAGAACTCGGAGGTGCCGTAGTTTTGGTGCTTGATTGGTCGGGCCATGAAGATCTACGACTACATCAACCGCGTTGTTCTAACGCTTCCGCTTTCGGACTACGAGGGTACGTGGACAACACTCTCCCCTCTCGTTGCTATACATCACCATGATCTTGTGTGTGC
This sequence comes from Aegilops speltoides, assembly GCA_021437245.1. NCBI lineage: Eukaryota > Viridiplantae > Streptophyta > Magnoliopsida > Poales > Poaceae > Aegilops > Aegilops speltoides. The sequence goes on from CM038144.1 coordinate 185,189,644, forward strand.
GTAGGAATTTTTTTGAAATTACTACGTTCCCCAATAGCCTCATCCTTGCTGTCCCTGCAAGCAGCGCCGCTGCGCCCTGCAACTTCGCCTGAGCACTGGCGTTGACCCATCCGCTAGCTGACCCCACCTCCTTTGCTCGCGCGTGTGGGCCTCCCTAGCCGCTCCCTCCTGTTGGACTTCCTCTCTACTACGTGGGCTGAGCCCTCTGGTGAGAAGCCCAGTCTACTCAAGATTCGGCCCGATGTGTTTTTTCCCGTGTGGCTGAACTTCTCTTATTTCCAAGAGATCACCGGTTTTACAGAAAAGTCCCTCTGTCACGCCCAATATGCAATACTATCCTAAAGAGACTCGAAGGTCCCACCAAGGATAGAACCGCATATTGATACGCTTTTGCAAGGTGGATATCATTACATCAACATTACATAATAGATGGGGATACATACAAAAGACATACAATGCCACACGAATATAACATCATCTTACATAAGAGCACTATCCGACAACAGATGAAACACAAACAGAAACTGAAACGACATCCACCCTGCTAGCCTAGGCTGCCGACCTGGAACCTATCCCCAAATCAAAGAAGAAGCAGAAGAAGAACTCCAAAACAAGCAGGCATCGCTCTCGCGTCATGATCATCGCATAACCTGTACCTGCAACTGTTGTTGTAGTAATCTGTGAGCCATGAGGACTCAGCAATCCCATTACCATGGGTAACAAGACTAGCAAAGCTTAATGGGAAAGGAAGGGGTGAAGTGGTGAGGTTGCAGCAGCGACTAAGCATATATGGTGGCTAACATACGCAAATGATTGCGAGAAGAGAAGCAAAGGAACGGTCGTGAAGCTAGCAATGATCAAGAGGTGATCCTGAACTCCTACTTACATCAAACATAACCCAAAACCATGTTCACTTCCCGGACTCCGCCGAAAAGAGACCATCACGGCTACACATGCGGTTGATGCGTTTTAATTCGTATCTAGTGTCAAGTTATCTACAACCGGACATTAACAAATTCCCATCTGCCACATAACCGCGGGCACGACTCTCTAAAGTTTATACCCGGCAGGGGTGTCCCTACTTAGCCCATCACAAGCTCTCATGGTCAACGAAGGATATTCCTTCTCCCAAGAAGAACCGATCAGTCTCGGAATCCCGGTTTATAAGACATTTCAACAATGGCAAAACAAGACCAGCAAAGCCGCCTGATGTGTCGGCAATCCCGATAGGAGTCGCACGTATCTCGTTCTCAGGACACACCGGATAAACAAAGCGTACAGGTACCGACGTAACCCAAGTTGCCAAGGGATGGTCCCGCACGGTGCTCTAGTTTGGACCAACACTCTGAGCAGCACTGGCCGGGGGGTAAATAAAGATGACCCTCGGGAGCGCGACTCCCAAGGGAAAAGGGCTAGGTGAGGCAAATGGTAAAACCAAGGTTGGGCCTTGTCGGAGGAGTTTTATTCAAAGCGAACTGTCAAGGGGGTCCCATAAATCACCCAACCGCGTAAGGAACGCAAAAACAAGGAACATAACACCGGTATGACGGAAACTAGGGCGGCAAGAGTGGAACAAAACACCAGGCATAAGGCCGAGTCTTCCACCCTTTACCAAGTATATAGGTGCATTAATTAAATAAGAGATATTGTGATATCCCGACCATAATCCTGTCCACCATGGAGGAATCTTCAACTTCAACTTCAACTAACAACGCTATAAGAGGGGCTGAGCAAAGTGGTAACATAGCCAAACAACGGTTTGCTAGGACGAGTGAAAAGGTTAGAGGCTGACATGGCAATTTGGGGAGGCTTGAAGAACAAGTGATAGGAAGCGCAGCATAGCGATAAAATGATAGTAGTGAGATCCAAGGTGATGGTCATCTTGCCTGAAATCCCGCTAGGAAGAAGAACGAGTCCATGAAGAAGATGAACGGATGAAGCCGAACCAAGCGTAGACGAACGAATCCTCACGATCGCAACGAAACAGGAACTAACGAGAAGGAGTACAACCGGAAAGAAGCAAACAACAAGGTAAACACACAACACATAGGCAAGACATGATGCTCAACCAAGTATGATGCATGACAAAGCTAGATGAGGCTACTCATGGCAAGAGATGATGCAAACAAGAACAACATTTCAAGGCAAGTTAAAATGAGGCCGGAAACAACAGATAACAAATCCGGTAAGTCCTCGTATGCAAATTTTGAAGTTGGTCCAGAACTGAATAAACCCTATGTTCAAGTTGTTAAACAGCAAGTTAAGATGCACCAAGATGATCTCAAGTAGATTCTAGTCAAGTTACATATAAAGTTCGATTAATTTGAAGCTACGGCCTAGAAGATATGAGCAAAACAAGTTAACATGGCATTGATGCAAAATGCATACAAACATCAAGAAAACACTCTCAAAACATGGATGCAACATGATAATATGAAACTTCATGCAAAATCAAGCAAGTTTCATATAGAGCACACTCAAAACGGAGCAACGGTTCAACACACATACTCTATACAAGTTCAAAGGACAAGCTATCCAAAACAGCAACTAGGCATCTAGCAAGCATCAAAACTATATGCTACAGCATCTCAACATGAAAACAAAAAGGCATGGGCATGAATTACAGGTAAAGCATGACAAAACTTGAACACTGAGCTATCACCAGAAAATACTATAACATGCTCAAAAGGACATGGCAAGATTGCAAATAATAACAGTTTCAGCCTTAGCAGAAAATAACATCAGGTTGCAATGTTTAGAGCTTTCAAACAACATGTTACATAAACTTATCATGGCAAAATATAGCATGGCACGCTAATACTAAAGACAAAGAACAAAACTCCCTTACTGAACTAATTCCAAAGATCAACAGAAAACATGGTAGCATCCATGCAAACATGGCAAATGATATGATAGATTCAGACATGGCAGGAACAACAATAAGTAGGCATGTCGGTGAGCTTGTACCACTCACTACAGAGCAATACATGGCATGACAAGGTGACCAACAGTAATATAGCATATTTATGAAGCCAAGCATGGCAATAGCAAGTTCATAGGGTGCATGGATCACTAGCAAAGCTCACGGCAAAACTGAACTTAATGTTAATAGGCTGACATCAACATTATTTAGCAATTTGAGAGCAAGATTACAACAAGCTACAGCAGGCTATAAATGCAACCAGGGCATGGATGGATAGAGCATAACATTTGTAACAAAACATCCTTAATTTACATTTCCAGATTATGCATAGAATGACTTGTAGCAGCAGGTTTACATAGCACCATGATATAGCAGATTCAGCCTAGCAAAACAGCAACAGCAAGTACCCTATTTCACGAGCTCAATGCACTCACTAGAAGACTCATAAAAATACACGGATTGCACCACTATAAAGATGGCATGATGTAGCTCAAAACTCATGTAGACATCAAGCTCATAGGATGCACACACAAAATGCAATGAAAAAGACAAAATAGCAAGTTCTGTTAACAGACAGCAGTTAACATCATATAGCACTCTTGCAACAATGATAAGGGCATCAAGATAGATTCAAACAAGCATGGCACAATGGAATAAAATGAAGAGCATCTCACAATGAACATTTTGATATATTACACGCACAAAACGGAGCTACATGCAAGAAGTTATGGCATGATGAACATAGCACCAGAATGATATAATATCAGGGACATGGTCGTTTTTTACCCAACGAAAATCGGGACAAGGAGTTCGAGGACGGGGGTTGATGAAGCTCCATGGCCTGTGGCGGCGAGCCGGGACACCGGGAGGACTCGGGAAGGCCGAGAATGGGTAGATCGGGTGCGGGGCAATCGGATCCGGCAGTCGGGGTCGAGGATCCGGCGGCGGACGGCGACGAACGACGAGCTTGGGGCTGCGGGCTCCATGGCCAACGGGAGAAGCTCCTGTCCATGGACAGAGAGAGATGAGGCATGAGAGAGGGGAAGGAGAAGGGGAGAAGGAAGAGGGAGGAGCAAGGCGCGAGGGGTCCGGCCTGCTGGGGTGGCGGCGAGGCGCTCCGGTCACCGGAGGATGGCGGCGAGGAGGAGACGGGAAGGTCGGGAGCTCGGGCTCCTCCCTCTCGATCCAGATCGGGAGCGAGGGACCGGGAGGCGTGGGGGCGCTCGGGCCCGGGGCACGGTCGGGGCTCGGTTCGGCCCGGGGCGGGCCTGGCCTGGGCCTCGGTGGGCTGCGGCGGCGGGAGGCGCTGGCTAGGACGCGTGGAGGCGCCTGGTTGGTGGAGGATGGTGGCTGGCGGCGGCGCGGTGAACGGGACGGTGACAAGTGGCGGCAGGGGAGCTGTCCAGTGCGGAAAACGAGGGGAGCGGTGGCGCTGCGGGTAGGAGAAGGTTAGGGGCTAGGTTAGGGTAGGTTTAGGCCATTTCTGGCAGGGGGGTCTATATATAGTAAGGGGGCTAGGGTTAGGCATTTTGGAGCGTTTTGGAGCCTCCGATCGCCATCGGACGGCTCTGGATCGAAGGGGGGTTGGTAGGTGGGTAGATGGGTTGTGTAGAAGGCCTCGGGCTGAGAAGAGAGGGGGAGAAGTGCAGCCCGACATGATTTCGGAGACCGAAACGTCCGACGAACGTACCGGCAACGATACCGCTACAAGTTTAACGGTTGGGCTATCAAACGGACTCTGAATGCGATGAAATATGGCAGGCGGTCTACCTAAACTATAATAAGACTGCACGCCAACTTCCACCAAATTCCGAGAACATTTTTATGCCACTTATAAAATAATATTTCGGAGGAGCCGCGGGCGCATGTGGTTGGGCTCAGAACGGACAACGGAGAGAACCGGGGGGACCCGAACGGATGCAAGTTTTGAAAAACATGCAGATGAAATGCAGATGATGACATGTCAAAATCCAACACACAAGCAAATGACATATCGACAATGATGAATAGCTGGAGGACACCAGGCGCATCGAATCCGAGGCGTTACAACTCTCCTATACTAACAAGAGATCTCGTCCCGAGATCTTAGGAACGAGACGGAAGAGAAAGAGGAAGAGGTGAAGTAAGAACGCAAGAGAAAAGGTTAACAAAGACGAGAGCACTCGGGTAGAAAGAGAAAAGGCAAATATGATGAGAATCAAATGCTCATGGAAACAAGATAGACTCTAAAAGCACTCCGGTTATAACAAGATAGGAAAGGAATAAGAATGGAAGAATTTAGGAAGCACTCCGGCTGAAAATGGAAGGAATAGAACATGAACTTCACAAGATGGGATGGCACTTGATGAGATAAACAACACAAAGCGTCCGGACGAATTGAAAGAATGAATGAAAAGAACGGATGGAAGAACAAGAACTTTCACAATGAATGAATTTGATAGCGTCCTTAGAGGAAGGGCTGAACGGAGTTGTTGAGAAAATCAACAACAAAAGAATAAGCTTGATGTGGACTTATCAAAAACAACTAGAAACTTGAGGTGAAATTATACCATCACCAATGTCTGAATAGCTGAGAAGAACGAAGAAAATGCAAAACTCCACTTCAAAAGAAAACGGAGAATTAATTGCACTTCGAGATGCTAGAAGAAAAGATACTTGAACTCCACCAACAAAAATCTTGATGAACTCTTTAAGAATGAATTAAATCATGAAGAACCACCGTGAAGAACTCTGGTGACAAAAGTATGATGAGATAGAATGAAGGAAGAAAGAATACAATGAGCCTTGCAAAGATTTAGATGGAGGTTCCGATGAAATGGCAAGGAAATTTGAACTCCGGAAAAGAAAAGATGAAAACACTTGGAACTAGAATTTATTCACCAAGAACAAACTCCGAAGGAAGGGATTACTCACTTGGATGAAAAAAGAATAAGATTTATTGTATGCTTATCCTTCATCAAATTAAATTGATGACAAGCAATGGATTTTGCATACTACTTATTCTTCTTGAAAAGGATTAGGGGGGTATATGGCGCAAAACTTGAGAAAGTCTTCATGAACCACCGGTAGGATTCGAAAGAGCGAATGGATTAAAATGATAATCAAAGAAAAAGAATCTTGAACGAACCACCGTAAAAATTCGAAAAAGACTGACGAAAGAGAATGAATCACCAGGAAGAATTAGAAGAACCAATATTGTCGTGGAAGTATCACGTCAGATGTCCTCATGAAAGGACTTAGTCATGGAGCCATCGCAATGGGTTAGCTTGAAGGGGTTAAACCGGACAAGGGACACGGGAGTTTATACTAGTTCGGCCCCTTCGATGAAGGTAAAAGCCTACGTCTATTTGTGATGGGATTGATTGTGTTTCGATGATCAGGGAGCGAAATACGCTTGCCTGAGTATCGAGTTGTTGTTTGTTGTCCCTGAACCACCGCCGGGTCGTCCCTTTATATACACAGGTTGAAGCCCGGCCGGTCTACAGAGGCCCGAGGCCGATTCATACAAAGTGTCCGGCTCGGTCTCTCCTTTCCTAACTTACATTACAAGTTTACATAGTCATGGCGGTTTACCACTATGGGTCGTAATCCGCCTTTGGGCTTCGGGCTTCTATGCTTCATTTAGTAAAGTGCCATCTTCTGGATCTTCATGGGCTTCAACATAGTCGAGGGTGAACTGGGCCCTCCTGGCCGGTTTACACTCAGTAGCTATATCCTCAACATTAGGCCCCAGATTGATTTGAATTTGTTCATGTCAATCTCCAATACTTCAAATATCTCTTGCAGGCATCTTCCTGTATTTTCGTAAACCGCCATATTGTCTTCTCTCGTATTTTTGTAAACCGCCGTGATGTCATCTTCTGAACACAGCAACGGTCCATCATGACATCATCTCTGTAAACAAAAATTAAAAAGATTCCCTTCACTTAATGGTTATCCCGAAAATCAAGGCGACAGGCGCACTCATTCTGCCGTTTCAGGCTCCTTGATTCTCGCGCCTGCCGTTTTACTCTCTCCTCTATAAATAAGGCCCGAGGGCACTTCTCTTCTTTTCCCCTTCCGTGCCTTCTTCTTCCTCGCGACGCCCAAGCTCTGGAGCTCCACCGCCGTCCGCGACCTTCGAGATCTGCACCGACAAAGGCCGCTGCATCAACCTGAAACGGACCAGAAATTCATCGCCCTTCTCCGTAGCAGATCTGCAGTGGTAAACTTCCTTTCTCCTACATCTTTAGATCTGTTCTAGGGTTTGCGAGCTCCTCTACACAGTTCTTCATCCTTCTTCTTTGTTCTTCCTCCTGCCGCGATAGCTTTCATCCAATAACAGTATAGATCTCATGCGGTAGGTACTCCGCGTCCATTTTTAATGCTAGTAGATCGTTCTTTTCCCTCTCTAGAGTACATGGCCTTCCCTGCTCTACTTAGCACCTTTAGAGCTCTCAGAAAAAATTGCTTTATGGATGTGTGGTAGATCCAAATAAATTTGACCATTGTGTGAAACCTGTTTCTGTCAATGCTTAGCAGAAATTTTGAATTAAGCCCTTACGCCTCTGAGCGGTTTAACCTTTGATAGCCAATCCGCCATATATCATTAGCCCTCTCTTAAACCGCCAACTGAACCTTGCATAGTATTCTTCTCCGGTTTAACACTGAATTGTACACCTTAAACCGTAAATTGTTAAACCAGCACTTTTTCTTTCAGTTCCCTCTTTCCGGATGTCGAGGCAATTTGCTGCTTGCAATTGGGTTTCGTCCCGGATCACGGAGACACAGATCAATGGTTATGTCACCACTGGTGCCTTAGCCTCAAAAAGGGCTCTCCACTGGCGAGTTCCAGAATCGGAATGTCTACCTGAACCTCAAGAAGGAGAAGTAATTGTCTTTATGCAACACTTAGACCGGGGATTCAGTCCGCCCGGATCAAAAAATTTCCGAGATGTCCTTGCAAGCTTCCAACTCCATCCGCAAGATATTGGTCCGAACTCCTTGTCAGACATATGCAATTTTCAAGTTTTCGTGAAGTCTATCTTCAAGAAGAACCAAGCTGTGGAGCTGTTCCGGACTTTTCCATTTGAACCGCCATCTTGAATTCTCGAGCGGCCCCAACACGAGCTTGGCGCGTTCAATTCAGAAAAGAAAAGAAGTTGATTTCCCTCATGCCAAACATCATAGCCATCCCAAAGATTGGAATCAGATCTGGTTTCTTGCCGAACACTACCCCCGATGGAAAAATCCCTTGCGGGTTATCGCCTCACCGGCTTAGCAATAGCCACCCATTACCTTCACGCTTGACCGCGTGAACGGAAAAATTTTGCACCTCAACTCGCCAAGCTCGGGGCTTTGATGGCCAACGGTTTAAGCGGCATTGATCTTGTCCGCTCTTTGGGTTTCTTGGGGCATTTACCTTTAAGCGCCGCCCGGATTGATGCATGAGTACACTTGGTGACGTCAAAGACCCTCAATGATATCATGAAATAGTAATGACCGATCTTGAAGTCAGCGAATCGGTGAAGAAAATGATTGATGAACCGATCTTCATCTGCACCAAACCGGTTTAGCTCCGTTTTGCGCCTCAACAAACCGCCAGTGTAAAGTTCATCTAAATACTTTCTTGATTTGCCTATGTCTTGTTGTGTACTAACCTTTCCTTGTCTTAATTTCAGGCTAACACTCCTTTTGGAAGCAGACTAAACCGGCCGGGCTCCTCGTGCAAAGACCAAGGCCACCAAGAAAGTAGCAAGAGAAAACCGCCGAGTCTTGACCCGCCGAGGATGAGAATCCGACGCTGAGGTAGAACTTGACTCACTAGGTTCCTTTTTCGTTCATCTTATTGACAATGACTATTCCCAGGATGATGCGGAGGCCAGCCATGCAGAACATGTTGAGGTAATCCTTCTTTCTTCCGATTCGAGATCTTGTCTTGGTTCAAAGAATTCGCCGCCTGATCCGGAAAGTAAAACAATCTCACCCCCTTGCTCATTTGGATCCAAAATTTTCCTTGAAGACACAGCAAGTTGAAGAACGTCGCACAACCCGGCATAGCGGTCAACAAATCACGTCGTCCGGTTTAGCTGATACGCCAACCCGGAAACGTCGTCCAGAGGTGACTTGCTCTCCTGAAAAACGTTACCCTTTGAAAGGTTTCTTCCGCTGCCCTCTCAATCCGTCTGACCCGAATTACCAGGCTTCTTCCAACTCGTCTGGCGGTTCATCAACCACTCAGCTGCCTCCTCTTAAAGTCGTCGCTGGGTAAGTATACTACTCCTTAATTCGTTTTCTTTTATTTGCCGGTTTACCATATTCTAACCCTTAATGTTGTAGCGCCAAGGCTTGATTGAGTAAGAAAGCCAAGACCAGCGGCCCTACTATTGATGTTGATCCAGAATAGACTCCAGAGCATCATGGAGAAGACCCTGAAGTTGCCATAGACAGCTCTGCTGGGCAGAACCAAGATGTTGATGCTAACCCGCCAGAGGTTGAACCGGACGTAGAAGTTGACACTTCACATCCTCCTGCTCCTCCAAGCCCAACAGTAGAGCAGCGGCGCTCAACTGTTGATCCGCCAAGCCCAAGTACCAAACCGCCAAGCCCTGCTACCAAGGCGCCAAGTCCTGTTAAGAATATTGATTCCTCCAGTCCGGCCAAATATGATGACGTTGTCGTTACTGGCACTGCATATAACGCCCCTGGCAATCCGGTTGCTCTATCAAAGCACACTGCCAAGGATGAATTTGCCGCTATGAGCAAGGGGAAAGGGAAGACTGACTTGTCGGCTTATGTCGATCTCTCTGCTCAAGATCTTCACTCCGACTTCTTGAACCGGCTTTACACTAGCCGTGATTGTGAAGCCGGTTTAGTAAACCTGATGAAGGAGTGCTACGAGGTAAACAATTTGATCTTTGCTTTATACCTTCACTGTATTGTAGCCCCCAAGGGCCGGTTTGACTTGAGAAAGTCAAACCGGGACTTTGTATACTCCATCCTGTACTTTATGAAATTTCCTTGTATATGTCTGATCAAACACACATTAGCCCCCAAGTGCCATGATTAAAACTTGTATTAATCCTTGGGACTTCAACAATCAGCATAAAAATGATCCGCATTAGCCCCCAAGTGCCAAGTGAACAACTGGTTTTATGCTTGGGACTTTAATAAAGATATTGACGTGCTCTTGTATTGTTGCAGAGTGAGATAAACCAACAAGTCTCTCAAATTGCTGACCTTCAAGAAAATCTGAAATCCCAACAAGCAGAAACCACCAAGGCCAAGGATGAGCTAAAAACCACCTTAACCACCATGGAGCGGCAAGAATGGTTTAAGTCCGAAGCGAGCTAAGCGACACACGAAAAGGCCGGATTGCTGAAGCGGGCGGAAAATGCTGAGGCAACTCTTAAAACCGGTGACGGAAGAGCTTTCTGGATTAAAGCGCCAAATCAATGCCATGACCTCTGCAATATTTGGTAAGCACTGTTTTGCCAAGGTTTTATGAACTTTGACATTTCACCGGTTTAACATGAACTTCTTAAACCGATATAGGTAGTCACATTGCTCATTTGGGTTCTGATATGCAGTAAGAAACTCAAGGCCGCGTATACACTGGTTGAACAGTTGTATATCGGCGCCCAACGGGTTATATGCGCCACTTCTTATGACAATGCGGCGCCAACACTGATCAAGGACACACTGGATCGGCTCTCGATGACGCCAGCGCAAATAGAAGAGCTGAAGTGATCCACTGCTCGGGCTGGCACTTTACTAGCGTTGACTCGAGCCAAGGCATGGATAGCTGATCTTGATCCGGCTGATATAGCCAAGGGCTTCCCCAGTGCACAAGAAAATGGCGAAGTATTTGACAATGATGCTCTCAGACGGGTGACAAGGGAGATGCATCCTTTGGCGAGTCAGCTGGCAGACGAGGCTAACCTGATGGTTCACCGATCCTTTTATGATGCAAACAACAGACGGGTTAAAGCTGTGATTCTTGAAGTGCAGAACCTTGTTCCACCAATCCGTAAGCACACTTACGCTCCTGACATTGATCCGGCTGAGCTTATAAGTGAAGAGGCATCTTCGTGCCTTGACCGGATTGACTGGACCACCAATGACTTCCAGCCATTGGATGGGAGGAGGAGGCTGAACCGACGCCAGATGACCCATCTACCTCACATCAACCAGGCGATGAAGCTTAATCGTCAAGGCGGTTGATATGTCAGAAACTGTCTTGTGAAACAATTCCATATTTTGGGCCTCTGAGTGCCTTGTAATAGGGTAGAAAAAACTTATTGTGATCTGCTGCCATCGTGCAGAAGTAGATACTTTGTGTGATCTGCCATATCAATGTCAATTTTGGTCCAGGTATCATAATATGCAACTCCTGTGTGCATAAAAAGACAAGGGTCCTGGCGGTTTACCGCCGGACGGGTCATAATGCCCAAAAACAGGCCGGATTGATAATCAAACCGTAAAAATATGAAATAATTCATACCTGTGATATAAGATCCCTATTTAGTTGGCTGGTCAACTTTGATAGTAATAAGGGTGAAAACCCAAATCTGAATTTTTGTATAACTCCATCATTTTCTGATGTCGTATAATAAGTCATACCGGGTGATTATTCACACCATATGATCCAAGCTGGTGACAGGTAGTCAATGCCAGGCCGGGTTGATAAACTCCGGTTTAAGAATAAGGTCTGTCAATGTGTAGTTGCAAACCAAGCCGGTTTAAAGAATACCGGGCTAATAAGAGGACTGTGCAGGCCAAGAAAATCGGTTTAACACAAAAGTCAGCAAAGAGCAAATAAAACCGTGTAGTCGAGGCTTTTGGGGGCTACCAGGCCCAAATTCGAGGCTTTTTGTGGGCTGCCAGGTCGCTGAGTTAAACCATTTAACAAAGCCTTTTAAGATGGACCTCCAACTAGCCAATCACCGTTTTAACTTTGACAAGTGCAGGGTCTCAATGAGAGTAACTGTCAAACGTTCGGAGGGCCGTGCCAGGATGACCTGGATAGGAGTGTCCTACTTGATGAAGGCAGGTTAACCCGGGGTTTTAGGTAAATATACCAGGCTTCCAAGCCGTGGGTCGATACCCAGCTACAAGGGTCCATTCAAACTCCTTGGTATTGGACCAAGGAGCCCCCAAGTAACGTGATGATTTGTGCTCATTGGGTGCCTATATTTGAGTTGTGCAAAGCATCTAGACTCTCTTTGGCCCCTTGGGTGTGAAGCTCCCCAGCTTTGTGGCGTGATAGCCGGTTTAACGGGTAGTACTCCGCTTTGTCAGCTGAAGCCCCCATGTAACTCAAAGGATATTTGAGAAAAAACAGCAGAGGCCCCGCTTTAGAGCAAGGATGCTGATTTATTTATTGATCATAATATATACATTGTCAAGATATGTACATAAAAAGAGCCGATGGCTCAAGTGTAATAAGGCCGGAGGAGAGCTATGTTCCACCGCCGTCGGGTCTCCTCCTCAGAATTGCGTGAGTCGTCTCGAACGTCAATGAGGTAGTATGATCCGTTGTGCAGATTCTTGCTGACCACAAAGGGTCCTTCCCAAGGCGGGGATAACTTATGCATGTCGGTCTGATCCTGGATGAGCCGGAGCACCAAGTCACCTTCTTGAAAGATTCTTGTCTTAACCCGGCGGCTATGATAACGCCGTAGGTCTTGTTGATAAACCGCCGATCGAGCCAAACCAATATCCCGCTTCTCATCTAACAGGTCCAGTGCCTCTTGGCGAGCTTGCTCGTTGTCCGCTTCAACATAATTAGCAACCCGGGGCGAATCATGACGTATATCACTTGGGAGAACCGCCTCTGCCCCGTATACCATAAAGAAAGGCGTGTAGCCTGTTGATCGATTGGGGTGGTGTTGATACTCCACAACACAGAAGGTAATTCTTCCACCCAACAACTCGGCGTCCGCTTCAAGGGAATCATAAGTCGGGGTTTAAGTCCCTTTAAAATTTCTTGATTAGCTTGCTCCGCTTGCCCGTTGGATTGAGGGTGTGCCACGGATGCTAGGTCAAGCCGGATGTGCTCTCTCTGACAGAAATCCTCCATCTCACCTTTGGAAAGGTTGGTACCATTATCCGTGATGATACTGTGTGGAAAGCCAAACTGGAAAATAATCTTTTTGAGAAATTGAACCTCCGTGGCTGCATCACACTTGCTAACAGGCTCTGCTTCAACCCACATGGTGAATTTATCAACTGCCACCAACAGGTGGGTCTTCTTGTCTTGAGAATGTTTAAAGGGTCCCACCATATCAAGCCCCCATGTAGCAAAAGGCCAAGTGATAGGGATCATCCGTAGTTCCTGAGCCGGAATATGAGCCCGACGTGAAATTTTTTGACAAGCATCACATCGCTTTACCAGATCCTCCGCATCAGCATGACTGTCAACCAGTAAAACCCATGACGAAAAGCTTTTGCAACCAGGGACTTTGAACCGCATGATGACCACAATCCCTTCATGAATTTCCGTAGGATCTCTTGGCCTTCTTCGGAGAAACACAACGCTGAAATCGCTGGCGCTTCTGATGGTGTAACTCGCCATTGTGAACAACCATGGACTTGATTCGCGGACTATCAGCCGGGCCAGGACTTTGTCATTTGGTAGCTCGCCCGGCTCGAATCGCGGATATGGAACCATCCAATCCGGCACAACGTGTAAAGCGGCCACCAACTGAGCCTCCGGATCAGGAACAGCCAAATCCTCTTCTGTGGGCAACTTAACAGACAGGTTATGCAAGATATCTAAAAAGGTGTTAGGAGGTGCCGATTTACGCTGAGATCCAAGCCGGCTCAAAGCGTCTGCTACTTCATTTTTTGCGCCGATCAATATGCTCAACCTGATACCCTTTGAAATGACCCACCACAATATCCACCTCACGCATGTAAGCCGCCATGAGTGGATCCTTAGAATCCCAAGTACCAGAAACTTGCTGAGCCACCAGATTAGAATCTCTGAAACAACGAACTCGACTTAAGTTCATCTCTTTAGCCACACGGAGACCATGAAGTAGAGCTTCATACTCAGTTGCATTGTTAGTACAAGGAAACATCAAGCGGAGGACATAGCAGATTTCATCAGCTCGAGGGGAAGTAAGGACAATTCCAGCCCCCGAGCCTTCCAACTGCCTTGATGCATCAAAATGAATAGACCAGTACGTATTATCCGGCTTATCTTCCGGTGCTTGCAACTCGGTCCAGTCATTGATAAAGTCCACAAGAGCCTGAGACTTGATGGCTGTTCGAGGTACATATTTTAAACCGTGTGGACCAAGCTCAATTGCCCACTTTGCAACCCGACCAGTTGCTTCTCTGGTTTGGATGATATTGCCCAAAGGAGCAGAACTAACCACTGTGATGGGATGACCTTGAAAATACTGCTTGAGCTTTCGACTGGCCATAAAAACCCCATACACCAACTTCTGCCAATGCGGATAGCGTTGTTTTGACTCGATCAGAACTTCACTGATGTAGTATACCGGTCGTTGAACCGGATATTTATTCCCAGCCTCTTTACGCTCAACCACAATTGCCACACTGACCGCTGGGGCATTGGCAGCCATGTACAATAGTAAAGGCTCATGATCAACTGGGGCTACAAGAACTGGCGGTTCAACCAACTGCCGCTTTAACTCCTCAAAGGCCGCATTGGCTGCGTGACTCCAGATGAAATCATCCGTCTTCTTCAGCATCTGATACAAAGGAATGGCCTTCTCACCCAGACGACTGATAAACCGGCTGAGAGCTACAATCCGACCTGCTAGACGCTGAACATCATTGATACACTTCGGTTTAGCTAGGGATGTGATTGCCTTGATCTTTTCCAGATTAGCCTCAATGCCCCTGTTGGACACAAGAAAACCAAGCAGCTTGCCTGCCGGAACACCTAAGACACACTTATCCGGGTTAAGCATCATCTTGTAAACCCGAAGGTTGTCAAATGTCTCCTTGAGATCAGCTATCAATGTCTCCTTTTTCCTGGATTTTACCACAATGTCATCCACATAGGCATGAACATTACGCCCGATCTGCGTGTGAAGACAATTTTGCACACAACGCTGATAAGTTGCCTGAGCACTCTTGAGCCCAAAGGGCATAGAAACATAGCAGAAGGCTCCAAAGGGAGTGATGAAGGCTGTCTTCTCCTAGTACTTAACTGCCATCTTAATCTGATGATATCCTAAGTAAGCATCCAAAAGACTCAGGCGCTCACAACCCGCCGTCGCATCAATGATCTGATCAATACGCGGGAGAGCAAAGGGATCGGCCGGGCAAGCCTTGTTCAAGTCCGTGTAGTCCACACACATACGCCAGTTGCCATTTTTCTTAAGAACCAGCACCGGATTAGCCAACCATTCAGGATGAAACACTTCAACGATAAACCCAGCAGCCAACAGCCGGGCTACCTCTTCACCAATTGCCTTGCGTCTCTCTTCATTAAAGCAACGAAGAAATTGCTTGACCGGTTTAAACTTCAGATCAATATTAAGAGTGTGCTCAGCGAGTTCCCTCGGTACACCTGGCATGTCAGAAGGCTTCCATGCAAAAATGTCCGGTTCTCACGGATGAACTTCGATGGCGCTTTCCTATTTTGGATCCAGTTGGTGCGATCTTTGCGCTTGGGCGAATCGCCCGGTCTGGGTCAACAATCTTAGTCTCATCAGCCGGTTTCAAATGCAGGGTTGGATCATGCTCAGTGGTGGGCTTCTTCAGAGGGGTCATATCTGCCGGATCAACATTCTCCTTGTAAAACTCTAACTCCTCTGTAGCACAAACCGACTCAGCGTAAGCCGCATCACTTTCCTCGCAATCCAAAGCGTTTTTTCGACTTCCATGAACCGTGATGGTTCCTTTGTAACCCGGCATTTTGAGCTGCAAGTCAATATAACAAGGCCTCGCCATGAATTTTTCATAAGCTGGTCGCCCAAACAGTGCGTGATATGGGCTCTGGATTCTCACCACCTCAAAGGTCAATGTCTCAGACCGGGAATCATGTTCATCACCAAACACAACTTCCAAGGCAACCTTGCCCACTGGATATGCCGATTTACCTGGTACCACACCATGAAAACAGTATTGGGCGGTTTGAGATTCTTATCTGTCAACCCCATGCGGCGGAATGTCTCATAATACAGAATATTGATACTGCTTCCTCCATCCATGAGTACTTTGGTGAACTTAAAGCCTCCCACAGGCGCCACCACGAAGCTAGTTGACCGGATTGTCAACCCGGGCGGATGATCCTCCTATTCCACACAATAGGCTGCTCCGACCACCGCGAGATAACGTGGGCCTGTCGGTTCAACCGCATTGGCGCCCTCTTGTGCAGCTTGATCACGCTTGCATAGACTAGTGGTGAACACATGATCGCCCACCATTCAAGCTGCTTTGGGTGACTACGGTAACCCATTGCTGCTGATTCCTTGATTATTCTGCTGGTTATTACCACCTTGGTTGTTACGGTTCTTTGTCGATTGTCAAAACCGGCGGATCTCGAGTAGGGGTCTCGAATGTGTGTCTAGGCGGATGGTAACGAGGAGACAAGGGACACGATGTTTTTACCGAGTTCGGGCCCTCTCGATGGAGGTAAAACCCTACTCACTTGATTGATATTGATGATATGGGTAGTACAAGAGTGGATCTACCACGAGATCAAGGAGGCTAAACCCTAGAAGCTAGCCTATGGTATGATTGTTGTAATGGTTGTTAGTCCTCGGACTAAAACCCTCCGGTTTATATAGACAGGAGAGGGCTAGGGTTACACAGAGTCGGTTAAAATGGTAGGAGATCTACATATCCGTATTGCCAAACTTGCCTTCCACGCCAAGGAAAGTCCCATCCGGACACGGGACGAAGTCTTCAATCTTGTATCTTCATAATCTTGGAGTCCGACCGATGATGATAGTCCGGCTATCCGGAAACCCCCTAGTCCAGGACTCCCTCAGTAGCCCCTGAACCAAGATTCAATGATGATGAGTCCGGCGCGCATATTGTTCGGCATTGCAAGGCGGGTTCCTCCTTCGAATAATTCATAGAAGATTGTGAACACCAGGATAGTGTCCGGCTCTGCAAAATAAATTCCACATACCACCGTAGAGAATAATATGTACACAAGTTCAATCTGTGACCTATTTTGTGGCGTGGCGTCACACCACTACCAAGCCTTTACTTGAATCGTTTTTATTATACCACCTCGGTAGCGTTTAGCGGCGGTTTCCTTAGCACGTCTTGTCGAGCGAGACCGTGTTCCCCTTATTCCGGATTCCCATCAATACGGACGTGGGTAACCCAACGCGCCATTGATTGTGGCGCTTGGGAGATAAGCGAGTTTTACCGGGCGGTGAGGCCTGCATCTTAAATCGCCCATATATAAGGGATAAGGATCCGCCTTTTTTACCTCGCCTTCTTCCTCCTTTGCTTATCCATCTCCGCGCACTCGAGCTCCAGCGCCCAAGTCCGCACATCTCGCCTCAACCTTCTCCAACCATGTCCGGAGCGGGAGGAAAGTCGATGGCCTCCTCCATGACGGAGGGGCACATCGAGAAGCTGTGCGGCGCCGGATACCTGTCCAGCGACATCGCGCACCGGCTGCCCGACGAGGGGCGGCTCATCCCCACCCCAGGCCTCATGAGAGGGTCGTATTCCTTCCCCACTTCCTCCGCGGACTGGGCTTCCCACTTCATCCCTTCGTCAGGGGCTCATGTACTACTACGGCTGGACTTCCACGATCTGGCGTAAACTTCATCCTCAACATCTCGGCGTTTATCGTCGTGTGCAAAACCTTCCTCGCATCAGCCCCACTTGACTTGGCTAAAACCTTCAATGTCAAGCGAAGGTGGTGAAGGGCGTCAAAGCGAAGTCTTGAAAGGCGCCATGGTGGGCAAAATGCCCAACGCGTCATCGCTCGAGGTGCCTTCGTGGAGTCCGTCAAAGGGTGGCAATCGGGTGGTTCTACATCACCGAGCCGCATGACCCTAAATGGGCGCGCCCCGAGTTCAGATCTGGTATCCCCATGCAGCTCACCTCCTGTAAAGAAAGGGCTTGCTATGGGGTAGTTCGGAGGCTGACGGACTCGATCTGTCTCCAAACCACAGTGAACAAGAAGATTAAGCTTGTCAACATGATCCGAGTCATGCTCGTCGCGGATTTTCCCCCGCCAACGGGCCTTCAATTTATGGGAGTTTGATCCGGCACTGCACGGACCTTGAGTAGGCTCTTGACATGACTGAAGCTGCACGGAGGTGCTTTGTTCAAGGCGGAGAAGCCCCGCATCCGCGACGAAGATCGCGAATTCAAGCCTGCTGGCCCCGCGGCGAGGTAAGCTATGTTATCCTTTATGGGACACTCATTTTTTTCATAGTTTGACTCTATGTGGGATCTAAAACTCCCAATGCCTTTAACAGGACTGGCAGAAGACATCCGTAAAGGTCAACTATCCGGCTCCCCTTCCCGAAGACCCAGCGGACTCCCGTTTAACAGGGCTACTGGTTCCGGCCCTTTACGTGGTGCCGGAGAAGAAGGCCAAGAAGAAGGCCACGGGAACCCGAAGGAGTTCCCGGCGCCAGGTGATATCGGACTCGTCGTCCGATGGCTCCGAGGCGGACTCCTCCCCCGAAGACAAGGAGGAGAGAGAGGCCTCTCCCCAAGAGGTGGGAGAGAAGAAGGGGAAGGCTTCCCCAACGAGGGAGGCCAAAGGGTCCAAGAAGGGAAGGACCCTTCCTCCGGACTGCTCCGCCAATGCCGGCGACGGCGACGAGGAGTGGCCCTCAAGGGCCAAGCCCCTGGCAAGGTCGTAAGTATCTGGATTCCTGAATGATTTATAAATTCTCTTTGTCCCACGTAGTGTCCTTCTAATGCCGCATACAACCTGTAGTCCGACCGAGGACGATTTCCCGCTTCATCGAGCGGGTCCTTGGCTCCGTCGGATGTGGATTCCCTTCCGACCGCCTCAACTCCCGTGGCCAGCGCGCCAAGGTGGGATCCCAGAGGACCCATCGGGAGGAGGAGGAAGCTCGGAGGTGCCGCAAGGCAACCTCCGGACTTTGCACCGGACTCCATGCCGGAACCAGCGATGGTTCCGGTCCGGCAATGCCCCTTCGTAGAAGGGCAAGACCATGACACCGGCGGCCTCTGTCCAGCCGGGCGCCGGACAACTTGTTGGGCGCTCAACGGCGCTTCCATCAGGAAGAACACCGCACTATCATGAGTGCGGTGATTGAAAAAGTTCACTCGCCAAGAGCGGGCTGACGAATCTGCAGCAACCTTCTAACGGGCTTTGAGGTAAGAAATTTTAAAATGTGTGATGTAATACCGCAAGCGGTAGCCCCGATGCTCGATTCGGTGTTCGGAAAGAAAAGCAGGACTGAGGATCTAAAAAGATACACGCAGGAGTTCTAAAAATTATGTCAATATGGGATTGCAGGTTGCGCTGCTGACCTCTGCCGCACTGTCTGTGGAGGTCGATGCTTTGAAGCAGAACCTCGACCGGTCCGAGAACAAGCTCGGCCTTGCCAAGAAGCGGCTCGAGGACAAAGAAGGTGAGTAACACCGTATTAAATTTGTACCTTACAGAAAAGGATTTTGGTTGCAAGAGAAGTAACAAGGATAACGTGGGCACTGCAGGGGCCACGAACGAGGTGGCAACCCTGAAGGAGGCCGTGTCCACGGCCGAGCGTAATGCGGCCGCAGAACAAGCTGAGCGAGAGAAGCAGGAGGCGCGGGTGGCGGAGGTGCGGTAAGAGCTCCATGTTCTCGTGGAAAAACATGAGAGTTTGGAGCGCGACTCGAAGACTCAAGAGTCAGAGCTTGCCTCGGCTCTTGAGAGTGCCAAAGCCGCTAAGGTCGAAGCCCATAAGGCCCTCCAGGAGATCGAGGCGGTGAAGAAAATAGCGGCGCGTAAGGCATTTTTTATGCAAAGCAAGCATGTGAATGTGAATTACACATACTTACCGAATCGGAGCTCTCGGGGCGTTTGCGAGATCTGCCTGCGGCGTGTCCGATCTTGCCGCATTCTACGGGCGAGGAGGGAGCTCGCGGAGAAAGGTCTTGGTCTCGATATCTTTGAGGCTGGACACCAGTGCCCCTTAGCGACCGGTGAAGCGGTGGTCGAGCTCCTAAGGTAGCCGAACAGGCCATGAAGGGCCTCATAGTTGTGGCCGAGGAGGCCATGCACAGGAGCTACTTGACCTGGTGTGGCGGCTGGTGGATCGTGTCCACTGGGTGGAAGTCATCAAGCGCTCCGCTTTGCATTGAAGGTGCCCGTCGGGCCTTGCCCGTGCAAAAGTGCCTTTGGGGCAGGCTGGATCTTGAAAGCTTCGACGAGCGCGCCTTGGCCGGAGCAAGGAGTATCGCTTGCGCCGAAATGTATTATAAGAGTGTCTGAAGGGTGCCCGCAAGATTGCGGATGAGTGCTCCAAAGATGTAATATTTGAGTAAACTTCGCAATGTGTTATCTTGTGCGCTGAAAACTTTGTTCATATCGCTAAGCAACGCTTATTAATTTAAAATATTACATACATGCGGCCGTTTATCAAATCGAGAGATGGCAAGTTGTAAACTTCACCCCCCATGCCACTAGTCTTTGGGGTGTTAGGGATAAACTTGAGCACTCTTGTTCCCATGTTTGGGTCCATCTAGGGGGCGCTTAACACAACGAATGAGGCACCGGACTTATAATGCTTGAACACTCTCACTTAGCCACGAATTCTATAATTTTAAATTTGGTGAAGCCCCTAGTGTTCGGAAGACTGAGTTGAGCGCTATCACGCTGGGCGGACATAGCGGTTCCTCGCTCTAGCGGCATAAGTCTTTAGGGACTCGAAAGACCTCTCGAGCAGCGACCAGCTCTCGCCTTATCATGACCAGTCAGTTTAGCTTTCTCCAGGCGCTCGCCCAGCTCAGCCGAGTGCAATCGCGGTGGTTCTCCAGTGCTACCTTAGCCGATAAAGCGGGCGTAAGGTACCAAAACATGGGGCAGGCAAACCCAACTATTGACCCAAGACATGATTGAACCCGATGCATATAATGCTATAAGTTAGAGTGCCGCACTTGTGAAAGTGTTGGACTTATCACACCATAATCACGAGGAACATAAGCCCACAGTGTATTCGGCCGTACCAAAGTGTCGGATGCAAAATGTCATAAGCGAACATATATAAGAAGGGAATGCAATTATAAGCAAAAAGTGATGCATTGTTTATTGAAATCTGCCATGAATGCGAGTGATACAAATAGGCGGTAAGCAAGGGATTGGACTATTAAACATGTCCCCCTCCGGGGGTAGGCTGCGGAATGGTGTATTAAGCAGATTTAATGCTCGTAATGGAGACCACACGAGTGTTTATCGCAGCCTTTCTCCTTCCACGGCTGTTGCATCGTGAGTTGGCGAGTCTCTTGCGGACAAGGCCTCTGTGAGCAGAGTCTGTGGGTAAAAAAGAAAAAGAAAAGAAACAACACACTTGGGAGCCCCCGGTGTGGTTGAGCACGCACTGGGCCTATCATGGTCGTGCCCCTCCCCTATGCCCATGGTATCTCCAGGCGTAATGATGTCGTGAAGGACTAGTCTTGCAATCATGCAAGGGCTGGGGTTGGGGCCGCATTACTCTGGCGATGCTCGGGCGTGCGGTGGTCTTGGCGTATGTTACTCCGGGCACGTTTGGCGTGTCCGATAAACAACGGCGGACTCGAAATTGCCTTAAGAGGCTGCTCGTATACGCCCACGAGAGTCGTTGCGTGTTCCTCCGTTCGGAGGAGCATTGATGTTTCCGTTGACCGTGATGACTCCTCGAGGGCACGGCATCTTGAGCTTGAGGTATGCGTGTCGCGGCACGCGTTGAACTTTGTGAGCGCGTTCGTCCGAAAGAGCATGATAGCCGCTGCGAGCGGGACTATATCAAAGATTAACTCCTCGCTTGGAAGTTATCAGGGATCGAAGACCACTTCGGTGTGACTAAGCTGTACAATTAGCCTCTACACGGTATGGCGCCTTTGAAGGTCGTCTTTGTAGGTTTAATCCTTGAGGGTCTATGCCCATCTTGCGCCTTTGTATCATGATAAAGCAGGTTCAGGTTCTTTGCCGCCATCCATCGGGACTCGGTGAGGTGAAATCCATCGATGATTGGGTCTAAAACCAATGCGGCGAATCCGCCATGGCGGATCTTGGTGGGTGGTCCCTTGATCGAAAGTGATCGGCCAAGAGGACCATGGATTGAACTTGGCGGCTGGCTCCATCGCATATCGTCCCTAAGTGCGCTTCCGCTCCCTCTTGGGTATGTGGGTTGCGTATATCATGTTTACCGTCCGCACTTGTGGGGAAACCCATACATCCTCTGCTGTTCGGCGGCGGGTCTCTTCCTCGTCATCGCTATGCAGCCCTGGTCATTGTTTTCGACAATTAACTTGCACTGCTTAAATACCCAACAATCCTGTTGGTGTGATTAGCGGCTTTTGAAGTGCCATGTATCGGCAAGAGCGGTCGTGTATTCGGTCCAAATTGGGCCGGACCGGAGTAGTTCTTTTGAATGGCTTTTCCGTGACCAGGTTTAGAGCCTCACGAATCCGGCATTGGTAGCGTATCCTCGGTGTTATCGCCGTTAACGCGGCGTTTGTTTTGTTTCGACGTGACCTGCCATTGCGGTCCTTGGTATCGGACTGCCCGAAATTTTTGTTGAAGTTATTCTTTGCGGGCTAGCCAGCTGTCCTCTCCCACATAGAAGCGGGTCATGAGTGATGTGAGGGCTGCCATGGATTTCGGCTTTTCCTGTCCTAGGTGCCGAGCCAGCCACTCGTCGCGGATGTTGTGTTTGAAGGTTGCGAGGGCCTCTGCATCTGGACAGTCGACGATTTGATTTTTCTTTGTTAAGAACCGTGTCCAGAATTGTATGGCCGATTCGTTTGGCTGCTGAATTATGTGGCTTAGGTCATCGGCGTCTGGTGGTCGCACAAATGTGCCCTGGAAGTTGTCAAGGAATGCGGCTTCCAGGTCCTCCCAACACCCAATTGATTCTACTAGCAAGCTGTTAAGCCAATGCCGAGCTGGTCCTTTAAGCTTGAGTGGGAGATATTTGATGGCGTGGAGATCGTCACTGCGGGCCATATGGATATGCAGGAGATAGTCCTCGATCCAAACCGCTGAGTCTGTTTGTGCCATCGTAGGATTCAATGTTCCTGGTTTAAACCCTTGAAATTTGATGATCCATTACTTCATCATGAAGCATAGTGGGTGTCTTGGCGCCTCTATATTGGGCAATATCACGGCGTAGCTCAGCGAGCTTTGTCTCTTGTGTTGGCCCGGCGGAGCTGTTGTATCCGTAGCGATGGTAGTCGTCGCGCGTCGTTAGGCGCCCGTGATCCGTGGATCGATCTTGATTGTCTTGCCTTGTCCTCAATATGTCTCGCAAGTCCGGCGCATTCCCCTTGGCTTCATACTTTTCCGGTGCGAGGTGCAGTCGATGGAGGCCTAGATGCCTCTCTGCGCCACGAGGTGGTGGTTCTGCCGTGTGTCTTGCTGGTGATGAGGGTTTATACTCCTCCTCCTCTAATCGGGGAGCAACTTGCGTTTTGGGTAGCTTTTGGAGGTCGTTCGAGTTCATACTCTTGACGCGAGGACTTGATCCATCTGTCGGCTAGCGTGTCTTGATCAGCTCGGGCTGTTGCTGCTTTTTCTTTAGGCTGTTTGCCGTGGCCGTGAGCCTGCGTTTGAAAGCGCTCTTGTTAAGCGGGATCCTCGGGCACGACAAATTAAATCGTCATTGAGGCTTGCCTCGTCTCGGAAGGAGGCATGTAATTGTCATCCTCTACCTCTTAAATGCGCCGCTCTCGTGAGGTTGGCTTCTCCGTCCTCTGTCTTTGAATCTTCTTTGGAGGGTTGTCTTCGACACTCTACGGGGTGTTATTATCTCGGTGCGAAATCTCCATTCTTCTTTGTGGCGGGATTTAGAGCGGCGCCACGACGCCGGCAACAGGGCTGTTTCTTAGATGAATCTGCCTCCGCTGCTTCTTCGCCGTTCCCATCCTTTGGAATGTCCACCATGTATATGTCGTATGACGAGGTGGTCTTCGATTGCCCGTGGTGATGGTTCTTGGTGCGTCTCGGCATAAATCGTCCATACCGTCGATGTCTTGGTCGTAGTCTAGCATGTCGGTTAGATCGTCAGCAGTGGCTACAAAGTGGGTGGTGGGTGGGTTTTGAATTTCTTCGTCGTCCACATCCCAACCATCGACCTTGATCGGCGGGGCTCTCGATAACGAGAGATACTTTAGTGAATTCAGGATGTCGCCAAAGGGTGAGTGCTGAAAGATGTCCGCAGCGGTGAACTCCATGATCGGCGCCCAATCGGATTCGATTGGTAGGGGCGCAGGAGGTTCGGTGTCCGGCGAGGAGTCCGGCACCTCGGAGTCACGAGTTTTACAAGGGACAAGGTAAGTATTCGGCTCCATCGCCGTAGAGATTGCAGCCCCCGAGGCGGTGTCCAGCCACCTGTCCTCGATCTGCGCGGTTGGCTCCGAACTATGGGTCAGAGCGGACTCATGTGCGGCCTCCAGGGTACTGTCCGGCGGCAGAGCTAAATCATGCCTATCGTGACAGTGCGGCGCGCTCGGTTGTTGCTCGAATCCATCGAAGATCAAGTCTCCGCGGATGTCAGCCGTGAAGTTTAGGCTTCAAATCGACTGATGGCGGGCGTAGCTTCGATCTGCTCGGATGGCCAAACAAATTGGCCCTTGATGCAAAGCCGCCGAACACGAAGATCTGTCCGGCGAGAAGAGTCTCACCCTGGACTGCGTTGTTGTTGATTGAAGGAGCCATCAAGCCTATCGGTTACGACACAGAGGAACTCTCAATGAAAGCACCAATGTCGTGTGACGCCCAGATAATTAGACTACATTAATTCCCTGCTAATGATGCCACGTCATCTCTGTCACTGGAGTTAATCTCGGTTTAGTTGAAAAGCGATTCAAATTCAAAATTAAATTAAAGGCAAACAACAAATATTTTCAAACATCAAAACTACAATGTTCGGTTTGTGCTGAATATTACATAGGTAATTATAGTAAAGAAAACACTTGTTTATAAAATACAAAAATGCTCTAAAATAATTTAAACAGAAAGAAATAAGATAAAAAAAGGTAAAAGCAAAAGAAATTGCAATAGGGGAAAAGCCCCTGCACCCACCCTCTGGGCCTTGGCCACCGTAGGCCCAGCTAGCCCATTACCCCACCAGCCCGCCCAACCGCCACCCCACACCCGCAGCCTACACCTAACCTCTCCCCGTGACCTAATTGGCGCACCCACATCCCCCACGATCCCCGATCTCTCTTCCTTTCCTCGTGTGGATCTGGATCGGGGAGCTCGCCCCGAAAATGGTGCCCAGACCCCATCGCCTCGTCGCCTCATGAGCCGCTGCCGGAGCTTCGCACCGCCGCCTAGACCTCATTGCCGTCCCGTCATCCTTCCCAAACCCTAGCCCTACCGATCCACCTCGTCCTCCCTCTCCTTCGTGTGTGCCCTACTTTGGATCGGGCCTGACCCAACAGCGCCACGAGCCCGCTGTCATTGTTGCCATCGCCTTGCTGACCTGTCGCCGCATCGCCTCCGCCACCGCCTCTTCGTCGACTTAGCCCATAGGAGCAAGCAGAGACCACTACCTCGCGGACCGGCCTCGTCTTCCACCTCTGCCCGCAATCATCGCCCGTCGGATCCACAGCACGAGCCACTTCCGGCCTCCCGAGCCCCCCTACAACGATGTGAGCCTCCGCCTCCTCCTCTCCTCCTTCTATCTCGCGCACGCACTCACGGCCTTGCATCGCCATGCCTGTGGCCGCCAGCCTCCTCGCCCAGCCCTCTCCTCTGCCTCGCCCTCGCCCTTGCTCCCGTGTCCTCGCTCTCTGCTGCTGGCGCCACCCCGCCGTGGCCTCACCCTCAATCGCCTCCGTGACCTTGCCTGCCATGCCTACTTGTCACCGGCGCCCGTGGTGGCCTCGGGAACTCTGCGCACCCTGCGCCCGATTACCATCGCCCGCTCACCGGGATCGCCACGATGGCGCGTGCCCGCACTGCCCAAAACCGCTATAGCCCCCTAGGGCCTATGACATATGGGGCCCTCCCACGAAATGTGTTTAAAAAACTAGAATTAAAAGAATCAAAATAATATTAATAAAATTAATAATTAATTAATTAGTAAATTAATTAAGTTAATTAACCTGTTTAATTAGTCTAATTAACTAGTTAGTTTAATTAAGCAGAATTAAGTTAGTTAAACCTAATTAGACTAAGCGATCGATGACGAGCAGGACCCACATCGTTGACTGATCAACACCTCTGTTGACTGCGGCGTCATCTTGACGTCATGATGGCGTCGACAAACACTATTCGGATAATGTTAGAATTAAGTAGTTAAATAAATCCTAAAAATGATTTAAATCTTTTAAAATTAATATAAAATAAACCGTAACTCGGATTAAATTATTTTCAACAGGAAAGTTGCTTAGAACGACGAGACGATTCCGGATACGCACCCCGTTCGTCCGCCACGCATCCCTAGCATAGTGAACCCGCAACTTTCCCCCTCCGGTTCACTGTTCAAAAACGCGAAACACCGGGGATACTTTCCCGGATGTTTCCCCCTTTCGCCGGTATCACCTACTACCACGTTAGGGCACACTTAGCACCGCGTATTGCCATGTTACGCTTTGGGATGCTTTGATTGCTTTGTTATTTATTGTGTTCCCTCTCCGTTACTTCTTTCCGGTAGACCCAGGAAAGTGTGTCCGGCCAAATGGGATCGAGTATGTTGGGTTATGTGGTGCACCCCTGCAGGGAAGTTAATCTATTCGAATAGCCGTGTCCCTCTGTAAAAGGACGACCCGGAGTTGTACCTTGACCTTATGACTACTAGAACCGGATACTTAATAAAACACACCCTTCCAAGTGCCAGATACAACCCAGTGATCGCTCTCTAACAGGGCGACGAGGAGAGGATCGTCGGGTAGGATTATGCTATGCGATGCTACTTGGAGGACTTCAATCTACCCTCTTCTACATCTTTGCAAGGCGGAGGCTGCGAGCGTAGTCTTGACGAGATTAGCTATCCCCTCTTATTACGGCATTCTGCAGCTTCGGTCCAGCGATATGGCCTCCTTACACATATACCCATGCATATGTAGTGTAGTTCCTTGCTTGCGAGTACTTTGGATAAGTACTCACGGTTGCTTTATTCCCCTTTCCCCCTTTCCTTTCTTTACGGTTGTCGCAACCGGATCTTTGGAATCCAGAGCCGAGGCGCCACCGTCGGCGGCGACTCCTACTACTGTGGAGGTGCCTACTACTACGTGTAGGCGGTGGCATTTACGAGGAGTAGTTAGGAGGATCGAGGCGGGAGGCATGCGCCTCTTCGTCAGATCGATTTGTGCTAGCCTTCTTAAGGCGGACTTGTTTACTTATGTCGTACCGAGATATTGTTGCATCCGGTGACTTCGTCTATGATCGAGCACTTGTATTCGAGCCCTCGAGGCCCCTGGCTTGTATTATGATGCTTGTATGACTTATTTATGTTTTTAGAGTTGTGTTGTGATATCTTCCCGTGAGTCCCTGATCTTGATCGTACACGTTTGTGTGCATGATTAGTGTACGATTGAATCGGGGGCATCACAAGTTGGTATCAGAGCCGACTGCCTGTAGGAATCCCCCTTCCAAACTCCTTGGCCGAGTTGAGTCTAGACATTGAAAAACTTTTACTAACATGGTTGTGTGCCTTACGGGCCCACGTCGCCATTGGGTGGTATTAGGATCTTTTACTCCTCGATCCTTACTCTGGGACTCTGATCTCTCTTCTATTTGGGTTAAATGATTTTCTAAAAATCTAACTTTAGGTTCTCGAAAACACTTTCTCTCGGAGAGCCCTTCAGTCCAGATGATCGCCCGATGCACTAGAAGATTCCGAAGTTACTCTCCGATGTTCCCTTATACTTGTGCCCACTACCTTTGCAAATTCCCTGCTAGTGTATATCATTATGGATAACTACATACACTTGCCCTTTCAATCCAATTGATCTTGTTACTACAAGATATGCCGAAAATTCTCTATTGCTCCGAGAATACTTTGTGCCTACTACCTTGCAGTTCTAAGCCACCCGAATACCCCTACGGATAATTCCTGGCACTTATAGAATATCCGCCCATCCCCAGTTGTTTACGTGTTTCGCAAAAGTCTTCAAAATACTATTCAATCCTCCGAAAATCCTTAGCAGCTTTATTGCTCTGCAAATACTTGTCTACTAGCATTATGGATGCTTCCCATATATCTGGCAATATACACTAGTATCTTTTGACACCGTCATTTTGATCCTATTGATTCAACATGTGTGCGAATGCACACAATCATCTATCAACCCTTCTAAATTATCTTTCCGGCTCAGACATCATTTTTGAACATGAGCTGGTTCTTGACCAAACTATTTGTCGCCAGTTGTGCTTCTAAGTCTATCGAACTTATTCATTTCGATCAGAACGATTGCTTCGGATCCCTTAATTTGGAAATCATAAAATTCTTTGCGTTAAGCTTTGAATTGGTCAGTTGTTTCTACAATCTGATGCCTTGGCATTCTTTCTTCCTCTGGTGGAGTACCGATACTCACATCAGCTCCGTTGTGGATCACCCGATCCATTGTTGGATTGTTATCCGACGGTGTCCTTCATAGTCAATCACCTGGTGAGTTCTTCCCCTGATACATAGTGCCTTTGGTAAATTGTATCATCTGCTTGGCCAACCATGCTCTACTTTCGAGCTGGTGGTATTTACTATTGAAGCTTGTGGTATATGTTTCCGCGATACCCTGACGGGTTGAACCTATACCTTCCTTAATATGTGTGAACTAGAAAGTTTTCACGAGTCATACACTCCTGGTATTTTGCCAGATAAAATTTCAACACTACAACCTCCTCGAAATTGAGAAGTGAATGAAAGGTTATGCATTGGAGAAGTGGGAGTCGACCTTGAACTTGTGTTCATGCCCATGGACACGATGTAGATCTTACCATTAAAGCTTCTCTTAAATTAATTATCCCTTTGGTATAAGTTCATCTTATATCTGGGATCTGGCCTTTTGCAATCGTGGTTCCGACCATGTTCTCTTTTAAATACCATTTCTCGTGCAAGTTTAAGCCTTTGGTCTTACAGAGAGCAATAGCCCGATCCAACCTCTACTTTGATCAGTCATCGAGTATTACCCCCTCTGGTATCTCGAGATTATCATGGAACTGCGTAACTTCTTATGAGTTCTTCATCAAGTGCTACATTCCCACTGATTCCAATTTTTCACGGGCTCTGAGTTTTTAAACACTCAAAGACACCAATAACTGAACCGAGTCCGCACTACGGTTCAACAACTCTTGATAGCTTCTATAAGTGCGAGTTTGCACCCGATCCGCCATTCCTAGCTTTGTTTGACTATATCATTGTCGTGATGATTCTAACTGTGCTACCTGGTCCTTATTCTTGAAGCACAATTTTCGACGTTGAGCTAAGCTTACAGCAACTTTCCTTGTCATATCATTTTGCCTTGAACAACAAGCTTGATTTCGAGTTGGCGTCGTACCCTTGGTTCCAATAATATTTCACTTCATCATTCCTTTGATTAGATGTCAATTGTGTTCATGATGACAAATACCCTCCTTGCCCTCAATGATTTTTATTATCATCGACAACACCCTTGACGTCCTTTTATCGCGAACTTGTCCACATTCTGAATACAACTTTCTCTCCAGCTAGTGTTGTGTTCTGCCTTGAAGTATTACTGTCTTTTATGTCGAGGATGTTGTGGGGATTGCTCCACCTCTTAGAAATTCTCGATATGATAATACCTCTCACCATCACCATTCTTCCTTGGTCCCCGTGTTGTTTTTAACCAGCATACCAATAGATGCTGTTTGAATTCTGTACTTCTAGCAACCCTATTGCTTTGAAGTTAACGATCGACAGTTCGTTCTTGGACCATTGATTATTGAATCGTCACTCTAACATTGATCTTGCTACCTGAGGTCATATTTCAGGCACACCTTTCAACTAATGATTGATGGTGTATGTTTTCCTAGAGCATACAACATTATATCATTTGAATTAACAAGTGTCATCTTCTTGTTCACATTATTGTGGAAATCCATCCGTTTGGAATTCTCGATGAATTGTCGCTGAGCCCATCAGCCACCTTCTCATCCCCTCCTTGGTTTATTGATGAACTCTTTGTTTGAGAACTTCGCTCCCATAGTTCATTTCCGAGAATCTTGCAATGTAATTTCGTCGATTTGTGTTGCACCTTTTCTTCTCGGACATCCCGAGTCTGAGGTATCATGACATCAATCAGATCTGAATCTTGGTCAGATATGATGGCTTGGACAACTTTCCAGGAGTTATGATGTTGGTCCTTTGATGACCCGGTAATATGACGTCATGCCTAGCACCCCCTGGCTGGAGGACCTATCATTATAATTTCTTTTGCAAGGATAACCATTCTTCCTGGAGAAATTGTAAGACTTATTCTATAAGTTGTTCTTGATGGATCCTTTGTGTTTCCAAAGTCTGATCTTCACCTGATGACCATGTCAATGCTAACTCGAAGCATGTCTATGGTACTCCGATTTTCAACAAGAACATTTGAAGCCCAATGCTAAATGTTTCTTGCTCAATTATCCAAACACCGTTGCCTGGGTAATGTCCTGAAATTTCTCTCCCCTTACCTAAAGTGTTTTCTACTTTATATCCTATCATGGATATCTTGCTCTATTTGTCCTTGGGAAGGAAATACCCCGAAATATGTGTCTTAACACATTTTCCTTTCCATTGTTCTGTTTAATCTGATAATCATATTTTCCTTTCCATTGTTTGATTTAACATTTCTTGTGATCTATATGACCCAAGAAGTAATATTTTCCTGCTTATGTAAACACCTCGTGGTACCGCTCTGTCAGTAAGACCCTGTTACTATTGTTGAGGACAGTCCGGTAGCCACCGATGGACGAGAACCTTGCCTATTGGCCTGCCTTGTTCAACGAGCAGGAAAATGGTTCTCTTCGTCCCTCGCCCTTGGTATCGATGTTGTTGCCGACATAACTGATAGGCTACCCTCTGACACGCCTTAATATCATGACCGTGCAAGATGTTGGCCCCCTTCCTACTTTCAACCATATGGTGGGCCCATAACCCACAGTTCCACAGGATCGAAACCTGACTCTCCTGTACACCCTATTGTCAAAGTTATTCCTCGCGCTTGACTTTGTAGGTAATTCACGGGCCACCTGCCTGTTGATCTATTCAGGTATCAGATGCAATGCTTATTTACATTGCTCTAAACCCCTTCAACACTTCGTTTCAGGCATCGAACGATTGCCTGCCCGCTCGAAACTTCCAATGATACCTCCTTACTTTGCTCTTGGTATTTTCTTAAGTTTTAATTCGAGAGTTACTTTCCGCCACCTTCCCCGATGTTAACTACCAGGTAGTCAACCTTGCAGAGGTCCGTTCTTATAGAATAACCACCCATTCTCCTTTCGTAAGTACGATAAAATTTCCGAAGA
Organism: Aegilops speltoides; assembly: GCA_021437245.1. Taxonomy (NCBI): domain Eukaryota; kingdom Viridiplantae; phylum Streptophyta; class Magnoliopsida; order Poales; family Poaceae; genus Aegilops; species Aegilops speltoides. Next base: position 185,221,143 of record CM038144.1, read on the forward strand.
AAGGATGATGACTTCATCATGATGACCTGAAGCAGAGAAAGGAAGACATTAGTATAATGGGTCGACCTCTTCGAGAAGAGCAGCCAAGAACGAGAAGATCCGTTAGAATTTCGTAACCAGAACTTTCCCCTTTACTCCACCCCTTAAATGTCGGGACGAGATTTCTTGTAGTGGAGGAGAATTGTGATGCCTAGATAATTAGACTACATTAATTCCCTGCTAATGATGCCACGTCATCTCTGTCACTGGAGTTAATCTCGGTATAGTTGAAAACCGATTCAAATTCAAAATTAAATTAAAGGCAAACAACAAATATTTTCAAACATCAAAACTAAAATGTTTGGTTTGTGCCGAATATTACATAGGTAATTATAGTAAAGAAAACACTTGTTTATAAAATACTAAAATGCTCTAAAATAATTTAAACAGAAAAGAAATAAGATAAAAAAGGTAAAAGCAAAAGAAATTGCAACAGGAAAAGCCCCACACCCACCCTCTGGGCCTTGGCTTCACCGCCCAGCTAGCCCATTTACCCCACCAGCCGCCCAACCGCCACCCCACACCCGCAGCCTACACCTAACCTCTCCCCATGACCTAATTGGCCTTTTACATCCCCCATGATCCCCGATCTCTCTTCCCTTCCTCGTGTGGATCTGGATCGGGGGCGCTCGCCCCTGAAAATGGTGCCCCGACCCCATCGCCTCGTCGCCTCGGGGAAGCTAACCGGAGCTCGCGCCGCCACAGACCTCATTGCCCGTCCCGTCATCCTTCCCAAACCCTAGCCCTACCGATCCACCTTGTCCTCCCTCTCCTTGGCGTGCCCTCGCTTTGGTTCGAGCACAGCCCGACGCGCCACGAGCCCGCCCGTCGATGTTACCATTGCCTCGACTTTGCCCGTCAGCATCGCCTCCGCCCGACCGCCTCTTCGTCGACTTCGCCCATAGGAGCAAGCCCGAGAGCACTACCTCGCGGATCGGCCTCGTCTTCCACCTCTGCCCGCCGGTCATCGCCGTCGGATCCGCTGCCACCGAGCCACTTCCGGCCTCCCGAGCCCTCCTCTGAACTTGATGTGAGCCTCCGCCTCCTCCTCTCCTCCTTCATCTCGCAGACGCACTCACGGCCACAGCATCACCATGCAGCGCGCCAGCGCCCAGCGCCTTGCCCCGCCGAGACCTCTCTGCCTCGCCCTCGCCCTTGCTCCCGCGTCCTCGCATCTGCTGCCGCGCCTGGCGCCACCCGCCGTGGCCTCACATTGCCGCCTCCGGCCGGGCCTTGCTGCCCTCTTGCCATGGCGCCCCACAGGTGGCCTCGGGCTGCGCACCCTTTACAGACACCGTCGCCCGCTCACCCGGATCGCCACGATGGTAGCGTGCCCGCACTCCGCACCCAAAACCGCTATGGCCCCACGGGCCTGTGACATATGGGCCCGTCCCAGAACGTGTTTAAAAACTAGAATTAAAAAAATTAAAGATAATATTAATAAAATTAATAATTAATTAATTAGTAAATTAATTAAGTTAATTAACCTGTTTAGTTAGTCTAATTAACTAGTTAGTTTAATTAAAAAGTAATTAAGTTAGTTAAACCCTAATTAGACTAAGCAAATAATGACGAACAGGACCCACCGTCGGTTGGCGATCAACACCTCATTGGCTGACGCGTCATCTTGACATCATGATGACGTCAGCAAACACTATTCTGGATAATGTTAGATTTAAGTAGTTAAATAAATCCTAAAAATGATTTAAATCTCTTAAAATTAATATAAAATAAACCGTAACTCGGATTAAATTATTTTCAACATGAAAGTTGCTTAGAACGACGAGACGATTCCAGATACGCACCCCGTTCGTCCTCCACGCATCCCTAGCATAGTGAACCCGCAACTTTCCCCCTCCGGTTCATCTGTTCAAAAACGCGAAACACCGAGGATACTTTCCCGGATGTTTCCCCCTTTCGCCGGTATCACCTACTACCGCGTTAGGGCACACCTAGCACCGCGTATTGCCATGTTACGCTTTGTGATGCTTTGATTGCTCTGCTATTTATTGTGTTCCCTCTTCGTTACTTCTTTCCGGTAGACCCCGAGCCTGCCGGCGACCCCCAGTTCGACTACGGTGTTGGTGACTCGTCCTTCTTGCCAGAGCAACCAGGCAAGCCCCCCCCCTTGATCACTAGATATCGCCTATTCTCCTCTATACTGCTTGCATTAGAGTAGTGTAGCATGTTACTGCTTTCCATTAATCCTATTCTGATGCATAGCCTGACATTGTTGCTACATCTGTTGATACCTTACCTACAATCCTAAATACTTAGTATAGGATGCTAGTTTATCATCATTGGCCCTACATTCTTGTCGATCGCCTTGCTATACTATTGGGCGTGATCACTCGGGAGGTGATCACGGGTATATACTATACATACATACATACTATCTGAGATGGTGACTAAAGTCGGTCACTCGATGAGTACCCGCAAGTGATTACGATAAGGGCCGAAAGGACGGTGGCTCCATCCGGTAGAGGTGGGCTGGGTTCCCGCGGCCCCGATTGTTACTTTGTGGCGGAGCGACAGGCAGGTTGAGACCACTTAGGAGGCAGTGGGCTGGCCTGTTCGTGTTCGCGGATACTTAACACGCTTAACGAGATCTTGGTATTTGATCGAGAGTCGGCCATTTGGCCTATCGCGCACTAACCAACTACTGGAGGAGCGATTATGGGCACTCGGCGTCGTGGTATCACCAAGCCTTCGTGGCGTGAGCGATGGGCGGGCGCGCGGATTGGTGAACGCCTACTCTTGTATAAGGGAGGCTAGGTATGCTTCGCCGCCCTGCAACATGCAGGTGTGCAATGGGCGATGGGCCCAGACCCCTGCGTGCATAGGATTTAGACCGGCGTGTTGACCTCTCTGTTGTACCTAGGTGGGGCTGTGACGTGTTGATCTTCCGAGGCCGGGCATGAACCAGGAAAGTGTGTCCGGCCAAATGGGATCGAGCGTGTTGGGTTATGTGGTGCACCCTGCAGGAAGTTAATCTATTGAATAGCCGTGTCCCTCGGTAAAGGGCGACCCGAGTTGTACCTTGACCTTATGACAACTAGAACCGGATACTTAATAAAACACACCCTTCCAAGTGCGGATACAACCCGGTGATTGCTCTCTAGCAGGCGACGAGGAGAGGATTGTCGGGTAGGATTATGCTATGCGATGCTACTTGGAGGACTTCAATCTACTCTCTTCTACATCTTTGCAAGATGGAGGCTGCGAGCGTAGTCTTGACGGGATTAGCTATCCCCTCTTATTACGGCATTCTGCAGCTCGGTCCACCGATATGGCCTCCTTACACATATACCCATGCATATGTAGTGTAGTTCCTTGCTTGCAGTACTTTGGATGAGTACTCACGGTTGCTTTCTTCCCCCTTTTCCCCTTTCCTTTCTTTACGGTTGTCGCAACCAAATCTTTGGAGTCCAGAGGCGACGCCACCGTCGACAATGACTCCTACTACGCTGGAGGTGCCTACTACTAGGTGTAGGTGGTGGCGGCGACCGGGAGTAGTTAGGAGGATCGAGCGGAGGCCTGCGCCTCTTCGATCTGCATCGGCTTTGTGCTAGCCTTCTTAAAGCGACTTGTTTACTTATATCTCAGACTCGGATATTGTTGCGTCCGTGACTTCGACTATGATCGAGCACTTGTATTCGAGCCCTCGAGGCCCCCGGCTTGCATTATGATGCTTGTATGACTTATTTATGTTTTTAGAGTTGTGTTGTGATATCTTCCGTGAGTCCACGATCTTGATCGCATTACGCGTTTGCGTGCATGATTAGTGTACAATTGAATCGGGGCGTCACATGTCGATGTCAAAACCGGCGGATCTTGGGTAGGGGTCCCGAATCGTGCGTCTAAGGCGGATGGTAACAAGAGACAAGGGACACGATGTTTTTACCTGAGTTCGGGCCCTCTCGATGGAGGTAAAACCCTACTCTGCTTGATTGATATTGATGATATGGGTAGTACAAGAGTGGATCTACCACGAGATCAAGGAGGCTAAACCCTAGAAGCTAGCCTATGGTATGATTGTTGTAATGGTTGTTCGTCCTACGGACTAAAACCCTCCAGTTTATATAGACACCGGAGAGGGCTAGGGTTACATAGAGTCGGTTACAATGGTAGGAGATCTACATATCCGTATTGCCAAGCTTGCCTTCCACGCCAAGGAAAGTCCCATCCGGACACGGGATGAAGTCTTCAATCTTGTATCTACATAGTCTTGGAGTCCGGCCGATGATGATAGTCCGGCTATCCGGACACCCCCTAGTCCAGGACTCCCTCAGTTGCCATGATTATTCTGAAATCCAGAACTTGAACCGCCGCCACCATGAAAACCTGGACCTGAACCGCCCGACGGACCCTGATCATACCGGAAAAGATCAGAGTTTTTGAACTCCTTCATAATGTTACAATCCTTCCAGAGTTACGTTGCAGGAGCCTCGCTTTGGACAGGGCTGATTCAACAAGCGCTCCAGATTCATCGCCTCGCCGCGCTGGGGCAGTTTACCCTTACGACGCTGCACATTAGCGTTAGCCACAAAATCTGAATCCGCTTTACTCTTACCATTATTCCCATGGCCTCCTTGGTTGTACTGCTGTCCCTTTGCACCACCGTTCTTCTTTCCCTTCTCCGGTTTCGCATTATCAGAATCGGGATCCTTGGTATTATCAGAATCGGCATATTTTACCAAGGCTGCCATGAGGGTTCCCATACCATTGCAGTGGCGCTTGAGCCGCCCCAACTTCATCTTCAGTGACTTAAACCGGCAATTGCGCTCCAGTGTGATAATCGCTTGGCCAGCGTTAATCCGGTCGGACGAGTGCAACACTTCTGAAACCCGGCGTACCCAATGAGTTGTGGACTCGTTCTCTCCTTGAACACAAGCGTCCAGATCCACAATGGACATGGCCGTTTGCACGTGTCTTTAAAATTGGCTATAAACCAGGCCTTCAACTGATCCCATGACTCGATGGAATTGGCCGGTAGATTTTTCAACCAAGTACGGGCCGTTCCCTCCAACATCATCGTGAAGTACTTTGCACAAGCTGCTTCATCTACATCTAGCATCTCTATTGCCATCTCATAACTCTCGACCCACACCTCAGGTGGCTGATCCGCCGTGTAATTAGGCACTTTGCATGGACCCTTGAAATCCTTGGGTAGACGCATATTACGGAGAGCTGGAATAAGGCACGACACTCCCCAGGAACTGAAAGCAAGCCCGGTGCCTCTGTCAACCGACGCTGCTGGCTGAACCGGGGCGGGTTGATAACGACCCAAAGCGGCATCCCTTCATGCCCTACCATGATCTACCACATCTTGAGCATTGCGATGCCGTGCGCTGCTAGACACTTCTGGTTCATCCATACGTCTGCTATAACTTGGGCTCAGACGAGGGGTTGAATGAATTCTATCCCGGCTATATGAATAAGCCTGCTGCTGCACTACGGCAGTTTGAAGGAGATCTCTCGCCCGTCGTGTCTCGACTGCTGCAATTGAATCGCCCTCCATCGGAATGGCTGCCAAACGTGAGGCCGCGGCAATCATGTATCCAACGGGCTCAAAAAGTGACCTGGCGGTGTATGCACGTACTGCGGCGGGTTATCTGTCCGTCGGGGTGGCTCCGTTGCTCGTGGCTGATCCGCAGCTGTCCTGGGCGCCTCTGCCCGGTTTGCAGCTATCGGATTGCTCGGCCCAGCGCCTGGCGTCTGAAAGAGATTTAACCTTAAACGGCGGCGAGCGTGACGGTACTTCCTTCGCATTACATCCTCTGATGCGGTCCGATCCAGCATGAGCTGGTAATTCTACGCCTGTATCCACTATGACTGGGCATCCAAAGCGGCCCGTTCTTCAGCCATCCTGGCATCCTCCGCTGCCAGGTCCTCCTTAGCCTGTGCTATTTGGTCCTTCAGTTTTGCAATGTCCGCATTGTGCTGATCATGTGTCTCCGGGGTGACTGCCGCAGATAGCAAGGTTCCCAGGCATCCATCAATCCGGCAAGGACTTGAGCCGGCCGGCGCGCCGGGACTCCTGCCGCGGCTGCTGATCCGGCATTCATTGTTGTGGTAGATGAAGACTGCAACGTGGGCTGTGTTCCGGCCATGTAAACAGCAACCCGACTTGGCGGTTCAAGGAGGTCCGGAATACTATTGCCATCGGAATATCCTTCGAACGCACTGCTTTGAATCTGGTACAAGGACTCGGTTTCGCCGGTCGATGACTCGCCGTCGGAATACACGGCTGTCTCACCCTCGGACACCGGTTCAGATCCGATCCCATGGACACATCCTACAAACGCACGCTTCACGGCGGGCTGAACCCGGGCTGGACTCGCACGCTGAGCCGTCTCGACGAGGTCGGTGCAGATGTCCGGCTCAGGGCCCGGTTCACCAATCTTGCCGATGAAGATATGAATTCCGCCGAAGGGGACCCGGTACCCGTACTCGATCGAGCCGGCCTCGGGGCCCCATCCTTCGTCGTCGATGTAGAGCTTGCCGCGATGACTCATGGTCATCCGGCCGATGACGTACCCCTTTAGTCCTTCAGAGCAGCCCTTCAAGAACTCGACACCATCGTGCGATAGCCCCACGGCGGGCGCCGACTGTCATGGAATTATCATGTCAGATGTCCTCATGAAAGGACTTAGTCGTGGAGCCATCGCAACGGGTTAGCTTGAAGCGGTTAACCTGGACAAGGGACATGGGAGTTTATACTAGTTCGGCCCCTTCGATGAAGGTAAAAGCCTACGTCTAGTTGTGATGGGATTGATTGTGTTTCGATGATCAGGTAGCGAAATACGCTTACCTGAGTATCGAGTTGTTGTTTGTTGTCCCTGAACCGCCGCCGGGTCGTCCCTTTATATACACAGTTGACGCTCGGCGAGTCTACAGAGCCCCGAGGCCGATTCATACAAAGTGTCCGGCTCGGTCTCTCCTGTCCTAACTTGCATTACAAGTTTACATAGTCATGGCGGTTTACCACTATGGGCCCTAATCCGCCTTTGGGCTTCAGGCTTCTATGCTTCATTTAGTAAAGCGCCATCTTCTGTATCTTCATGGGCTTCAACATAGTCGAGGGTGAACCGGGCCCTCCTGGCCGGTTTACACTCAGTAGCTATATCCTCAACAAATATGCTAGAGGGGATTTAGATGCAAAAGAACAAAGAGATCATGAGCTGATTAAGGAACACTTGAACGAAGCACCGGGATAATTGGATAACGGTAGCTGAAATGTGAGGACGAAGAATTCTTCTGGAACGATGGCCTTCGGTGAAAAGAAATGGAAAAACAACTCCTGACATACTCCGGATGGGCAAGAAAAGAATATCTGACAAATGGAATAATTCGAGACGATAGCATGAAACTAGAACCACGAGTCTTCGAGAGAACGGGCACGATTTAGAGGAAAAACTCTTCTTCGATCTTCAACTGACGACGAGAAACACCACCAAAATTGTTAAGGCACTCCGGGGGAACGAAAAACGGAGAGGTTGAGGCAACAATGAAAATGATTCGAAATTGATCTTGGAAAAGATCTGACTGATGAAATTCATACTTACGTCAAACTTTGAACAGGATTTGAGAATAGCTCCGGCAAATTAGAAGAGTCGGGTAAGATCCTGGGAAAAGACCTGTGGGTTAGGGCCCACTAAAAGAAAACACCATTGGAAAGGGTTGTTGAAGAGGTAGACGATGCACCGGAATGATTGAAATATTTGTATGAGGTGACAACCTCGACTTAATTGGAACACAGACGAATCTCCTGAGATGTATTCCGAACTCCGGAATGATTGAATGGCGAGAGGCAAAGAGCAAGGAGAACACTTGATCCAAGGAAAAGCATGTGATCAACCCGAAAAACTTGAATTGAGTGCACCGGAAAAAGAAAGGGATGAAGAATGACGAACGAGACGAGAATTCACCGGTTGAAATGATTGAGGGAAGACTGAAGAGACTCCACACGAATGGAATTCATGGTCGAAAGAGACTCAAACTCCGGGAAGAAAAAGGGTGGGAGGGCGGGAAAACAAAAGGCAACTTGGAAGGGGGAACCGACAAATATCTTGAAGAGAAACACCAGTTGAAAGAAAGCAAAGGCTTCACACGAGTAGGATGGATACTTGATTACGGACTCCGGCTCCGAGATGAAAAAGGGGTGGGCGGGTGGGAAAACGAAAAACAACTGAGGATTGAACTTGGCAACAATGAAGAGGCTCGAGTCAACTTGACGATAAATGCACCGGATGAAAAGAGATGAGAACCAATGATCGAAAAACCAACTGCGTGATCCTAATAAAATTTTGAAGGGGAAGAGGAGTAATTCAAAACACCTACGTCAAGATTCCTCACCAGAGCGACAAAGGGACTGAGGAGTAAAAAGAACTCCTACTCTCCGATATAACTAGACTCCAAAAACAGTTTTCTTCTAGACTCGACAACGGCCAAACTACACGATCAAACAAGGGGGCTCCTATGGTCGGTCGAGGCTCTGATACCAACTTATCATGCCCAATATGTGATACTATCCTAAAGAGACTCGAAGGTCCCACCAAGGATAGAACCGCATATTGATATGCTTTTGCAAGGTGGATATCATTACATCAACATTACATAATAGATGGGGATACATACAAAAGACATACAATGCCACACGAATACAACATCATCTTACATAAGAGCACCATCCGACTACGGATGAAACACAAACAAAACTCAAATGACATCCACCACGCTAGCCCAGGGCTGCCGACCGAACCTATCCCTGATCGAAGAAGAAGCGGAAGAAGAACTCCAAAACAAGCAAACATCGCTCCGCGTCATGATCATCGCATAACCTGTACCTGCAATTGTTGTTGTAGTAATCTGTGAGCCACGAGGACTCAGCAATCCCATTACCATGGGTAACAAGACTAATAAAGCTTAATGGGAAAGGAAGGTGTAAAGTGGTGAGGTTGCAGCAGCGACTAAGCATATATGGTGGCTAACATACGCAAATGAGAGCGAGAAGAGAAGCAAAGGAACGGTCGTGAAGCTAGCAATGATCAAGAGGTGATCCTGAACTTCTACTTACGTCAAACATAACCCAAAACCGTGTTCACTTCCCGGACTCCGCCGAAAAGAGACCATCACGGCTACACACGCAGTTGATGCGTTTTAATTCGTATCTGGTGTCAAGTTATCTACAACCGGACATTAACAAATTCCCATCTTCCACATAACCGTGGGCACGGCTCTCGAAAGTTTATACCCTGCAGGGGTGTCCCAACTTAGCCCATCACAAGCTCTCATGGTCAACAAAGGATATTCCTTCTCCCAGGAAGACCCGATCTGTCTCAGAATCCTATTTTAAAAGACATTTCGACAATGGTAAAACAAGACCAGCAAAGCCGCCCGATGTGTCGACAATCCTGATAGGAGTCGCACGTATCTCGTTCTCAGGACAAATCGGATAAGCAAAGCATACAGGTACCGACGTAACCCAAGTTGCCAAGGGATGGTCCCGCACGGTGCTCTAGTTTGGACCAACACTCTGAGGAGCACTGGCCCGGGGGGAAAATAAAGATGACCCTCGGGAGCGCGACCCCTAAGGGAAAAGGGTTAGGTGAGGCAAATGGTAATACCAAGGTTGGGCCTTGCTGGAGGAGTTTTATTCAAAGCGTACTGTTAAGAGGGTCCCATAAATCACCAACCACGTAAGGAACGCAAAATGAAGGAACATAACACCGGTATGATGGAAACTAGGGCGGCAAGAGTGGAACAAAACACCAGGCATAAGGCCAAGTCATCCACCCTTTACCAAGTATATAGGTGCATTAATTAAATAAGAAATATTGTGATATCCCAACCATAATCATTGTCCACCATGGAGCAATCTTCAAAGTCACGTGCAACTAACAACGCTATAAGAGGGGCTGAGCAAAGCGGTAACATAGCCAAACAACGGTTTCCTAGGACAGGTGAAAAGGTTAGAGGCTGGCATGGCAATTTGGGGAGGCTTGAAGAACAAGTGATAGGAAGCGCAGCATAGCGATAGAACGAAGCAACTAGATAGTAGTGAGATCCAAGGTGATGGTCATCTTGCCTGAAATCCCGCTAGGAAGAAGAATGAGTCCATGAAGAAGATGAACGGATGAAGCCGAACCAAGCGTAGACGAACGAATCCTCACGGTCGCAACGAAACAGGAACTAACGAGGAGTACAACCGGAAAGAAGCAAACAACAAGGTAAACACACAACACATAGGCAAGACATGATGCTCAACCAAGTATGATGTATGACAAAGCTAGATGAGGCTACTCATGGCAAGAGATGATGCAAACAAGAACAACATTTCAAGGCAAGTTAAAATGAGGCCGGAAACAACATATAACAAATCCGGTAAGTCCTCGTATGCAAATTTTGAAGTTGGTCCAGAACTAAATAAACCTTATGTTCAAGTTGTTAAACAACAAGTTAAGATGCACCAAGATGATCTGCACGAGATTCTAGTCAAGTTACATATAAAGTTCAATTAATTTGGAGCTACGGCCTAGAAGATATGAGCAAAACAAGTTAACATGGCATTGATGCAAAATGCATACAAACATCAAGCAAACACTCTCAAAACATGGATGCAACATGATAATATGAAACTTCAGGCAAAATCAAGCAAGTTTCATATAGAGCACACTCAAAACGGAGCAACGGTTCAACACATACACTCTATACAAGTTTAAAGGACAAGCTGTCCAAAACAGCAACTAGGCATCTAGCAAGCATCAAAACTATATGCTACAGCATCTCAACATGAAAACAAAAGGCAGGGGCCTGAAGTACAGGTAAAGAATGACAAAACATGAACAGTGAGCTATCTCCAGAAAACAATATAACAAGCTCAAAAGGATATGGCAAGATTGCAAATAACAGTTTCAGCCTTAGCAGAAAATAACATCAGGTTGCATTGTTTAGAGCTATCAAACAACATGTTACAAGAACTTATCCTAGCAAAATAGAGCATGGAATGCTAATACTAAAGACAAAGAACAAAACTGCCTTACTGAACTAATTCCAAAGATCAACAGAAAACATGGTAGCATCCATGCAAACATGGCAAATGATATGACAGATTCAGACATGGCAGGAAAACCAATAAGTAGGCATGTTGGTGAGCTTGTACCACACACCACAGAGCAATACATGGCATGACAAGGTGATAAAAAGTAATATAGCATATTTATGAAGCTAGGAATGGCAATAGCAAGTTCATAAGGTGCATGTATCACTAGCAAAGCTCATGGCAAAACTGAACTTAATGTTAACAGGCTGACATCAACATTATTTAGCAATTTGAGAGCAAGATTACAACAAGCTACAGCAGGCTATAAATGCAACCAGGGAATGCATGGATAGATCATGACATTTATAACAAAACATCCTTAGTTAACATCTCCAGATTATGCATAGAATGACTTGTAGCACCAGGTTTACATAGCATCATGATATAGCAGATTCAGCCTAGCAAAACAGCAACAGCAAGTACCCTACTTCACGAGCTCGATTCACTCAATACAAGACTCACAAAAATACAAGAATTGCACCAATATAAATATGGCATGATGTAGCTCAAAATTCATGTAGACATCAAGCTCATAAGATGCACATACGAAATGCAACGAAAAAGACAAAACAGCAAGTTCTGTTAAGAGACAGCAGTTAACATCATATAGCACTCTTGCAACGATGATTAGGGCATCAAGATAGACTCAAACAAGCACGGCACAATAGAATAAAATGAAGAGCATCTCACAATGAACATTTCGATATATTACACGCACAAAACGGAGCTACACGCAAGAAGTTATGGCATGATGAACTTGGCTACAGAATGATATAATCTTAGGGACTTGGTGGTTTTTTACCCAGCGAAAATCGGGACAGGGAGTTCCAGGACGGGGGTTGACGAAGCTCCATGGCCTGCGGCGGCGAGCCGGGACACCCGGAGGACTCGGGACACCGGGAATGGGTAGATCGGGCGCGGGGCAACCGGATCCCGCAGTCGGGGTCGAGGATCCGGCGGCGGACGGTGACGAACGACAAGCTTGGGGTTGCGGGCTCCATGGCCAACGGGAGAAGCTCCTGTCCACGGACAGAGAGAGATGAGGCATGAGAGAGAGGAAGGATAAGGGGAGAAGGAAGAGGGAGGAGCAATGCGCGAGGGGTCCGGCCTGCTGGGGCGGCGGCGAGGCACTCCGTTCACCGGAGGATGGCGGCGAGGAGGAGACGGGGAGGTCGGGAGCTCGGGATCCTCCCTCTCGATCCAGATCGGGAGCGAGGGAGCGGGAGGCGCGGTGGCGCTCGGGCCCGGGGCGTGGTTGGGGCCCAGTTCGGCCCGGGGCGGGCCTGGCCTAGGCCTCGGTGGGCTGCGGCGGCGGGAGGCGCTGGCTGGGACGCGTGGAGGCGCCTGGTTGGTGGAGGATGGTGGCTGGCGGCGGCACGGCGAACGGGACGACAACAAGTGGCGGCGGGGGAGCTATCCGTTGCGGAAAACGAGGGGAGCGGCGGCGCTGCGGGTAGGAGAAGGTTACGGGCTAGGTTAGGGTAGGTTTAGGCCATTTCTGGCAGGGGGAGGGGTCTATATATAGTAAGGGGGCTAGGGTTAGGCATTTTGGAGCCTCCGATCACCATCGGACGGCTCCGGATCGAAGGGGGTTGGTAGGTGGGTAGATGGGCTGTGTAGAAGGCCTCTGGCTGAGAAGAGAGGGGGAGAAGTGCAGAGACCGAAACGTCCGACGAAGGTACCGGCAACGGTACCGCTACAAGTTTTACGGTTGGGCTATCAAACGGACTCCGAATGCGATGAAATTTGGCAGGCGGTCTACCTACACTATAATAAGACCGCACGCAAACTTTCACCCCATTCCGAGAAAAAATTTATGCCACTTACAAAATAATATTTCGGAGGAACCGCGGGCGCGTGTGGTTGGGCTCAGAACGGACAACGGAGAGAACCAGGGAAACCCGAACGGATGCAAGTTTTGAAAAACATGCAGATGAAATGCAGATGATGACATGGCAAAATGCAACACGCAAGGAAATGACATAGCAACAATGAAGAATAGTTGGAGGACACCTGGCGCATCGAATCCGGGGTGTTACACCCTCTAGCTCATGCATTTAATAACTCACAAACCGTGCATCGAATTAAAATGTTTTATATATGTAAAATGCTTAGAATTTCATGTAGTTCCATAATATCCAACTTTCATTGATGTTAAAATGTTTAAAATTTTTGTGCACTAATTTGTATGAATGACATGCTAAAATGGTTTAATTCATTACTAAATAACTGTAGTTCCGAATTAAATAAACTTTATATGTAAATGGTCTACAAAAATGCATAGTTTAACATGGTGCACTTTATTTTGCTGTTTAACAACATTAAATTGTGTTTAGGGCAGAACAATACCAAATTCTAAATATGCGTATGGAGATTTTCTAGATTTGTTTTTTGTGTTTACGGCCTCATTTAAACTTGCATAAATAGTTAGTTTACTATGCTTCACCTCTTGCCATGTTAATCAACATTTAAAGTTGAGGAGTAGCGTAAACGAGAGTGAACTAAACAATTGGAATGTGGGTGATTTGTCAATATGCAACCCGTTGCATATTGAGCTCCACTTAATTTGTAGTATTGTTTGTGGCACTTTTCCAGGACATGCTTCATTAAAATGGACATATATCATACTTGATTGTGCATCATGCCATGGTTATGTTATGTTTGTTTATCATATTGTTTGTTTCTTTCCGGTTGTGCTCCTTCTCGATAGTTCTGGTTATGTTGCGATTGTGAGAATGTGTTCGACTATGTTAGTTTGTATACTTCATGGATTTGATCTTCTTCCTAGCTGGATTTTAGGCAAGATGACCATTACTCTAGATATCAATACTATCTTTTCTTTGCTAGTTGTCTCAATGCTATCGCTATTCACGCTACCTACCACTTGTTTGTCAAACCTCCCAAATTGCCATGATAAGCCTCTAACCTTTTTCACCATCCCAGCAAACTGTTGTTTGGCTATGTTACCACTTTACTCAGCCCCTCTTATAGTGTCGCTAGTTGCAGGTTCAATTGCAGGTTGTTCCATGTTGGGACATGGATATCATGGGATATCACAATATCTCTTATTTAATTAATGCATCTGTATACTTGGTAAATGGTGGAAGGCTTGGCCTTTTGCTTGGTGTTTTATTCCACTCTTGTCGCCCTAGTTCCCATCATACAGGTGTTATGTTCCTTGATTTGCATTCCTTACACTGTCGGGGTTTACGGACCCCCTTGACAGTTCGCTTTGAATAAAAACTCTTCCAGCAAGGCCCAACTTTAGTTTTACCATTTGCCTAATAACAACAAAAACTTGCATAGGGACCGATTAGCACCCAAGGATAATTAATCAACAACCCGAGCCAGTGCTCCTCATGAACGTTGGTCCAAACCTGTTAACCGCATTGGCCACGAGGGGCAACTCTGGATTGGCCTTCCGGAATTTTGGACAATATGGTCGTGGCCTGAGTCGAGATACGCGTGGCTCCTATCGGGCCGTCGGCATGTCGGGAGGGCCTGCTGGTTTTGTTTTACCATTGTTGAAATATCTTGTGCACCGGGATTCTGAGTTTGATCGGGTTGTCCCAAGATGATGATTTACCTCCGCGGATCGTGAGAATTTATAATGGACTAAGTTGGGAGATACCTGCAGGGTTTAATATTTTCAAGAGCCATGCCCGCGGCTATGTGGCAGATTGGAAATTTATTATAATATCCGGTTGTAGAGAACTTGACACCAGATCCAAAATAAAATACACCAACCACGTGTGTAATTGTGACCATCTCTTTTCGAGTGAGGTGCTAGAAGAGAACATGGTGGGGTTATGTCTGACTCGTAAGTAGTTCAGGATCACTTCTTGATCATTCTAGTTGCGACGTTATGCGTAGTTACTCTTGTCATTCTTGTACTCGTAAGTTAGCCACCATATAATGCTCAGTGCTTGCTACAACCTCACCACTTATCCATTACATACCCATTAAGCTTCGCTAGTCTTGATACCATGGTAATGGGATTGTTGAGTCCTCGTGGCTCACAGATTACAGCAATAATAGGTACAGGTACATGTAATGAAGTGATTTGATGAGAGAGCGATGATTGCTTGTTTGGAGTTCTTCTTTCTGCTTCTTCTTCATTCAAGGGATAGGTTCCGGGTCGGGAGCCTGTGATTAGCGGAGTGGATGTCATTTTTCTTCTTCGTTTGATTTCATCCATAGTCGTATCCTGCTCTTCTGTATGATGGTTGCTATGTATTGATGTATCCATGTATTCATGATGTAGCTTGTGGCGAGTGTAAGCCTTTATCTTGTATTCTCATCTATTCAGTACATGGTATGTTGTAATGATATCCACCTTGCTATGCGCTCGAAATGCGGTTGTGCCCTAATCATGAATTCATCACGTGATTGGGATAGAATCGCATCTTGGGTGCTACTGGATATTGTAAACATGTGAAACGTTGTTCAATTTCTAAATCCCTACTAAGATATATATCAGGAACATATCTACCCTCAAATTGTGGAATATTCAATTTTAGTTTAGGGAGATGGTCAGGATCTCATACCTGAGGTGGTGGTGCAGCCCTACCATTGCGATTATATGCATGTGGACGACCTGGTGGTTGTGCTGGTGGTTGCAGGTAGTTCTGATTTTGGTCAATCTCATCCTCGTAATCTCCCTCGTAAACGTCCTCCGCCTCGATCGTAGCAGCAGCAGCGGCAGCACCAGAATTTTGTCCTTCCTCAAGAGGAACACGCCTCGCTCGGTGGAGTGCTGGATTGTTGTTGCAGCGGTGCAGCCGGTGGAGGTAGAAACGCAAGCACTTTAGCAAACTTGGCGTCCAATACTACACAACAACACTACATTCCCGACAGCCAGGTTGGTTGGAAATACAGCTTCCACCAACAAAAAGCCGGTCGGGAAAAACTATTGCCGACTGATCATGTCTGTTGGGGAAAGTCTAGATGGGAAAGCCCTTTCCCAACCGACATATCTTTCCCGATCGATTGCTTGACGGCTAAAGGGTATTTTCCCCGACGAATAGTCTGTTGGTCCTGCCATGGGCCTTTCCCGACCAACAGTATGTTGAGGGCATTCATGAGCCTTTCCTGACCGACCATATGATGGGTAATTCTTTCCCGACCAACATTTTGTTGGGCTTTGTGTTAGCCTTTCCTGGCCGACTGTTAGACGGGGTTTGTTTTGCCGACCAACAATCAGATGGTGTTTACTTTTGCCAACCAACAGTTGATCAACATTTTATTTAGCAAACCACAACAGTAGTTAACATATGGTACTAATTGTTGCGTACATATAGTTCATGTGTTCTAAAGCATAATCGCCAACACAACATACATCAGGTGCACCAAACATGTTTTTATTCCATTAACTAATTGTCACATACATACACTTCAGTCTATTCTAAGCACCAAGACACCATACACCAGATTTATAGAAGGACAACAAAAAGATGAAAGTATGAGACATCGGTTGTACAAAATGAGAACTAGAACATTGACACGGATTGCTGGCTTCATGATGGTTCATTGTGAGTCCAATCCTTATGTTTGCGCCCTACAGAAGTTAAATAAGTCTCAATTATAAGAATGTTCAATTAATTTATGTAATTGAATGCAGGCAAAATTCACATGTGCACTGTGCCCACACAACAACACAAAATGTGGAATATACATGCCTAATCTATAAAAGTAGCATTTCAGGACATGAAGACTGACAATCAACTTCCAACAGTATCCATGGATGTGGCATAGAAGCCCTCCGCCGACTTTTTGTCTATCCATTCGAAAGGAAATGCGTCATTTACTTTGTACGATGGCTGGGCATAGAGTGTACCTGGGACATACTTAAGTTACTGTACATAGCTAGCTACCATTAGCCCATATTACAACACTTGTTCCAAAAAACATGCAACTGAAAACTAAATATATATAACTGTGTCTCTTTCAGTAGATGTACAGATTTCTAGTAGTTCATAGTGGATTTAGCTTTGACTTTAATACACCATGATAATTGAAATTGCTAGTATTGGATGATATACTCTATTAAATTTGGCTCAAAATGGTAAAAATTCTAGATTGTATAATCAAACCCATGAACAAAATCCATCAAAATTGGGCATTTACAGCAAGTAGATTGGGACGAATATACTATGCACCAATTAGTGCTTATTGAGATGCAATTACATCAGTCATACATGACATCGCTTCAGCTTGCACCACAGTAGTTGTCGAGATAGAGGACAATGCATAAGAATAATTAGAGTGTTCCATGCTGCATATAGTTCACGATAGTGGCAGCACTAAAAGTCTACTTATAAAAGTAGGTTCTCGAGTTTGCTTTTCAAAGCTATTTTATTTCCTAGTTGGCCTTTAAGTACCCTCATGTATGATATATCCTTGTTGTTGCTTCCACATAATAAAAAGCATGGAAACAGTTGCATGCCACTTGTGCAAAACAGAGAATAAAAACACAAAATGCCTCGTTTGCATTCAGTGTATAGAGCATAAAAGTTAGTTAATAATACAATGGCCCATTATAAATATAACAAAACGCAAAACTAAAATTCTACAAGGAGATCTAGTTGCACATTAGTATAACTCAGATTTGATGGGTAGGATAGGGAGACTGAAGCAATCAGAAAGAACTCACCTACGGGTGTGTGTGAGGGGGGTAGGGGGAGATCAGTACCACGGTGTTGAGAACCGTCAATATAACTCAGATTTAAGTTTTGTGTAGCTAAATTATGGTGTAAGATGCTACTCTGTCGATCTAAAGGTGGAGAGAGAAAGAGAACCAAGTTCATTCGTCAGTAAAAAGAGCATACCAAAAGGTCACCTCCTTTTATCATGCTCTGGTGTTTCAGGATAATTAGTAATCACAGGAGGAGTTAAAAAGTAGCTCAGGCATAACATCTGAAACTTAAATTGCACAACCCATGTTGACTACACCACTACGACAGCAACAGTCTCCACATGATATCTTGGTAATTAGTAATCATAGGAAGACTTTGAAATTCCAAATTTCAAGGTAATCTCTAGAGGAACTAAACCATAACATAAAACACATGTGGAGGTCTAGCCCAGATAACAGAACTAGAAGGTTTAGTAAATTATGATGGATTTAAAAAGGAAAGCGAGGGAGGAACTAAGCCATCACATAAAGCACATGTGTTTTAGATCTTCTATTTTTAGAACAGAATAGAACTTATATCACTAACTTCAGCTAGTTGTGTTTGTACTGCTAAATGTTCTACCTATATTTACTTTCCACCAAAAATGAAAATGTGTAGAAGAATATACTACAGTTTTAACTCAGCAGGATGGCTTACTTTCGACGGCTGATGTGTAGGGTCTACATGATCATGATCTTTTGTTACAGTAGACCACAAAACACGTCCTTCATTCATGCATACAAGTGCATGAGAAGGTGCCTGCGTAGATAGGTTAGTGTTGGAAGCTACATTTTCTTCTTAGCGGAGATAATAAATGTGATAGAAGCTACATACCTTTCTTTTCCTTTTTGGTGTGCGGTTTGCTTCCATATCTTGCTGCACAACAGTACTTTTTTCGTGTACCAATGCCATCCGTCTCTCATTTTATTCAAGGTTCCTACTTCTCATTAGTTCATACTCTGCTACTTTCAGTTAGTCCTTGGTGACCCCACCATCTTTAACTTTTCTGCGTGCGCTTGCCATTTTTCCTCCTGCAAAAGACACACTATATGAGTACATCGCTGAAAATACAACATGAAACATTTAGCAGCTACGGAAATACAATAGGAAACTCAATTGGTGTGCTTGAAACAAAATTGGATTACAATAACACATCGAAGGAACATACACAGAGATCCATATGAAACAATACATCTTGCACACCGTAAATTGGATTACAGTGAACTCATTAACAAGACATAAGTGCAAACCTTGCAGAGCACCTAGAAACACCTCCATGGTGTCCATTGCTAATGCTGCTTGGGCGATCATACGAGTAAGATTAAACACTTCCACCATGAGCTAATTCCACCTGAGAGATAACTTTTCAAACAACAGTAACAAGAAAGCAGTCATTCCTTTCAATAAAAAAGGCAACATAAATTTAAGGCATGAATAAATATGTTTTCATCCTTACAATGCCATGTAAATGAACTGCAACCTACAACATAGTTTCCTTACTATGTACAAATTACACAAACATGGTCAAGAACTTCCTCAGTTTGTGCTATAGTCAATTATCTTTACATAATTACCAAACCCACAAGAAAAGCTATTGCAAAAATCATTACACAAAATTGAATATTTACATTGTAAAAGAGATCCTTAACCTCCGTCTCACGAATGGCCCAAGCAGGTTTAATAAAATAAAATTCATACAGCCTATAGATGAATATTTGATGAAAAAGCGTGGGGCACTTTTAATTTTTATTGATGCAAAACATACTAGCTCGAATGTTGCAGGAAAACTTTAGAAGCACAAAATGATATAGCAATATAAGAAGAAGAAAATGTCGGTGAAGTCATCATCAGAGAAGAGGAGCAAATTTCATACTCATAAATATCTACTAGATTATATATCTACCAGATTTTGTTGATACAAGTACAGAACTGCTAGAAAACTATCAGCTGCAACCTTACATCTATCTTTTCACTATAAGAATTAGTAATACAATTTCGCAATTGTTCAATACACTCTAGACAATGCATAGAATACCGTAGTACATGAACCATATCTTACGTTCTGCTCAAGCTCGAGCTCCCAACCAAAGCGTTGCTTGCTGGATAGAAGTACTACCACAAGTTATGGTTGATCCAAATGGAAAAGGGAAAAGGAACAAATCAGCAAACGACGTCACTGATGGGGGCAGTGGCAGATCTAGAATAACATGAGAGGGGGTGCAAGGCTTAATACTCTCGTATTGAAACACATATAGTACACACGAATTACCCTAACTACTACTCCCTCCATTCCAAAATAGATGACCCAACTTTGTACTAACCTTAGTACAAAGTTGGGTCATCTATTTTGGAACGGAGGAAGTATATAGTAAATATAATTTACATTTGGGGGGGGGGACATGGCACCCATGGAACCCCCATTGGATCCACCCCTTGATGGGGGAGGGGTGGAGAGGGAGAAGGAGAGGGAAAATAACACTCACCGCCAAAGGAGGGGAAGCACTAGCAGTCAACTGCCAGATCCCCCTTGACAGGATCTAGTTAAGACTGTCACGGATTCACACAAGAACAGAGGAAAAACACTCAATTTTGGAGTAAATTTGGGAGCAATTTCATTCCAATCTGGGAGGAGTAGCTAGGGTTTCTGGCCAGCCGGAACACGGCGGCTCAAGGGCAAGCCCAAATACAAAATCAATGCCCTCTCCACAAGCCGGAGGAGGGTTTAAAAGGAGTTCTGCAAGGTAAAAGAAGATAGCGACAGGTACAGCTACCTGACAAAGGGCACGGTAACTTTTAAAAGTAAGCTTACACTAGCGATAGCCGTCCATATAAAGATCTACGACTGAGGCTGCGAGGCAGGCTTGAAGCGGTAAGTAACTCCAGGCGTTGTTGGATGGAGGATCGACGGTTGATGCTTACCCAGGCAACTGAATCGGTACTGTGGCATATCATGTGTTGTCAACAACTACAAGCCTAACAATTCCCCCGGACGAAGAACAGACTTGCCCTCAAGGATGGAAATCTGGAAAAACTTTCTGAATGAACGCTGCGTCTTCCCAGGTAGCTTTCTCCACAGGCAGATTGAGCCATTTGATGCTCCATTGGACCACAGGGATGCTGATGTCCCCTTGAACCCTTGGAACCATTTTCCTCTCCAGTAGAGCTTCAGGTTGTTTTAGTATGTTGCCTTGCGCATCGAGCAGTGGCAAATTAGGATTGGGAACTGCTTCTGGGCCGAGGTGCTTCTTTAGCTGGCTGACATGGAAGGTGGGGTGGAGTTGGCAACCATCAGGGAGAAACAACCTATAAGCAACAGCTCCAATCTTCTGCATAACTCTGAAGGGACCATAATAGTTGGAGTGGAGTTTCAGGTGTTTGTGAATGCTCAAACTGGTGTGTGTGTATGGATGTAATTTAACATAAACCATGTCTCCCACTACAAATTGTCTCTCAGATCTCTTCTTGTCAGCAAAGACTTTCATTCTCTCGTGGGCCTTTAGCAAATTATCCTTGATCTGTTGTGATATTATGTGTCCGTCCATTAGAGCTTGTGTGCCATCTCCTTCCACGGGAGGAAGCATGAATTCAGAAATCATTGGGGGAGGCCTAGCATATAATGCTTGAAAAGATGTCATCTTGAGAGATGGATGAAAAGTGGTGTTATACCACCATTCAGCCATGGAAAGCCAGTTGTGACACTTCTTGGGATGAGCAAAAGCCATGCACCTGAGGTAATTTTCCAAGCATTGGTTGACTCTCTCCATTTGGCCATCAGATTGAGGGTGGTAAGATGTGCTCATGTGTAGTTTGACACCCATTTTGTTGAACAGCTGCTGTCAAAGATTGCTTGTGAAAATTATGTCTCTTTAGTAACAATGACAATGGGCAATCCATGGAGTTTGCAGATATTATCTGTGAATACTTGAGCCACTGTTCTGACAGTTATGGGATGTCTCATTGCTACAAACTGAGCATACTTGGTGAATGAAAGTGCGTTATATCGACTAGAGGGGGGTGAATAGGCGATTTTTATGAAATTCTTCACTGAGGAATTTGCCGGTGAGGAAATTCCTTAGCGAAGAACTATTTGCAGCGGAATAAGTACTCAGAGGTAAACATAGCAGATTACACACATAGTCAGCATGATGAAATGAAGACTAGAACAGAGTACAGGAAGCGTAAACACAGGATAACAAGATGAAGACAAACAGACTGAAGAAATTGAACGAGGAATTTGTGAAAGTCTTGATCAAAGTCTTCAAGCACGATATGAACAACATGCAACATGTAATGAGGAAATGAATGAGTTGAGGAAGTAGAACCATCGGTTGGTGAAGACAATGATTTGGTAGACCAGTTCCAACTGCTGTCTCGGTTATGCGTCTGGTTGGAGCGGTGAGTATTTAAACTCAAGGACACACAGTCCGGACACCCGCCTCGAGCCGCAACTCAGACACCCAGTCCTCACCGTATTCTCCTTGAACTAAGACCACGCAGCCTCGTCCAATCACTCGTGGTAAGTCTTGGTGACTTCCAAACCTTCACAGACTTGGTCACTTGGCGATCCACAATTCCTCTTGGATGCTCTAGACCTTGACGCCTAACCGTCTGGAAGAAGCACATCTTTAAAGGTAACAAGCGTCGGATCCACGCAGATCAATTTCTTGATGATGCTCAATCACTTGGGGTTTTGTGGGTTTGGTTTTGGATTTTCCTCACTTGATGATTTTCGCTCAAAGTCCTCGGAGGATGGGTTGCTCTCAAATGGCAAGTGTCAAGTTCTCTCGGGCAGCCAACCAACTAGTGGTTGTAGGGGCGGCTATTTATAGCCTAGGGAGCAGCCCGACATGATAAGACATAAATGCCCTTCAATGATATGACCGTTAGGTGGATAAGATATTTTGGTCCGCCGCCATGAAGACAAAGAACGGTCGGAAATTTGACTTTCAAAGTCCTCGGGGCTATCATGTTCCTCCTTTGTGTAGGCAATTCAAGACCGGCGAATTCCTAACTCCTCGATCGAAAGAAAGTCATCGAGGACTGTAAGAACTGCGTCTCATCATCAAGAATTTGACCGAATCTGTATGAGATTTCAATGGCTTCACTCAAGGGATTGGTAGGTGTAGGATTTTGAGTTGAGCATCACATGGAAATTTTTCCTTAGTATTTCCTCGACCCCCTTTAACAGTACGGTGTTTCCTATGACTCAAGAAAGAGAAAATGAAACTACGAAAACAAAAGTCTTCACGCTCCATATTCCTCGAATGAATATCAAGTCTTCATGGTCACACCAATTTCTTCACTTTCAAAGTCTTCAGAAAGTCTTCAGAATATCAAAGTCTTCAGTCGAAGAACTTCATTTTTAGGGGTCGACTTTCTTTGTAAATATCAAACTCCTCATTGACTTATAGACCTGTGTACACTCACAAACGCATCAGTTACTTAACCTATAAGTCTTCAATACACCAAAATCACTAAGTGGCACTAGATGCACTTACAATCTCCCCCTTTTTGGTGATTGATGACAACATAGGTTAAGTTTTCAACGGGAATAAACATATGAAGTGTAAATACTGGTATTGAGGAATTTGATTGCAAGATATAGAAGAACTCCCCCTGAATATGTGCATAATGAGGAATTTGCTTTTGAGGCAATGCACATTTGAAGAATTGAATCATGGAGATCTCCCCCTATATCTTGTAATTCATACACGCATTTGATAAATGTACTATGAAGAATCTGAAATGCATGATGAAATATGGTGCCTGATGAGATTCAGCATGCATGCAATAATATATCAGAGCACAGTGTTAACATGCAAGAGTATCAGAGCTCAAATATCACATTCAGAGCTTAGTGCTTCAAAAGCATCAGAGCATAACGCGTATCAAAATCAGAGCATCAGAAGCACGATCAGAAGTATTAGAGCACAGTGCAAAGTCAGCACAATGCACGATCAAAAGTATCGAGGCACCATCGAGTTAAGATTACAACTCGATCCAATAAAAGTTTCGAAGAACGAGTTGTAACTTAATAAAACACCCATAGTATAAACCCGCTTGAAGACTAACTCAGATTTCTCCCCTTTGTCATCAAATGACCAAAAGGATCGGCGAGGACTAACGCCTCAAGATATTCAAGTTGATGGAGGCGCGCCAGCGTTGTCGGGTTGGATGTTGAAGTAGGGCTGCCGCAGTTGTCTTCCAAATCTTCATATTCATCGGTTTAGCGATGAAGAATAAGAGCTGGCCACCAAATCAGGAACTTTGACTCTCTTGAATTTCTTCGGAGGTGGTGCAGACCAGTCATAAGCTTCCTGAAGACCCATGGTCTTCAATTCTTCCGCGGAATAGACATGATTCAGAACAGCCCAAGTGCGGTTGAGGGTTTCATGAAGGTAGTCTTGGTTTTCTTCACCGCATTATGCGTTGAGGTCATATTGTGAAGAATTGCAGCAAATTGGCGCTTGACCCATTTCGATTGCGATCAACCTTCCGATGAAGACGAGGAGTAACTCACGATCGATCATCACCACAGGTGCGCTTGCTTGAGGCTGTTTCTTGGTTGAGGTATTAGCGGCGGTGTCATGCGTGGCGAATCATCATTGGTGGAGTAAGATGCAGCTTTGCGCCCGACCATCCAATGGACGAGTGCCTTCATCAATTACAATTGCTGCCTTGCCCTTGTCATCGATGATGAAATTGGTCGCTTGAGAACTTCAATGGGCGGCGAGGAAGCTGCCATGGTTCGAGTGTCGACCTTGTAATTCAAAGAAGATCTTGCCCTTATGAATCTCATGATCCAAAGGCGCATATGGCTTCAGCTCAAAAGGTGACATTGCAACGTTGGCCAGAGTCCTCACGAAGAAATCATGGAAGTTGACAGGAACGCCATGAACGATATTGAAGAGCAAGTTCTTCATGATGCCAACGACGTCTTCATCATTTGAGTCGTGGCCTTTGATTGGACTCATAGTCTTCGTCAAGATTCTCATACATCCGAGGCACATAGAGCAAATCCTTGACGAGGAATTTGGTTCGAGGAGCTTGGCACGGCTTCAATGGCTTCATCAAGACTTGCATGAAGTGATCGAGACGATTCACGATCATTGTGCAGCGTGAAAGCGATTCATGGGGAGGATCAAGAGGAAGGACACGAAGCAATTCAGTTCTTTGGTGCCTTGTAGTGAGTATTCTCACCATCAATCCAGAACCCATGAGTTGATGTCTTGACATCTCCGTGATGTGCAGGTGGCATAGAATCAAGAATGAGTTCTTCATTCCACCACATATGTCGGTCTGCAGAATTTAACAGCCTCGCATCGTGAAGAACACAGAGTCTTGGCTCGAAGCATGGTAGTGATTCCATATCTACATGAGGAATGTGCTCATGGTCGAAGATCTTGTCCTTGTCGAATAGCGAGGAATAGAAATTTGCTTGTGTTGGAGTCGAGCGTCTTTTCCTCATTCGAAAGCGAGTCATAGGGATTATAAGCGATGAAGAACACGTGCTCGGAGAAGAAGTCTTCAGCCTTGAACTTTTGCTTGCTTGAAAATGGATTCGCTGGCTTGGGCAGAGGAATATCTGTGATTTGCGGCACAACCGAGAATCGCAATTTCGTGTTCTTGGTGAGGAATTTCTGTTCCTCTCCTTGTGCAGTTTGAGGATCGCAGTTGGTTCTTGAGCTAGTGGCTGGAATCTCTTCGTTGACAGATGATGTGGGATGAGTTTCTTCAGAGCCCATTTGAACCGTAGTAGTTGGTGACTGAGGAACTTGTTGAAGCGGAGTGAAGAGAGGAGTATTGGGGTGCAGATTTTCCCAAAAGTCATCGTTCATTACAGGTGTAGTGCACCCAATATCCACATCTTCATCTTCTTTTTCAATTTCCTCAACACCTGCCTCTTCAGCATTGAACTGAGGCACGGGTGAGGAAACAACAGGAGTTGAAGGGAAAGCTTCCACTTCAATTTCTTCATCAAGCTGTTCTGAAGTAGCAACAGAGTGATTTTCTTCATCTGATCCGCTTGGGATCGTATATTCTTCTCCAAAGGGAACCATTTCCTTGGACGACATGGAGGAGATGGGAATGGCATCAATAGGATTTTCAATCGAGCTGGTCATTGGCTTCATTTTCTTCGCAGCCGAAGAATTTGACGCAGCTGATGCCTTCCTTTTCTTCACTGCAGCTCTCTCTGCAGCCTTTGTCTTCTTCACTTCATAGGCGTAAGGAAGAATTGGAGTTGGTGTTGGTGCAGGAGGAGCCGAGGATGTGGTTCATTTTCTTGGTATGGCTGTGCAATTGCCTGTTTCCTTGATTTCTTGAGCGCACCACTAGTGGATGCCACAGGAATTTCTTCAGTAATGCCGAATGGAGTCATCAGCCCGGAACTTGTGTTCTCATCAAGACGCTGAAAGTCATCAAGCGATCTTGGCATGTTCATCAGCAGGCTGAGCAGATTCTTCAGCCTGAGGATTTTCTTGTTGCGATGGAGCTTCAACAGCTGACATTTTCTTCATCAGAGTGACGAATCTCACCTTGGCTCCTTGCCAGTCAGCATTGTAAGCATCAAAATCCTTGCTAAGTGCTTGGATTTCTGATTGAGCTTTAAGAAGTTCTTCAGGAGACAAGTTGATGATGTTTTTCTTCAGAAGCTTCTCTTTTCTTGCTTTTGCTCTCTTCAATTCACGAGCCTTTTCAAACATCCATTTCTCTTCTGAGATGAAATGGTTCAGCATGTGACTTTGACCAGGGGTGAGTGGCAGATCCAGAAGAGGAGTGTGTGGATCCTGATGCCACAGGTCAATGAAGTCTAGGATCTTCTTTGGATCCAAAAGCAGAGGTACACTTGTTCCTTTGACTCTAGCGGCCTTGGTCAGTCTGTCTCTGATGATTTCTTCAAGTTCTTCATCAGAGGCCTCATCATCAGAGGGAACATTGAATGCAACCTGTTTCTTTTTCGGACTTGGCGAGGACCGCGTCCCAGCGAGCTTGCTTTAGTCTTCAGCAGAGTGGGACTGTTGAGGACATTGGTGCGGTGAGGAACTTGTCAAACACGAAGCAATGGAGAATCCTTGAGTCCTTTGACAAGTTGCAAGATGCACAGTGTTGAGGACTTGGAGGAGCTGCGAGGATTTTGAATGAGCAGCAGAGTCTCGAGGAATTTGCCGTGAGGGCGCAATGAGGAACTGGGCCGTGAGGGCGCCGACGGTGAAGCACTTGGCTTGCGTGCAGAGCTTCTTTGGCATTGATTTCCTCGGTTTGACCGAGGGCTCGATGTGGCAGCAGCAGCAGTATCCTCATTGAATTTCCTCACTGCCTCCTTGGCTGTCTTGCCAATTTGGCTTGGCGCTGGACCATTCTTGAGAAAGTCCTCACCACGTTTGACGCTGGTGGGATTAGCAACTTGACCAGGTGCGAGAGGAGCTCTTGGGCATGGAGGATTCAGAGCGAATTTCCTCATGTACTTAGGAGTGACATAGCGGTATTCTCGCCATTCTCGTGCCCATCTCCTTTCTATTCTCTGTATCGCACTTTATACTGGTTCTTAGTCTCCTTGCCAAATTTGGATTCATCGGTGTGCGATAGTCCTTGTATATTTCCTCGGGAATTTCAAAAGCGATCATGACTTCGGTTTCTTTCCTCCCTTCGAGGTCTCTTGCCTACGCCATTTTCTTGGTGAGGAATTGAACAATTGAGCACTCAAGAAGTATGCAGTTTTCTTCGAGAAACGCTGCAAATGAGTTAAGTTGATGAGAACCTAGTGATTCAGCGGTGGACATGAGTACCGTGAGCAGTGTAGGTGCGAGGAATTTGGAGAGGTCATATGCGTTCTCAGAAGATTTTTCAAAAGAAGCAAGTTTTGAGGAATTTGACCAGTTTGAGCCTTGAGGAATTTCACTAAGCGTTTCGTCTTAGGTTCTAGAGTTGTACAGATCGAAAATCCGCACAATTGAGGAATCTTGAAGAAATGAATGCTTAGAGAGATAAATCAAGAACATATAGTGTGTGAGGTGTTCATATGTGAAGATTTTGAAGAGTAAAAACACCTTTGAAGATTTTCAGAAAGATTTGAGAATCAACGCGAGTAATAAAAGTGACTTTTAATTACCCGAACTGAAGAACACGACGAACAGAGATGAACTGTAGAGAAGTTCGTCACGTTAGATCTTCCACGCCCTAACTTGGCAGAGGAAGATGACTACGGCGGCGGCGGAGTGAAGATTTCCGCGACCGGCGCGAGTACGACGACGATGAGGTCGAGGCAGTGAAGCTTTTCCTCACCGGCGGCGATGGAGTAGCGGCGGCGCTAGGGTTTGAGGAGAGCTCGAGCGAGAGACAGCGATCGAGCGGAGTAAATGAAGTGAGGAGGGTAAAGGGGTATTTATTGCCACGGTGAAAAACTGCTCGCCCGAAGATTTTGGACGAACATGCCCCTGCCCTTTCTCCTTCACGCGACGTGTGTCACCCACGTACTGTGCGGATGGGATCGTGTAAGATCGTGGGTGATTAAAGTAATACATCGTGGGATGCGGAATGGTTTGAGCGGTAAAACCGAAAGTTTTGGATAAGATTTGTTAAAAAGTTTCGTTCGCAATTTCTTCAGCTGTCAAGGACCAGTGAAGACTTTGAACGAGTTTCAATCGTAACGCACATGAAGAATTTGTGAATAGATTGGATTGAGTATAGCATAGAGGGAAGGGTCCGATCACATTCACTTAGCGTAAATCGCAACTTGAAGAAATAGCAATAAGTGAATCTTGTAGAGGACATAAACTCATATATATATATAGCCAATGAAGAAATACGGCGAAACATCAAGAATTTGCAAAGTTGAAGATTTTGAAAAATGAGGAATTTCAAAAGCGAGAAAAAACTCAAATTGAAGATTTTCAACTTTTGTGGTGGCGTAGCCCATCATAAGAATGATGATTTCAGACACGCGCACAATTGTCGTAGGGTTACGAGAATCAAATTCTTCATTGATTTCTTCACACTTAGAGTGTTATTCTTCATTGATTGAGGAACAACGTTTCTTCATGTGTTGCACATCTAAGTCATCAATTATGCATAAGGGTTAGGATGTGTGTCCTTTTCAAAGAACATTCAAGATTCTAAGATATTTAGCTCACACCGCAACTTGCTAAATCTCTTCTCATCCAAGGGCTTGGTGAAGATATCAGCCACCGTTATTCAGTCTTCACATGCTCGATGGAGATATCGCCTTCAACACATGATCACGAAGAAAATGATGGCGAATCTGGATGTGCTTAGTCTTGAGTCTGAACTGGGTTGTGAGCAATCTTGATGGCACTCTCGTTGTCGCAGAGGAGAGGCACATTCTTCACGTTGACGCCATAGTCCTTGAGGTTTGCTTCATCCAAAGCAGTTGAGCACAACATGACCCAAAGAGCAATATATTCAGCTTGAAAGATGAGCGGTGATACACATTCTTTTCTTCGAGGACAAATGGACCAAAGATCGTCCGAGAAATGACAAGTGCCGATGTTGACTTGCGGTCCACACGATCACCAAAGATAGTCGAGTCGAAATATCCAATGAGATCAAAAGCGAGCCCTTGGGGTACCATAATCCTAGTGTTGGTGTGTGAGCTAGATATCGAAGAATATGCTTCACAGCCTTATGGTGTGATTCCTTCGGTGCAGCTTGAAATCGGGCACACATGCAAACACTAAGCATTATATCTGGCCTAGATGCACATAGGTACAATAAAGAACCAATCATGGAGCGGTATACCTTGTGATCGAAGTCTATACCATTTTCATCGATGCATAGATGACCATTTGTGGGCATAGGAATTTTGACACCTTTGCAATCTTGCATGCCGAATTTCCTCAGTACATCTTTGAGGTATTTCTCCTGAGATATGAATATGCCATTGCGCTGCTGACGAATTTGAAGACCTAAGAAGAATTTCAACTCTCCCATCATAGACATTTGATATTCTTCACTCATCATATAGGCAAATTCATCACTATATCGTTGGTTAGTACAGCCAAAGATAATATCATCAACATATATTTGGCACACAAACAGTTCACCATCATATGATTTAGTAAATAGAGTAGGATCGAGTGAACCGGGTGTGAAGCCATTCTTCACGAAGAATTCCTTCAGTGTATCATACCACGCCCGAGGGGCTTGCTTGAGGCCATAGAGGGCCTTATTTAGTCTGAAGACTTTGTCAGGATTCTTGGGATCTTCAAAACCTGGGGGTTGAGCAACATATACTTCTTCCTCAAGCTTACCATTGAGGAATGCACTTTTCACATCCATTTGATATAAGATGATATCATGATGGTTAGCATAGGCAAGTAAAATGCGAATAGCTTCAAGTCTAGCAACAGGTGCAAAAGTTTCATCGAAATCAATTCCTTCAACTTTGTGTGTAGCCTTGAGCTACTAGTCGTGCCTTATTCCTCACAACAAGGCCATTTTCATCTTGCTTGTTGCGGTAGATCCACTTTGTGCCGATGATATTATGCTTATGAGGATCCAGGCGATTGACCAATTCCTGACATTGTTCAGCTCGAATCGATGTAATTCTTCTTGCATAGCCCTAATCCACTCCGCTCGAAATGCTTCATCTACCTTAGTGGGCTCGAGATAGAGACAAAAGCATAGTGCCCACAAAAGTTAGATAAGTGTGAGGCTTTTGAGCGGGTGAGAGGACCTGGTGCACCGATGTCATCGATGATCTTCTCCACTTGCACTTCTTTTGCAACGCGTGGATGAGTTGGTTGTCGCTGAGGATTTTGATCAGCATTTTTTCAAAGACCAATTTCCTCATCATGTTCTTCAGTGCATCACCGGCGTTCTTCACGAACAGAATGAATTCTTCACCGATTCTTGATGAGGAATGACATCCTCGGTTGCCTTGTGCTTGATAGCATCCTCGGTGCTGGTTCATCTAACACAGAAGGTAGGTGCTCTCTTTGCGAGCCATTAGTTTCATCGAACCACACATCTACAAATGTCAACAATCTTGTGAAGAACAATGTTGAAGACCACAGAGGTGTGCGAGTCCTTTCCGTAACCAAGCATAAAACCTTCATGTGCTTTCGTGCAAATTTAGAGTTGTGGTGAGGATCTCTAATCCAACATTTAGCAATCAAGACTTTGAAATAACTCACATTGGGTTTCTTGTCGGTGAGGAGCTCATATGCGTCTTCTTGAAGAATTTGTGAAGATATACTCTGTTGATGATGTGGCAGCGGTGTCAATTGCATCAATCCGTAAACGCCGAGGCGTTTTGTATTCATCAAGCATAGTCGAGCCATCTCTACAAGAGTCTGTTCTTGCGCTCCACGACGCCATTTTGCCGAGGAGTATAAGGAGCAGATAATTCATGAGTAATACCAAGTTCATCAAGATAGGCATCAAGACCATTCTTGAACTTCGGTTCCATTGTCACTTCGATATGCTTGATCTTCACACCAAAGTTAGTTGAAGCCCTCGAGGAAAATCGTTTGAAGA
This sequence comes from Aegilops speltoides, assembly GCA_021437245.1. NCBI lineage: Eukaryota > Viridiplantae > Streptophyta > Magnoliopsida > Poales > Poaceae > Aegilops > Aegilops speltoides. The sequence goes on from CM038144.1 coordinate 185,252,457, forward strand.
CTTCCGCACTTCATGTTTGTAAGTAACAATGTGTACCCATGTATATCGAGAATAATCATCAACAATGACAAAACCATATAGAGATGCATCATTAGTGACCGCTGAATAATGATTTGGTCCGAATAGGTCCATGTGAAGCAATTGAATGGACGAGTAGTGGTCATGATAGTCTTATTTGGATGCTTGGCCTTGGTCATTTTTCCGCTTCACATGCTCCACATAAGTGATCCTTGAGGAATTTGACATTTTCAATGCCAATGACATGCTTCTTCTTCGCAAGCGTGTTCAAATTCCTCATGCCTGCATGACCAAGTCGTCGATGCCATAGCCAGCCTTCCAAGCTTTTGCAAGTAGACACATGGCTGGTTGTGGTCCCAGAGAAAATCAACAATATACAGATCTCCTCTCCTAAAGCCTTGAAGACTTTGGAATTGTCGACTTCCATAATCACAACACAATGATATTTGCCAAAGACAACAACCATATCAAGATCACAAAGCATTGAGACTGACATGAGATTGTGTCCTAAGGATTCAACAAGCATGACTTTGTCCATGTGCTTATCCTTAGAGATAGCAACCTTACCAAGACCCAATACCTGACTTTTGCCTTTGTCAGCAAATATGATATGCTTCAGAGGTCACGGTGATAAGGGAGCATCCATCAATAGATTCTTGTCACTAGTCATGTGATTTGTACATCCACTATCGAGGACCCACTCAGTGGTTTTGGGTTGATCATCCTGCAGATGAATTAGTGTAACTTACAATCTCATATGCTTCATCAGTGAAGAATATGATATCAAGTTCATCAGATGAATTTCATCAAGCGATAAATGATATAGCGATATGAGGACATGTGAAATGAAAGTTCATTTCATCATGATTCGCTGCGTCTTTCGAGCATTTTTGTCGTCCCGACAAATTTTTCAGACGTTCGAGCACGCCCGAGACCTGACCCTGCAGAAATGATTAGTTCTTTTCTTCACCACCCACATCCGGAGGGTGGCAAAGAGTTCATCATCCCGCGAGCACCATGTGAGAAAGGTGGCAAAGATGCCAAACCATTTAAGCTTAGCATAGGAGGGGTTAGGGTAAGCATATGAATAAGCGAATAATTCTTCGAGGACTTGTGAACATAATGGTTTGAAGAATAATGCACATATTCATAGCCCTTAGCTTTACTCATGAGACAGATTTGTTAGCATGATAATAATCATATGAGGACTTTGATCCAGTTGAGGAATTTGATCCTCGTGAAGAATTTGGTCCATATGAGGATTTGGATCCATATGAAGAATTTGGTCCATATGAAGAATTTGATCTGGGGTTCTGTTCTTCACCGGTGGTGTCATAAGGACATTCACCAAGACTTTCAACACAGCTTTTGGGAACCAGATTTTCTTCATAGGGGAACCGTTCTGCGAGCTTAGTGCCAACATATCTAGCAAATACTTCACCATTCTCGATTCTTGAACAGTTTATAGTTAGAGTCAAATGACTCATCGAAGAATGAGGGATTCACATGTAAAGCCGGATAAGTTAGATGGATCAATGGAGGTCCCTTTGCAAAGAACCCATGAGGTTTTGGGATCTTGCTCGGGTTTCCAATATGTTCCATCGGCATTGAGTTTCCTCTCAAAGGCAATACCCTCTTTCCTAGGGTTTCTGTTGAGGATCTGCTTCTTGAGCACATCACAAAGTGTCCGATGCCCTTTGAGGCTTTTGTACATGCCTGTCATGTACAATTCCTTCAGCCCTGCATTGTCAGTGGTACTTGCAAAGTCCTCAGATGAGGAATTAGTGATAGCAGAGGCAGATGAAGAATTTGTAACATTTGAAGCATTTGAACATTCAAGTGAAGAATTAGCAGATTCACGTTCAATGCACTTTAAGCATGGAGGAACAAATTCTTCCTAAGAAGTGCTGATTTGTTGAGCTAGTAATGAATCGCGCTCCTTCTGAAGATCTTCATAACATACTCTTAGCTTTTCAAGATCTGCCTTCCTTTGAATAGCTTCAAGAGAAAGCTTCTCATTGTCTTGCTTTTCTTGAAGAAATTCATAAGAAAGTTTATCATGATCAGACAAGAGAGAGTTATGATGACCTTGAAGGTTATCATACTTAGACTGAAGTCTCTGAAGATTTTCAGTCAGGGCTTTAGTGCGATCCATTTCTTCACCCAACATATCATCACTTTTATCTAGCATGTTTTGAACCTTTTCAAGAGCCCGTTGTTGTTTCACAGCAATTTTAGCAAGTTTAGAGTAGCTAGGCTTAAGATCCTCATCAGATTCATTTTCACTAGAATCAGAGGAGTTGTATTTGAGTACCTTAGCTGCTTTTGCCATGAAGCAATAGGTGGGAGCGTAGCCATCATTATCTTCATCAGGCTTGTTGGTGGAATCAGTTTCTTCAGTGTTGAAGATGGACTTGCTGACAAAAGCAGTAGCAACGGCCAGACTCGCCACACCAGACTCAGATTCTTCAGACTCTTCTTCTTCATCATTTTCCTCAGATTCAGCTTCAGAGTCCATTTCCTTGCCAATGAATGCCCGAGCTTTCTTGGTGCTGCCCTTCTTGTGAGATGAAGACTTTGATGGTTTTGAAGACGAAGATTTTGATGATTTCTTCTTTTTCTTCATTTCATCAGAACTGTAGTCCTTGTATTTCTTCTTCTTTATTTCCTTTTCCCACTGAGGACAATCTTGAATATAGTGACCAGGCTTCTTGCATTTGTGGCAAAGTCTTCTCTTGTAGTCACTGGATGAAGAATCATTTCCTCTTGAGGATTTTCCAAAACGACCACGCCTTGTGAACTTCGAATTTCTTCACAAGGAGAGCTAGATCTGGCTCGTTCTTGAGATCACCAAGGCTGCTACCGTAATCCTCACATTCGTGAGTCGACACAACCTTAGCCTTCAGGCCCGTGGTTTGCCATAGTTTGAGCCATAGAGATCTCTCTTTTCAGCAAGTCGGAACTCGTGAGTGTTAAGCCTTCGAGGATATCAGCAGGATCAAGTGACTTGTAGTCGTACGCTCTTGTATCATCGGTCCCCAGAGTATCAAATGATGAATCAAGCGATCTTAGCGGTTTCTTCACTACTTCATGGTCGATGATGTCGATTGGCACCGAGGGCTTGAAGCTCATTTGAGATGTCGATGAGGCGATCGAAGGTTTGTTGAACATTTTCATTGTCGAGTCTTTTGAAGCGGTTGAAGAGATTCCAAGAACATCGACTCGAGAGTCACCCCGAGTTGAAACTCCTTCATTTACTTTGGATAGCCTATCCCGATAAGCTTAGCGCTTCCAAAGCACTCACTCTTCCATCTTGTCCTTTGCTCGGATGGCCACATATGATATTCTTCGCTTGAGAATCGAGTTGTTTGAATCTCTTCACATCGGTAGCGTTCAGTGAGGGAGTGACAGTGGGGACACCATTTTCCACAACATACCAAAGATCATTATCAATTGCCTCAAGATGCATTCGCATCTTGTTTTTCCAGTAGGGATAGTCCGTTCCATCAAAGGTAGGACACCCACCGAGACCTTGATCATACTGCGGTCGACATAACTAGAACTCCGTGGTTAAACCAAAATCACACGTAACAAGGAGTACCTCGCTCGATACCAATTGAAAGTCGTTATATCGACTAGAGGGGGTGAATAGGCGATTTTATGAAATTCTTCAACGAGGAATTTGCGGTGAGGAAATTCCTTAGTGAAGAACTATTTGCTGCGGAATAAGTACTCAGAGGTAAACATAGCAGATTACACACATAGTCAAGATGATGAAATGAAGACTAGAACAGAGTACGAAGCGTAAACACAGGATAACAAGATGAAGACAAACAGATCAAGAAATTGAACTGAGGAATTTGTGAAAGTCTTGATCAAAGTCTTCAAGCACGATATGAACAACATGCAACATGAATGAGGAAATGAATGAGTTGAGGAAGTAGAACCGGTCGGTTGGTGAAGACAATGATTTGGTAGACCAGTTCCAACTGCTTTGTCTCGGTTATACGTCTGTTGAGCGGCCGAGTATTTAAACTCGAGGACACACAGTCCGGACACCCGATCTCTCGAGCCGCAACTCAGGACACCTAGTCCTCACCTTATTCTCCTTGAACTAAGACCATGCAGCCTCGTCCAATCACTCGTGGTAAGTCTTCAGGTGACTTCCAAACCTTCACAGACTTGGTCACTCGGCGATCCACAATTCCTCTTGGATGCTCTAGACCTTGACGCCTAACCGTCTCGAAGAAGCACAGTCTTCAAAGGTAACAAGCGTCGGATCCACGCAGATCAATTTCTTGATGATGCTCAATCACTTGGGGTTTTGTGGGTTTGGTTTTGGATTTTCCTCACTTGATGATTTTCGCTCAAAGTCCTCGGAGGATGGGTTGCTCTCAAATGACAAGTGTCAAGTTCTCTCGGAGCAGCCAACCAACTAGTGGTTGTAGGGGGCAGCTATTTATAGCCTAGGGAGCAGCCCGACATGATAAGACATAAATGCCCTTCAATGATATGACCGTTAGGTGGATAAGATATTTTGGTCCGCGGCCAAGCAAAGACAAAGAACGGTCGGAAATTTGACTTTCAAAGTCCTCAAGGCTATCATGTTCCTCATTTGTAGGCAATTCGCCTTTGGAGAATTCCTAACTCCTCGGTCGAGCAAAGTCATCGATGACTGTAAGAACTGCGTCTCACATCAAGAATTTGACTGAATCAGTATGATATTTCCAATGGCTTCACTCGAAGGGATTGGTAGGTGTAGGATTTTGAGTTGAGCATCACATGGAAATTTTTCCTTAGTATTTCCTCAACCCCCTTTAACAGTACGGTGTTTCCTATGACTCAAGAAAGAGAAAATGAAACTACGAAAACAAAAGTCTTCACGCTCCATATTCCTCGAATGAATATCAAGAGTTCATGGTCACACCAATTTCTTCACTTTCAAAGTCTTCAGAAAGTCTTCAGAATATCAAAGTCTTCAGTCGAAGAACTTCATTTTTAGGGGTCGACTTTCTCTGTAAATATCAAACTCCTCATTGACTTATAGACCTGTGTACACTCACAAACGCATCAGTTACTTAACCTATAAGTCTTCAATACACCAAAATCACTAAGGGGCACTAGATGCACTTACAGTGAATCTATCAACAACAACCAGAATCATGTTTTTGTGCATAGATTTAGGTAAACCTTCAAAAAAATCCATGCTGATGTGTGTCCAAGCAAAATCAGGGACGGGTAAAGGTTGCAGCAGTCCAGGAGGTTGAACATGTTGTGCTTTGTTCAATTGACATACAGGGCACTTTTGTACAAATGTTTGTACTGCCTTTTCATTCCAGGCCATGTGAAAAGGATCTTCAATCTATGATAAGTAGCTCTCTCACCTGAGTGTCCTCCTAGTTCAGACTTGTGAAAAGAGATAAGCAGTGAGTTTCTCAAGTCTTTCTATTACCAATGACAATTTTTCCTTTAAATATGATTACTCCACTAGTGAGTGTATAAGGAGGTCGGCTTGTGGGGTCAATTGCTAGTTTAGCAATGAAGTCAGAGCACTTTGTGTCCTCCTTGTAACTGTTAACCACTTCAGTAATCCAAGATGGGATAGTAGTGCTAGAGCCTAGAGCATGAAGAGCATACTTAACTCTTGATAGAGCATTAGCACTCGATTTTCCTTTCCTTTATTGTATTCCACTGTAAATTTGTACCCCATTAACTTGATAAGGAGTTTATGTTGCACTCCTTCAGTTACTTTTTGCTCTTGGATGTGCTTCAGGCTCTGCTGGTCAATTCTAATGATTGTAGATGATGAAGCAAAATAGTGTTTCCATTTCTTAATTGCTTCAATAATTGCTAGGGCCTCCTTGTCATAGGTAGACCAACCAGCAGCTTTAGGGCCTAGAGATTTACTCATAAATGCAATGGGCTGCCCTTTTTGCATTAGCATAGCTCTAATGCCATAACCAGATGCATCAGCTTCTAATACGAAAGGCAGGGAGAAATCAGGTAAAGCGAGGACTGGTGCAGAAGTCATTTTGTCCTGTAGTTGTTGGAATGCAGCCACTTGCTTGTCAGTCCACTGAAATCTATCATTTTTTAGTGCATCAAGCAGGGGCTGCCAAATCAGGCCATAGTTCTGAATAAATCTTCTGTAATATCCTGGTAGCCCCAAATAGCTCCTTAAGTGTGTCACATTCTGAGGTGTGGGCCAGTTCATAATAGCCTCTATTTTAGCTAGGTCTGTTGTAACTCCCTTGTAAGTGATCACATAGCCGAGGTACTCAACCTTAGGCTGTTCAAAGGTGCACTTAGAGAGCTTTGCATATAGCTGGTGTTTCCTTAGTGCTGCTAACACTAGAGCTACATGATGTAAGTGTTCTTTGTAAGTCTTGCTGAAAATAAGGATGTCATCAAAGAAGACGAGCACACAGTGTCTTAGCACGGGACCCAAAACAGTGTGCATGAGTTTTGTAAAGGTAGGAGGACCATTTGTCACACCAAAAGGCATTACCAGAAACTCAAACAGGCCAATGTGTGTGCTAAAAGCAGTTTTCTCTATATCTCCCTCTTTTATTCTGATCTGATGATAGCCACTTCTCAGATCCAGCTTGGTGAAAATGGTAGCTCCATTTAGTTCATCAAGGAGATCTTCTATCATGGGTATGGGGTATTTGTTTTTGATAGTATGTGCATTGAGTCTTCTATAGTCAATGCACAATCTCCAAGTCATATCCTTTTTATTTACCAATATAGCAGGAGAAGAGTAGGGACTCTGGCTCAATCTAATAATTCCTTTTTGAATGAGATCTTTGATTATCTCTTACAAGGCATTTTTCTGATGGTGTGGCAGTCTATACCCTCTTTGATTTATGACAGGTGCCCCCGAGGCATGATCACAATCTCTCTTGGGGGGTAGCCCAGTTGGCTCTGCAAACACATCCTTGAAGTCCTCTAAGATGTTAGTTATTTACAGTTTGTGCACACTTTCATCAATGGTCTTCAACTGTACTGGCTGCATCCACATCAGAGCTCTAGAGAGCATGTTATCTAGTATGTTTTCCATATCTTGCAAGACAGGAGTGCAAGGACTGGTTGGCAAGCTCTCATCTTTGAATACAATTGATTCACCAGTGACATGTCTGATCCCCAGTAACATTTTGGGCAGATCAAATGTGACAGGGTTGTGTCTGTACATCCAATCATTTCCCAAGATAATATCATATCCCTTGAGCTGCAAAACCCTTAAATCTGACTCCAGCTCCACTCCTTGGACTTGGTATGCAACCTTGTGGACGTGGAAATCACTGTACAGCTTGCCCCCATTTGCTACAGTAACTTGGACTTGTTTTCCTGGTGTGATGGGGCACCCAGATTTTAGTGCAGTGGCAGGGGAGATGAAAGTAGTAGTGCTGCCACTATCTACTAATGCCCTTGCCATGGTGTTTCCAATTTTAACCTGTAGAGAGAACGTGTGTATCTTTTTATCCTCTGGTACTTCTGTAGATGCATGCATGGAAATTTTGAGTTCTGGGTTATCAGGTGGTTCTTCTGCCAAGTCGGATAATATCTCTTCAGGTTCCACTATGTAAATTATGTCAGGATTATTTGCTTGCTCTTGCAGTGCCTGAATCTGAGCTTTTTGTGACATTTTGCAACCTTGCTTGTGGCCTGGAAACCAAGATTCTCTGCATTTTTAGCAGATTCCCTTGTCTCTTGCTTGTTGGATTATAGTAGCTGGTGGTGGATTAGAATGTACAACAGTCTTGGCTGGTTCCATTAGAGGTTGCTTTTTGTAGAAGGAATTGTAGTTCTTGGTGGGCTGTGTGGGGGAACAAGATTTTTCCATTCTCCTGGCCAACCACATGGCTTTTTGTATACTTGCTGGCTCTAAACATTCAAGGTGACTCTGAATGTATGGACTAAGACCATCTATGAAACTTTGTTTGTAGTACTCATCAGGAGCTGCTGGATTGTCTCTTCTCATGAGATTCATTTGTTGTTCAAACCGAGAGATGTGCTATTCTACTGATCCAGTTGGATTCAAATTGTGGAAAGCTTTCACATTGTCACATATGGAAGTGGTAGCAAATCTGTCAGTTTAGTGAGAGCAGAATATGTGCCATGGCATGTTGTGGACTAGAAAACTAGTGCCTCTCCACCATTGAATTGCTTCCCCTTTGAGATAGGATACAGCAAATTCAGCTCTCTGCTCTAATGGAGTCCTTGTAGCCTCAAAGTATTGTTCAATTTTTTGGATCCAGGAATCTACATCATGTCCATCAAATTCAACAATGTTTAGTTTAGCAGGCATTACTAACAATAGGTTTCTGCGAACATCTGGTGTATTGGTTCTTCTTCTCTGTATCTCTCTATGATGACGCTCATCAGGGATTTCTTCCACCGCAATCACTTCTCTGGCCACTTGCCCTTGGTGTTGTGGTGTATGAAAATCAGGTCGATTAGCTGTGTGATTAGGATGCCTGTAGGGACCTTTGGGAGTGCCATCCAAGTTCAGTTCCTTTCCCGTGTTCTTGTCCACTAAGATGGCAGAGCCTGCTGCTGCTTGTTCCTGTTTCTTGGTCGGAAATTGGTTATTTGGGAGTTTTTTTGGGCGCCCTGGTGGAGGAACAGTGCTACCATGGCCCGACTGGGGTTCATGCTCTTCCTCTTCGTCTGCATCTTCAGCTGATGTAGCCGAGGATAATTTATGCAGACTAAGCTGGATCTTCTTGAAGTTTCTCTGTATACCTACAAAGTTCTGGTTGATTGTCTCTGATTGGTAGAATTCCTTTTTGTCTTCTTCCCACTCTTGTCGCGGAGATTTGATGTCGAACGGGAGTGATTTAAGCTCCAATCCCTCTGTATCTTGGGTCTCTGGTGGAGATTCGTCCACCAGGGACTTGTTCGTCACCATGTTGCTGTTGTGGGTGGGAGGGAGGGAAAACCCCAATCAGATCTCGCTGTCGTCGATCTACTATTGCCGGAGAAAGTAGCACTTAAGGGTGGTTTGGTGGGATTTTGCACTGAAGAAGGATTCTTCAAAAACCACTGCACTAGCCTCTCCTGCTACCGAGCTGTCTACCGCCGCCAAAACGTCGCCCTGCTTCCACCGCCACCTTGGACTGGAAAACCAGATCCGATCTTGGTATCCAATCCGTGCCTCCAAGGATTCAACCACGCTTTGTATACCAATTGATAGGATCTAGTTAAAACTGTCACAGATTTATACAAGAACAGAGGAAAAGCACTCAATTTTGGAGGAAATTTGGGAGCAATTTCATTCTAATCTGGGAGGAGTATCTAGGGTTTCCGGCCAGCCGCAACACGGCGGCTCAAGCGCTAAGCCCAAATACAAAATCAATGCCCTCTCCACAAGCTGGAGGAGGGTTTAAAAGGAGTTCTGCAAGTTAAAAGAAGATAGCAACAAGTACAGCTACCTGACAGAGGGCGTGGTAACTTTTAAAAGTAAGGTTACACCAGCGATAGTTGTCCATACAAAGATCTACGGCTGAGGTTGCGAGTCGGGCTCGAAGCGGTAAATAACTCCAGGCGCCGTTGGATGGAGGATCGATGGTTGACGCTTTCCTAGGCAACTGAATCGGTACTGTGGTAAATCATGTGTTGTCAACAGCTACAAGCCTAACAATTCCCCCGGAAGAAGGACAGACTTGCCCTCAAGGATGGAAATCTGGAAAAACTTTCTGAATGAACGCCGCGTCTTCCCAAGTAGCTTTCTCCACAAGCAGGTTGATGAAGGAAATATGCCCTAGAGGCAATAATAAAGTTATTATTTATTTCCTTATATCATGATAAAAGTTTATTATTCATGCTAGAATTGTATTAACCGGAAACTTAGTACATGTGTGAATACATACACAAAACACAGTGTCCCTAGTATGCCTCTACTTGACTAGCTCGTTAATCAAAGATGGTTATGTTTCCTAACCATTGACATGTGTTGTCATTTGATGAACGGGATCACATCATTAGGAGAATTATGTGATGGACATGACCCATCCGTTAGCTTAGCATTATGATCGTGACAGTTTCATTGCTACTGCTTTCTTCATGACTTATACATGTTCCTCAGACTATGAGATTATGCAACTCCTGCAAAAAAAGATTATGCAACTCCCGAATACTGGAGGAACACTTTGTGTGCTACCAAATGTTACAACATAGATGGGTGATTATAAAGGTGCTCTATAGGTGTCTCCAAAGGTGTTTGTTGGGTTGCATAGATCGAGATTAGGATTTGTCACTCCGTGTTTCGGAGAGGTGTCTCTGGGCCCCCTCGGTAATACTCGTCACTATAAGCCTTGGAAGCATTGTGACCAATGAGTTAGTTACGGGATGCAGTATTACGGAACGAGTAAAGAGACTTGCCGGTAACGAGATTGAACTAGGTATGATGATACCGACGATCGAATCTTTGGCAAGTAACATATTGATGACAAAGGGAACAACGTATGTTGTTATGCGGTTTGACCAATAAAGATCTTCGTAGAATATGTAGGAGCCAATATGAGCATCCAGGTTCCGCTATTTGTTATTGACCGGAGATAGTCTCGGTCATGTCTACATAGTTCTTGAACCCGTATGGCCCGCACGCTTAATGTTCCATGACGATCGGTATTATGAGTTTATGTGTTTTGATATACCGAATGTAGTTCGGAGTCCCGGATGTAATCACGAACATGACGAGGAGTCTCGAAATGGTCGAGACATGAAGATTGATATATTGGAAGGTTATGTTTGGACACCGGAATGGTTTCGGATGAGTTCGGGCATTTATGGGAGTATCGGGAGGTTACCGGAACCCCCCGGGGGTTAATGGGCCTACATGAGCTCTAGTGGAAGAGAGAGGAGGCGGCCAAGAGGAGGGGCGCCCCCCCCCCCCAAGACCAATCCGAATTGGGAAGGGGGTTGGCCCCCCTTTCCTTCTTCTCCTCTTCCCCTTCCTTCCCCCTCCTAGTTGGACTAGGAAAGGGGGGAAACCTACTCCTAGTAGGAGTAGGAACCCCCCTTGGGGCGCGCCATAGGAGGCAGGCCGGCCCCCTCCTCCACTCCTTTATATACGGGGGAGGGGGGCACCCCATAGACACACAAGTTGATCTTTTAGCCGTGTGTGGTGCCCCCCTCCACAGTTATACACCTCAGTCATATCGTCGTAGAGCTTTGATGAAGCCCTGCACTGGTAACTTCATCATCACCGTCACCATGCCGTCATGCTGATGGAACTCTTCCTCGGCCTCAGCTAGATCTAGAGTTTGAGGGACGTCACCGAGCTGAACTTGTGCAGATCGCGGAGGTGATGTGCGTTCGGTACTTGATCGGTTGGATCAGGAAGACGTTCGACTACATCAACCGCGTTACTTAACGCTTTTGCTTTCGGTCTACGAGGGTATGTGGACAAACTCTCCCCCTCATTGTTATGCATCACCTAGATAGATCTTGCGTGATCGTAGGAATTTTTTTGAAATTACTGCGTTCCCCAACAGTGGCATCCAAGCCAGGTCTATGCGTAGATGTTATATGCATGAGTAGAACACAAAGAGTTGTGGGCGATAATAGTCATACTGCTTACCAGCATACCATACTTTGATTCGGCACTATTGTTGGATGAAGCGGCCTGGACCGGCATTACATGACCGCGTTCATGAGACTGGTTCTACCAACGTGCTTATGCACATAGGTGGCTGGCGGGTGTCTGTTTCTCCAACTTTAGTTGAATCGAGTGTGGCTACGCCCAGTCCTTGTTGATGGTTAAAACAACACACTTGATGAAAAATTATTGTGGCTTTGATGCGTAGGTAAGAACGGTTCTTGTTAGAAGCCCATAGCAGCCACGTAAAACTTGCAACAACAAAGTAGAGGATGTCTAACTTGTTTTTGCAGGGCTAGCTGTGATGTGATATGGTCAAGGCATGATATGATATAAATTGTTGTATGAGATGATCATGTTTTGTAACAAAGTTTTCGGCAACTAGCAGGAGCCATATGGTTGTCGCTTTATTGTATGCAATGCAATCGCCATGTAATTGTTTTAGAGTAAAATTCACGCATGGTCACTGTACTTGTCTTGCTGATTCACTTTGGTCCATGTACTCAAGAACTTAGTCAATACGGTCATTATGTACTCATCTTGATGATTATACGGTCACCGCCCAAACGTATAGCTTCGTATTTTCTTTATGCTGACCGGTCAACTCCCCACTGGACACAGGTCCCACCTGTCAGTGAATATAGAAGAACGAAATAAAGAGAAGGATAAAAATCTTGCTAGAGTGGGGATTCGAGCCGGAGACTGCCCTTTGAATAATCGCACGCACTTACCAGCTGACCTCGCCATGAGTTGTCAAATTAAGCAGAGCTTTGGTCTTTTGTAGGATAAAGGACACACGCATGCAACGCATAGCGCACACACGCACGAGTATAATTTTTTAGAACTTTCTTTTTTTGCGGAAACCGCTAGTGTATGCTCACTATAAAGTACATGATTTTGTTTTTTTACAGCTCATATCAAAATATATTTCATAGTGAAATTGTAGCCACATCTACAAATTCTTTGTCTTTATTTTCAGCCTTTTTAACCGTAAAATTTTGATTTTTGAATTTTTCAAAATGTGGAGCCTGAGAGCCAAAAGGCATCACTCATTTATTTGCAATTTAGCATACTATAAACATAATCATATTAATAATAGTACAAGAGCGATAGATGGTAAGAAGAAAAACTAAATAGATCAGGGCAGAGCGTCTGAATCCATCTTTGAAATTTTTGCAGAGTGATTTACTGCAAGGAGAACAGAGAACCACAGAACTCGTGGTATGGCGAACTGGCAACCGCACGCGTAGTGGATCGAGTCCTCCAACCGTTTCCTACCCTAGCCGCCGCCACCAAGCGACTAGGGCGAGGTACTTTTTCCTCCGATCTCCACCGGCCGGTGCGCTGGCCCCCTCTCCCTTCGGCTGCTGCTCCGGCGGCAGGAGGGAGGGGGACCCCGTTCCTTCGCTCTGTAGTTAGGTTTTGGATTTGTAGGTCGTGGTGCGTCGTTGGGGTGGTGGGAGCGGCGCCCGAACGAATAAATCTGCCTCAACCCCACTCCCACACTGGCGGTGTCCTTCATGGCGGCGTCTCGGAGTTGATGGCATCATGTCTCTGTCGATCCCTCAGATCGACAGCATTAAGGTTCATGGATGGTGTTGACGAGGCGGCAGCGGCGACTCCATCAGGTGTGTCTTTCCTTCTGCTCGATCCCCGTTGTTGTGGCGTTGTCTCCGGCGTCATGGTGGAGCAGGAGGTTTTGTCGTTCAGAGTACGCTGCAGCGGTTGTCTCATAAGTGGCAATTTGGAAGATGGAGTGTCTTGTGTTGGGTCCGTGGTCGGCGGGCGTTCTGGTTTCCTTCTCCGACGTCGTCATCATGCAAGGGTGTCGATTACGAAGTTCGATGGCGTGTCCGGGACATGTTGCCCGATCCGATTCTTTCAACGGCTATGGTTTTGCTTTTGGCAAACTACTTTGGAGGTCCGTAAAGCTGCTGATCAGCGATGGAGCCGCGTCGAGCTTGGGCGAAGAGGTGATTTGTCTTTTTACCCTTTGGTGGCCGCTTCGGTGGTGTCGAAGGAAAGGGACAAGCGCTGGTATTTTGCATAGGATCTTCCTATCTTTTCAGTCATGTATGATCGGTGCTTACGTGCCTTGTAACTTGATCTTTATTCTATATAAATGAGACACGTATTACCATGCAAAAAAAACAGAGAACCACAGAAGAAATGGGTGTACTAGTTCCAAAAAAGTGTGGACTTATGTCATCATGTGGGATAGGTACTCGTTGGCGTGGATGTTGGAACTTTACGCGGGAGGTTAAACATTCCTGAATTATTCTCTTGATTAATACTGGTCATTGCTATTTATTTAAGATAACACAATGTGCGTTGCGTACATCCGTGATAAAAGAAGTTAGCTCACTACTAGAAAATAGAAAGTGGGATCCGTTCAGGTGGTTAGCGTGAGTTAATCGGACTCTAATAAGTCCCCGGTTCGAACTATCTCTCGCCAGATTTTGATCCTTCTCTTTATTTCTTTCTTCTACTCACTGACAAGTGGGGCCTGTGTGGGGTGGGTATTTGACCGGTCAGCATAGAGAAAATACGAAGTTGTACGTTTAGACGGTGACCGCATAATCATCAAGATGAGTATATAGTGACCGTATTGACTAAGTTCTTGAATACATGGACCAAAGTGAACCAACCAGTCAAGTACAGTGACCGTGAGTGAATTTTACTCATCGTTTTACTTTATCACTAAGCGGTAGCGATAGTCGTAATAATAATAGTTGGCGAGACGACAACGATGCTACGATGGAGATCAAGGTGTCGCGCCGGTGATGATGGAGATCATGACGATGCTTCAGTGATGGAGATCATGAGAACAAGATGATGATGGCCATATCATGTCACATATTTTGATTGCATGTGATGTTTATCTTTTATGCATCTTATTTTGCTTAGTACGGCGGTAGCATTATAAGATGATCCCTTACTAAATTTCAAGGTATAAGTGTTCTCCCTGAGTATGCACCGTTGCTACAGTTCGTCATGCCGAGACACCACGTGATGATCGGGTGTGATAAGCTCTATGTTCACACGACAGGTGCAAGCCAGTTTTGCACACGCAAAATACACGGGTTAAACTTGATGAGCCTATCATATGCAGATATGACCTTGGAACACTGGAGACTGAAAGGTCGAGCGTGATCATATAGTAGATATGATCAACATAGTGATGTTCCCCATTGAAAACTATTCCATCTCACGTGATGATCGGACATGGTTTAGTTGATTTGGATCACGTGATCATTTAGATGACTAGAGGGATGTCTATCTAAGTGGGAGTTCTTAAATAATATGATTAATTGAACTTTAATTTATCATGAACTTAGTCCTGATAGTATTTTGCAAATTATGTTATAGATCAATAGCTCGCGTTATAGCTTCCCTATGTTATTTATATGTTCCTAGAGAAAACTAAGTTGAAAGATGATAGTAGCAATGATGCAAACTGGGTCCATGATCTGATGTTTATCCTCATTGCTGCACAGAAGCATTATGTCCTTGATGCACCGCTAGGTGGCAGACCTATTGCAGGAACAGATGCAGATGTTATGAACATTTGGCTAGCTCAATCTGATGACTACTTGATAGTTTAGTGCACCTTGCTTTACGGCTTAGAACCGAGACTTCAAAAACGTTTTTGAAACGTCACGGAGCATATGAGATGTTCCAAGAGCTGAAATTGGTATTTCAAACTCATGCCCGTGTCGAGAGGTATGATACCTCTGACAAGTACTTTGCCTAAAAGATGGAGGAGAATTGCTCAGCTAGTTAGCATGTGCTCAGAATGTCTCGGTACTACAATCACTTGAATCAAGTGGGAGTTAATCTTCCAGATAAGATAGTGGTTGACAGAGTTCTCTAGTCACCATCACCAAGTTACTGGAACTTTGTGATGAACTATAGTATGCACGGGATGACGAAAACGATTCCCGAGATCTTTGTGATGCTGAAATCGACGAAGGTAGAAATCAAGAAAGAGCATCAAGTTTTGATGATTGACAAGACCACTAGTTTCAAGAAAAGAGCAAAGGGAAAGAAAGGGAACTTCTAGTAGAATGGCAAGCAAGTTTTCACACCCGTGAAGAAGCCCAAAGCTAGACCTAAGCCTAAAACTGAGTGCTTCTACTTCAAAGGAAATGGTCACTGGAAGCGGAACTACCCCAAATTGTTGGTGGAAAAGAGGGATGGCAAAGTGAACAAAGGTATATTTGATATACAGGTTATTGATGTGTACCTTGCTACTGTTCATAGTAGCCCCTGGGTATTCGATACTTGTTCGGTTGCTAAGATTAGTAACTCGAAACAGGAGTTGCAGAATAAATAGAGACTAGTTGAGGATGAAGTGACAATGTGTGTTCGAAGTGATTCCAAGATTGATATGATCATCAACGAGCACTCCCTATACTTTTGGGATTAGTGTTGAACCTAAATAAATGTTATTTGGTGTTTGCATTGAGCATGAATATGATTAGATCATGTTAACTGCAATATGGTTATTCATTTAAGACAAAGAATAATTGTTATTCTGTTTACATGAATAAAACCTTCTATGGTCATACACCCAATGTTGATGGTTTATTGAATCTTGATCATGGTAATACACATATTCATAGTATTGATGCCAAAAGATGCAAAGTTGATAATGATAGTGCAACTTATTTGTGGCACTGCCATTTGGGTCATATCGGTGTAAAGCGCATGAAGAAACTCCATGCTGATGGACTTTTGGAATCACTTGATTATGAATCATTTGATGCTTGCGTTATGGGCAAGACAACAAACTCCGTTCTCCAGAACAATGGAACGAGCTAGTGACTTATTGGAAATAATACACATCGATGTATGCGGTCCAATGAGTGTTGATGCTCGTGGCGGGTATCGTTATTTTCTGACCTTCACAAATGATTTGAGCAAATATGGGTATATCTACTTAATGAAACACAAGTCTAAAGTATTTGAAAAGTTCAAAGAATTTCAGAGTGAAGTGGAGAATCATCGTAACAAGAAATTAAATTTTCTATGATCTGATCGTGGAGCAGAATATTTGAGTTACGAGTTTGGCCTTCATTTAAAACAATGTGGAGTAGCTTCACGGCTCACACCACCTGGAACACCACAGCATAATGGTGTGTTCGAACGTCGTAACTGCACTTTATTGGATATGGTGCGATCTATGATGTCTCTTACCAATTTACAACTATCGTTTTAGGGTTATGCATTAGAGACAGCTACATTCACGTTAAACAGGGCACCATTGAAATCCGTTGAGACGATGCCTTGTGAACTGTGGTTTGGCAAGAAACCAAAGTTTTCATTTCTTAAAGTTTGGGGCTGTGATGCTTATGTGAAAATGCTTCAACCTAATAAGCTCAAACCCAAATCGGAGAAGTGTATCTTCATAGGATACCCAAAAGAAACTGTTGGGTACACCTTCTATCACAGATCCGAAGGCAAGATATTCATTGCTAAGAATGGATCCTTTCTAGAGAAAGAGTTTTCTCTCGAAAGAAGTGAGTGGGAGGAAAGTAGAACTTGATGAGGTAATTGTACCTTCTCCCGAATTGGAAAGTAGCTCATCACAGAAATCAGTTCCAGTGATTCCTACACCTATTAGTGAGGAAGCTAATGATGATGATCATGAAACTTCAGATCAAGTTACTACCAAACCTCGTAGGTCCTCCAGAGTACGGTCCACACTAGAGTGGTACAGTAATCCTACTCTAGAAGTCATGTTACTAGACCATGATGAACCTACGAACTATATGAGGAAGCGATGATGAGCCCAGATTCCGCGAAATGGCTTGAGGCCATGAAATCTGAGATGGGATCCATGTATGAGAACAAAGTGTGGACTTTGGTGGATTTTCCCGATGATCGGCAAGCCATAAAAAATAATGGATCTTTAAAGAGGAAGACGGAAGCTGATAGTAGTGTTACTATCTACAAAACTTTACTTGTCACAAAAGGTTTTCGACAAGTTCAAGGTGTTGACTACAATGAGATTTTCTCAACTGTAGTGATGCTTAAATCCGTCTGAATCATGTTAGCAGTTGCCATATTTTATGAAATCTAGTAGATGGATGTCAAAACTGCATTCCTAAATGGATTTCTGGAAGAAGCATTGTATATGATGCAACCAAAAGGTTTTGTCGATCGAAAGGGTGCTAACAAAGTGTGCAAGCTCCAGCGATCCATTTATGGACTGGTGCAAGCCTCTCGGATTTGGAATAAATGCTTTGATAGTGTGATCAAAGTATATGGTTTTATACAGACTTTTGGAGAAGCCTTTATTTACAAGAAAGTGAGTGGGAGCTTTGTAGCATTTCTAATATTATATGTGGATGACATATTGTTGATTGGAAATGATATAGAATTTATGGATAGCATAAAGGGATACTCAAATAAGAGTTTTTCAAAGAAAGACCTCGGTGAAGTTGCTTACATATTGGGCATCAAGATATATAAAGATAGATTAAGACGCTTTATAAGATTTTTCAATGAGTGTATACCTATACAAGTTTTTGAAAGAGTTCAAAATGGATCAGTCAAAGAAGGAGTTCTTGTCTGTATTACAAGGTGTAAAATTGAGTAAGACTCAAAGCCCGACCACAGCAGAAGATAGAAAGAGAATGAAAGCCATTCCCTATGCTTCAATCATAGGTACTATAAAATATGCTATGCTGTGTACCAGACCTATTGTGTACCTTGCCATGAGTTTGGCAAGGAGGTACAACAGTGATCTAGAAGTAAATCACTGGACAGCGGTCAAAATTATCCTTAGTGAGGACTAAGGAAATGTTTCTCGATTATGGGGGTGATAAAGAGTTCGTCATAAAGAGTTACGTGGATCCAAGCTTTTACACTGATCCAGATGACTCTGGGTCTCAATCTGGATACATATTGAAAGTGGGAGTAATTAGCTAGAGTAGCTCCGTGCAGAGCATTGTAGACACAGAATATTTGCAAAATACATATGACTCTAAATGTGATAGACCCCTTGACTAAACTTCTCTCACGAGCAAAATATGATCACACCTTAGTACTCTTTGGGTGTTAATCACATAGCGATGTGAACTAGATTATTGATTCTAGTAAACCGTTTGGGACTTGGTCACATGGCAATGTGAACTATGGGTGTTAATCACATATAGATGTTAACTATTGGTGTTAAATCACATGGCGATGTGAACTAGATTATTGATTCTAGTGCAAGTGGGAGACTGAAGGAAATATGTCCTAGAGGCAATAATAAAGTTATTATTTATTTCCTTATATCATGATAAATGTTTATTATTCATGCTAGAATTGTATTAACTGGAAACTTAGTACATGTGTGAATACATAGACAAAACACAGTGTCCCTAGTATGCCTCTACTTGACTAGATCGTTAATCAAAGATGGTTTTGTTTCCTAAGCTTAGACATGTGTTGTCATTTGATGAACGGTATCACATCATTAGGAGAATGATGTGATGGTCATGACCCATCCGTTAGCTTAGCATTATGATCGTGACAGTTTCATTGCTACTGCTTTCTTCATGACTTATACATGTTCCTCAGACTATGAGATTATGCAACTCCCAAATACCGAAGGAACACTTTGTATGCTACCAAACATCACAACATAAATGGGTGATTATAAAGGTGCTCTACAGGTGTCTTCAAAGATGTTTGTTGGGTTGGCATAGATCGAGATTAGGATTTGTCACTCGTTGTTTCAGAGAGGTATCTTTGGGCCCTCTCAGTAATACTCATGACTAAAAGCCTTGCAAGCATTGTGACTAATGAGTTAGTTACGGGATGAAGTATTACGGAACAAGTAAAGAGACTTTGCGGTAACGAGATTGAACTAGGTATGATGATACCGATGATCGAATCTCGGGTAAGTAACATACCGAAGACAAAGGGAACAACGTATGTTGTTATGCGGTTTGACCGATAAAGATTTTTGTAGAATATGTAGGAGCCAATATAAGCATCCAAGTTCCGCTATTGGTTATTGACCGGAGATAGTCTCGGTCATGTCTACATAGTTCTCGAACCCGTAGGATCCTCACGCTTAACATTCAATGACGATCGGTATTATGAGTTTATGTGTTTTGATGTACCGAAGGTAGTTAGTAGTCCCGGATGTGATCACGGACATGACGAGGAGTCTCGAAATGGTCGAGACATGAAGATTGATATATTGGAAGGTTATGTTTGGACACCGGAATGGTTTCAGATGAGTTCGGGCATTTACCGGAGTACCGGGAGGTTACCGGAACCCCCCGGGGGCTTAATGGGCCTACATGGGCTTTAGTGGAAGAGAGAGGAGGCGGCCAAGAGGAGGGGCGCCCCCCCAAGCCCAATCCGAATTGGGAAGGGGGCCGGCCCCCCTTTCCTTCTTCTCCTCTTCCCCTTGCTTCCCCCTCCTAGTTAGACTAGGAAAGGGGGGGAAACCTACTCCTAGTAGGAGTAGGAATCCCCCCTTGGGGCGCGCCATAGGAGGCCGGACGGCCCCCTCCTCCACTCCTTTATATACGGGGGAGGGGGGCACCCCATAGACACACAAGTTGATCTTTTAGCTGTGTGTGGTGCCCCCCTCCACAATTATACACCTTGGTCAAATCGTCGTAGTGCTTAGGCGAAGCCCTGGACCGGTAACTTCATCATCACCGTCACCACGCCATCGTGCTGACGGAACTCTCCCTTGGCCTTAGCTAGATCTAGAGTTCGAGGGACGTCACCGAGCTGAACGTGTGCAGATCACGGAGGTATCGTTCGTTCGGTACTTGATCGGCTCGATCGCGAAGACGTTCGAGTACATCAACTGTGTTACTTAACGCTTCTGCTTTCGGTTTACGAGGGTACATGGACACTCTCCCCCTAGTTTATATGCATCAACTAGATAGATCTTGCGTGATCGTAGGAATTTTTTTCAAATTACTGTGTTCCCCAACAGTTGAGCGATTTGATGCGCCGTTGGACCACAGGGATGCTGACGTCCCCTTGAACCCTTGGAACCAGTTTCCTCTCTAGTAAAGCTTCAGGTTGTATCAGTATGTTGCCTTGCGCATCGAGCAGTGGCAAATTAGGATTGGGCACTGCTTCTGGGCCGAGGTGCTTCATTGGCTGACCTGGAAGGTGGGGTGGAGTTGGCAACCATCAGGGAGCAACAACCTATAAGCAACAGCTCCAATCTTCTGCATAACTCTGAAGGGACCATAACATTTGGAGTGGAGTTTCAGGTGTCTGTGAATGCTCAAACTGGTGTGTCTGTATGGCTGTAATTTAAGATAAACCATGTCTCCCACTGCAAATTGTCTCTCAGATCTCTTATTGTCAGTGAAGAATTTCATTCTCTCTTTGGCCTTTAGAAAATTATCCTTGATCTGTTGTACTATTGTGTCTCTGTCTATTAGAGCTTGTGTGTCATCTCCTTCCACAGGAGGAAGCATGAGTTCAGCAATCATTGGGGGAGGCCTAGCATATAATGCTTGAAAAGGTGTCATCTTGAGAGATGTATGAAAAGTGGTGTTATACCACCATTCAGCCATGGAAAGCCAGTTGTGCCACTTCTTGGGATGAGAAAAAGCCATGCACCTGAGGTAATTTTCCAAGCATTGGTGGACTCTCTCCGTTTGGCCATCAGCTTGAGCATGGTAGGATGTGCTCATGTGTAGTTTGACACCCATTTTGTTGAACAACTACTGCCAAAGATTGCTTCTGAAAATTATGTCTCTGTCAGTAATTATGATAGTGGGCAATCCACGGAGTTTGAAGATATTATCTGTGAATTCTTGAGCCACTGTTTTGACATTTATGGGATGTCTCATTGCTACAAAGTGAGCATACTTGGTGAATCTGCCAACAACAACCAGAGTCATGTTTTTGTGCTCAGATTTAGGTAAACCTTCAAGAAAATCCATGCTGATGTGTGTCCAAGCAAAATCAGGGACAGGTAAAGGTTGCAGCAGTCCAGGAGGTTGAACATGTTGTGCTTTGTTCATTTGACATACAAGGCACTGTTGTACAAATGTTTGTACTGCCTTTCTCATTCCAGGCCATGTGAAAAGGATCTTCAATCTATGATAAGTAGCTCCCTCACTTGAGTGTCCTCCTAGTTCAGACTTGTGAAAAGAGATAAGCAATGAGTTTCTCAGTTCACTGTTATTACCAATGACAATTTTTCCTCTAAATCTGAGTACTCCACTTGTGAGTGTATAAGGAGGTTGGCTTGTGGGGTCAATTGCTAATTTAGCAATCAAGTCAGAGCACTTTGTGTCCTCCTTGTAACTGTTAACCACTTCAGTAATCCAAGATGGGATAGTAGTGCTAGAGCCTAGAGCCTGAAGAGAATACTCAACTCTTGATAGAGCATTAGCCACTCGATTTTCCTTTCCTTTCTTGCATTCCACTGTAAATTTGTACCCCATTAACTTGATATGGAGTTTATGTTGCTGTCCTTCAGTTACTTTTTGCTCTTGAATGTGCTTCAGGCTCTGCTGGTCAGTTCTGATGATTATAGATGATGAAGCAAAATAGTGTTTCCATTTCTTAATTGCTTCAATAATTGTTAGGGCCTCCTTGTCATAGGTAGACCAACCAGCAGCTTTAGGGCCTAGAGCTTTACTCATAAATGCAATATGCTGCCCTTTTTGCATTAGCACAGCTCCAATGCCATAACCAGATGCATCAGCTTCTAATACGAAAGGCAGGGAGAAATCAGGTAAAGCCAGGACTAGTGCAGAACTCATTTTGTCCTTTTGTTGCTGAATGCAGCCACTTTCTTGTCAGTCCACTAAAATCCATCCTTTTTAGTGCATCAAAAAGGGCTTGCAAACCAGGCCATAGTTCTGCATAAATCTTCTGTAATATCCTGCTAGCCCAAAAAAGCTCCTTAAGTGTGTCACATTCTGGGGTGTGGGCCAGTTCACAATAGCCTCTATTTTAGTTGGGTCTGTTGAAACTCCCTTGTCAGTGATCACATAGCCGAGGTACTCAACTTTAGGTTGTGCAAAGTGCACTTAGAGAGCTTTGCATATAGCTAGTGTTTCCTTAGTGCTGCTAACACTAGAGCTACATGTTGTAAGTGTATTTTGTAAGTCTTGCTAAAAATAAGGATGTCATCAAAGAAGACTAGCACACAGTGTCTTAGAGGGGACCCAAAACAGTGTGCATGATTTCTGTAAAGGCAGGAGGACCATTTGTCACACCAAAAGGCATTACCAGAAACTCAAACAGGCCAATGTGTGTGCTAAAAGAAGTTTTATCTATATCTCCCTCTTTCATTCTGATCCGATGATAGACACTTCTAAGATCCAACTTGGTGAAAATGGTAGCTCCATTTAGTTCATCTAGGTGATCTTCTATCATGGGTATGGGGTATTTGTTTTTGATAGTATGTGCATTGAGTCTTCTATAGTCAATGCACAATTTCCGAGTCATGTCCTTTTTCTTTACCAGTATAGCAGGAGAAGAGTAGGGACTGTGGCTCAATCTGATAATCCCTTTTTGAGTGAGATCTTTGATTATCTCTTCCAAGGCATTTTCTGATGGTGTGGCAATCTATACCCTCTTTGATTTATGATAGGTGATCCAGGATAAAAATTAATGGCATGATCACAATCTCTCTTGGGGGGTAGCCCAGTTGGTTCTACAAATACATCCTTCAAGTCCTCTAAGATGTTAGTTATTTACGGTTTGTGCACACTTTCAGCAATGGTATCCAACTGTATTGGCTGCATACACATCAGAGCTCCAGAGAGCATGTTATCTAGTATGTTTTCCATATCTTGCAAGACAGGAGTGCAAGGACTGGTTGGCAAGCTCTCATCTCTGAATACAATTGATTCACCAGTGACATGTCTGATCCCCAGTAACATTTTGGGCAGATCAAATGTGACAGGGTTGTGTCTGTACATCCAATCAGCTCCCAAGATAACATCATATCCCTTGAGTTGCAAAACCCTGAAATCTGACTCCAGCTCCACTCCTTGGACTTGGTATGCAACCTTGTGGAGGAGGAAATCATTGTACAACTTGCCCCCATTTGCTACAGTAACTTGGACCTGTTTTCCTGGTGTTATGGGGCACCGAGACTTTAGTGCAGTGGCAGGGGAGATGAAAGTAGTAGTGCTGCCACTATCTACTAATGTCCTTGCCATAGTGTTTCCAATTTTAACCTGTGGAGAGAATGTGTGTATCTTTTTATCATCTGGTACTCCTGTAGCTGCATGCATGGAGATTTTGAGTTCTGGGTTATCAGGTGGTTCTTCTTCCAAGTTGGCTAATATCTCTTCAGCATCCACTATGTAAATTATGCAAGGATTGCTTGCTCTTGCAGTGCCTGAATCTGAGCTTTTTGTGACATTTTGCAAACTTGCTTGTGGCCTGGAAACCAAGGTTCTTTGTATTTGTAGTAGATTCCCTTCTCTCTTGCTTGTTGGATTACACTAGCTGCTGGTGGATTAGAATGTACAACAGTCTTGGCTGGTTCCATTGCAGGTTACTTTTTGTAGAAGGAATTGTAGTTCTTGGTGGGCTATGTGGGGGAACAAGATTTTTCCATTCTCCTGGCCAACCACATGGCTTTTTGTATACTTGCTGGCTCTAAACATTCAAGGTGACTCTGAATGTATGGACTGAGACCAGCTATGAAACTATGTTTGTAGTACTCATCAAGAATTGTTGGATTGTCTCTTCTCATGAGATTCATTTGTTGCTTAAACTGAGAGATGTGTTGTGCTACTGATCCAGTTTGATTGAAATTGTGGAAAGCTTTCACATTGTCACATATGGAAGTGGTAGCAAATCTGTCAGTTAAGTGAGAGCAGAATCTGTGCCATGGCATGTTGTGGACCAGAAAACCAGTGCCTCTCCACCATTGAATTGCTTCCCCTTTGAGATAAGATATGGCAAATTCAGTTCTTTGCTCTAATGGAGTCCTTGCAGGGTATCCAGGAATCTGCATCATGTCCATCATATTCAGCAATGTTTAGTTTAGCAGGCTTTACTGACAACATGTTTCGGCAAACATCTGGTGTGTTGGTTCTTGTACTCTATATCTCTCTATGATGCTGCTCATCAGGGATTTCTTCCACCGCCATCACTTCTCTGGTCACTTGCCCTTGGTGTTGTGGTGTATGAAAATCATGTCGATTAGATGTTTGATTAGGACGCTTGTAGGGACCTTTGGGAGTGCCATCCAAGTTCAGTTCCTTTCCCGTGTTCTTATCCATTAAGTTGGCAGAGCCTGCTGCTGCTTGTTCCTGTTTCTTGGTACGAAATTGGTTATTTGGAAGTTGTTTTGGATGCCCGGGTGGAGGAACAGTGCTACCTTGGCCCGACTGGGGTTCATGCTCTTCCTCTTCGTCTGCATCTTCAGCTGATGTAGTCGTGGATAATTTCTGCAGACTATGGTGGATCTTCTTGAAGTTTCTCTGTATACTTGCAAAGTTCTTGTTGACTGTCTCTGTAAATTGGTAGAATTCCTTTCTGTCTTCTTCCGCTCTTGCCGCAGAGATTTGATGTCGAGATGGAGTGATTCAAGCTCTAGTCCCTCTATATCTTGGGTCTCTGGTGGAGATTCGTCCACCAAGGACTTGTTCGTCACCATGTTGTTGTTGTGGGTGGGAGGGAGGGAAAACCCCACTCAGATCTCGCCGTCGTCGATCTGTTGTCGCCGGAGAAAGTAGCACTAAAGGGTTGGTTGGGTGGGATTTTGCACTGAAGAAGGATTCTTCATAAACCACTACACCAGCATCTCCTGCTACTGAGCTGTCTACCGCCGCCAAAACGCCACCCAGCTTCCACCGCCGCCTTGGACTGGAAAACAAGATCCGCTCTGGGTCTCCAATCCGCGCCTCCAAGGATTCAACCGCGCTCTTATACCAATTGACAGGATCTAGTTAAGACTGGCACGGATTCAGACAAGAACAGAGGAAAAACACTCAATCTTGGAGGAAATTTGGGAGAAATTTCATTCCGATCTGGGAGAAGTACTAGGGTTCTGGCTAGCCGGAACACGGTGGCTCTAGGGCTAAGCCCAGGTAAAAAATCAATGCCCTCTCCACAAGCCGGAGGAGGGTTTAAAAGGAGTTCTGCAGGGTAAAAGAAGTACGACAGGTACAGCTACCTGACAGAGGGCACGGTAACTTTTAAAAGTAAGGTTACACCAGCGATGGTCGTCCATACAAAGATCTACGGTTGAGGCTGCGAGTCATGCCCGAAGCGATAAGTAACTCCAGGCGCCGTTGGATAGAGGATCGATGGTTGAAGCTTGCTCCGGGAACTGAATCGGTACTGTGGCATATCGTGTGTTATCAATAGCTACAAGCCTAACACCCCTTCAACTGAACCGATGAGGGCAGACTGGAGGAGGCCCGTGGCACGGTGGCGGCGATGGAACGCTTGGATGATGAGAGAGTGCTAGTGTTCTCTCTCCCTCACTACTAGGGAAAAGCCTAGCAGCAGCGCGGGTTTTAGGCCTATCAGTAGCACGGGATGATGCGCTACTGATAAGGCGCTACACCTAACGTATAGCAGTAGCGCATGTCGTCCCACGCTACTGCTATACATGAATAGTTGTAGCGCGCTTTAGAGAAGAGCGCTGCTGATATTATCTGCAGCGCTGTTTACAAGGAAGCGCTACTGCTAAATTTTTCCCCCTCGCTACTACTAGTTTTATCAGTTTTTTTCCTCCATATTTTTTTAATATGCTTTATACAATAATCTTTAGCATATCATACACATACAAATGTAATCATAGCATATACATACAATTAGTCTCATCAAATCATGTCATCATCATAATCATCATCCAACACAAAGTGGTCTCTCGTCATCATCTCGAAAATAGCGATACAAGTCTCGGTTACTTGCAAATACATCATCATCCATCTAAACAATGATATACGTGAGAAGAGCTATCACTTTGAGTACATGAGTTCGTATCCCTCTCTCTCATTAGCGTGAACCTAAAATAACTACTGCATGTCGCTCGGGAACCGGAAACCGGTACACCTGGGCCTGACACTCCGGCCACTCGTCGTATATATACTCCTGGCGTAGCACTTCTTCGCCATCTCTATGATCTATGCACCTACATCGTCACACGAGTCGATGATATGCAACATATATAGTTGAGCAGTAGAAAGAGACAGACTTGGCAAAAATAGAAACGACAAATCATAAGCATAAATAACAAAGTTCATAGTACCCAAAATGCCCTAACTAGAGTGATCTTCGCTAGTCGAGGAGGAGGACGGTTTAATTACATCACAAATAAAGTTTCACCGTGCATAACTCAAAGTTTTGTCATACAGAAAGTTTGGACTAAACGGACACATTGTCATATGTCGACAATCACTCCACCATGTTGTGCCATGCATCCATGTCAGGGAGATAGTCCCCGAGCTTAGTGAAAGGCTTCATGTCGAGACGCTGAGAGGCTACCCATGTTCGGACGTATTCCCGCGACATTTGTCCTTCTCTGTAGAACATCCCTATTTTTCCAAAGACCTCCTTCATGATGATTTGGGCAAGTTCATGCTGGATGTTATAGAACTCAGCTCAAAGTCGATGATCCTCGATATCTCCTATGTCCTTTACCCATTGCAGAATATGGGCATCGCCAGATCTAGGTGACATGCGAAGGTTCTGGTGATCCCGTCTGTACTCCAGCATGTGGTATAGGACATAGAATCCATCATTAAGAGAATCGTTCGGTTCTTTGGATGCAGCAGGTCGGTCTTATGGTGAAGGCGACCTGCCGCCCTTCTCTTCTTGTCCTTGACCTCTCCACCCGTGCTTGGTAGTAAAACATAGCACCGTCGAGAACATCCTTGATGTGGGCGTGTCGTTTTGTGAATGTTCTTGACGAGTCAAGTAAAGAGCATGGGAGAATCGGGGTAGAGGATGATGAGGACGGCGCGCCACGCAAGCAAAAATAAGTACACATAAATTAATTAGCCTCCACCATGCAAATGAATGATTGAAATCAAAGGAAGGATAGCAACGCGGATGACTTACACGGGATGATAAGGCACGAGCATCACCTCCTTGTCCTTATTGGTGAGCATGAAACTGACGATGTAATCCCTCGCATATTCACCGTGCTTTGCACAGACTCCCAAGAAGCCCTCGTGCATGTAGTACGGGTCAGCGACACAGATATGAGGTATCTGCTCAACCCCGATGATGTAGTTCATGTGCAAAGCATAAAGGCGGACAAACGTAAAATCCAGCTTCTTCACGTGAAACATGTCGAATATGTAATCGAATCGAAGGAAGAACTTATCCGCGGGGAAGCAGTCGACGTACGACATTTGCCGCGGAACGTTAACCATGTAGAGTGGGTATCCTGGATCTTTCGAGGCGATGAGGCCTTTCTCTATCCGCAGCACATCGTCATGAAGTCTCCTTAGATCTCCGAATCTAGCACGTAGCAATGTTGCAGGTAGGATTGGTTGACCGGGGATATGCCATTTATCCGCATCGGGGATATCTATATGGTCCTGAAGCCGAGGCTGCTGAGGCGGCTGGATCATAGAATCAGCTTTTTTGCCTTTCCTCGCTCTCTTCCTAGACTTCTTTACTACCGGAAGGTCGTCCATATCGTTCAGCCTCCGGAGGCGGCAATTCGAGCACCGACTCATGGCGCTCAAACCACGAGTAGGCGCCAGATATAGACATACTATTGAGTGCCATCGTCATCCTCATCCTCATCCATGGCGGCGTCATCGGCGACTAATGGAGCCCCTCCTTACCCGTCGCTATCACCCAACCCAACACCCGACGCTAATTGGGTAGGTGGGGTGTTGATGTTCATACCTTGCTGAGGCTGCGTGCTCGTGGGTGTGCTCCCGGCCGCCTCCAGACGAAGCAGGCTCTTTGGCCACAACAGGATCCACCCATTGCAACAATCACCAAGCCGCCACGGGGTCTCGTCGTCATCCCCCAATACTATCAGAGGAGGCAAATTCTCGTGGCCCGGTTTGACAATGGCCGCGAAAACCTTGAAGACGTTCGGGGGAATCGACCGGCTGTGGAACAATGGTTCCTTCGGCTCCATTATCATCGCCTTCCCCATGTCCACCTTCTAGTCGCCGATGGTGTACAATATGGTGCACGGGGTTTCGTCGGCCTGCAAAGAAAAGTCTACGATGTGAGACATCCGAAAGGCAACGAAAATGGGAGATTATACATTTATTGAAGGGGGCCGGTGTGACAGATACCGTGAGGGCGTCGAGCTCAGCCAAAGACGAAGCACCGCCAAGCACGTCCATCTGGGGCAGTCACGGGAGCAGTCTGAGAGCCGTTGCGGGAGCAGTCTTTGGTCAGCAACGCTAGTTAAGCTGCTCCCCAAGAAGTCAGCAAGGGGAAAGTCCGCTGCATTTTTTTCTGGATTTTGCTTGGTCCAAGTGAAAACGTCCGGAACCAAGGAAGTAGATATATCTGCAACCACCTGTTTTACGGCAGCTACCGCTGTTGCGACTGTCTCAGATGTTTTGTTCTCAACCGCAATCTCAACCTTCTTGTTGATGTTTTCTTCAGTTAACCTCCATCTTTCCTTTCTCTCCTCCGTGGTCTCACGGTAGTACTTCTTCCACGTGGCGCCGTCTCCGACACCGTGCACACGTCCATACGACGGTCGAGTATCCACCGGGAGTCATTTCAATATGTTCAACGCCCGGATGGAGTGTCCCACTTGGGCCTCGCCAATGCCTCAGATGGCGAGTCGCTTTCGGCCGTAATCCTATGCTGCTCTCTCTGCAAAAGGCACAATGATCGTTTACAAATATGACTAACGTGTGCAGTCAAATTGATCAGAAACTAAAATTACCAGCAGTCTCATGAACTCCGTCGTGACCGGGTTTGTCTCGTAAACCATCTTCACTGGGTGCCAACGGTGCCGGACCCTGAGGACTCACGCTCCTGCGGGATAGTGAACTCCGCCAAGGGGTCTGGGATGCCCAGACTCGCGGCTTCTGCCTCCTCCTTGGCTCATTTGGACCACTTTCTGCCTTAACCACGGCTTCCGAGGTGGTGGCTCCCAATGTTCCTCTCTTGAAGCCCCTTCATGTACTTAGACTTTTTTTGGGCAGCTTCGGCCTCGCAAGCCTCCTTGAATATTTGAAACTGCTCTACTGTGATTGTCGGATTATCCTTTAGAATCTTGGAGTAGGGTTCCTTGTCGATGATCCTTGCTTTCACCCTTGTTTTCCAGGCGGCCAACGCGTCACTAAACTTGGTCATGGCGTGTTTGTTTATCTTCTTCATTGCCGGGTTCTTATCTGGATTTTCATAATCCTTTTCATTCCGGCCCGGGAACAAGAATATCTGGAGAAACTTCTTTAGGAGGGAGGGCCTCATATTATCTATCTTCTGTAGTTTCTCATCATTGATGGTGGCGGTTGTCCGTACGATGCAGCCAATTTGATTGCCGTAGCACTTGCGCGCTCCCTCGGGCACCTTTGGCTCAAAATTGTCGTCGTCCACCAACGTGACCACCAGTCTAGTAGTCCTGAGTTTGTTAGGAAGCCGTTGCCTCTTTGCTTTCGGTTCTACACCGGCTCCGCTCCCCGAGGCAGCGCCGGTCTCGATGCTGGTCTAAGTTTCAGCGTCAGTCTCAGTCTTAGCACCGGTCTGCATGTCGGTCTCAGTCCCTGATGCCACTGGTGGGCCCAGCAACAACATCGGTTGATCGTCGGCAAGGCTCAAAAATTCGTCTGCCGCCCGGTAGACGTCGTTGTTGGGGAACGTAGTAATTTCAAAAAAATTCCTATGCACACGCAAGACCATGGTGATGCATAGCAACGAGAGGGGAGAGTGTGTCCACGTACCCTCGTAGACCGAAAGCGGAAGCGTTAGCACAAAGCGGTTGATGTAGTCGTACGTCTTCACGATCCGACCGGTCAAGTACCAAACGCACGGCACCTCCGAGTTCTGCACACGTTCAACTCAATGACATCCCTCGAACTCCGATCCAGCCGACTTTTGAGGGAGAGTTCCGTCAGCACGATGGCGTGGCGATGATGATGATGTTCTACCGCTGCAGGGCTTCGCCTAAGCACCGCTACAATATTATCGAGATGGATTATCATGGAGGGGGCACCGCACACGGCTAAGAGATCCAATGGATCAATTGTTGTGTCTAGAGATGCCCCCTGCCCCCGTATATAACGGAGGGAGGGAGAGGCAGGCCCTAGAGGGGGCGCGCCAAGTGTGGGGAGTCCTACTAGGACTCCCAAGTCCTAGTAGGATTCCCCTTTCCTTTCCGGAGTAGGAGAGAAGGAAAGAGGGGGAGAGGGAGAAGGAAAAGGGGGCTGCACCCCTTGTCCAATTCGGACCAGAGGGGGGGCGTGCACCTCCTTCCTTTTGGCCTCTCTCCTCTATTCCCGTATGGCCCAATAAGGCCCATATACTCCCCGGCGAATTCCCGTAACTCTCCGGTACTCCGAAAAATACCCGAATCACTCGGAACCTTTCCGAAGTCCGAATATAGTCGTCCAATATATCGATCTTTACGTCTCGACCATTTCGAGACTCCTCGTCATGTCCCCGATCTCATCCGGGACTCCGAACTACCTTCGGTACATCCAAACACATTAACTCATAATATAACCGTCATCGAACTTTAAGCATGCGGACCCTACGGGTTCGAGAACTATGTAGACATGACCGAGACACGTCTCCAGTCAATAACCAATAGCGGAACCTGGATGCTCATATTGTCTCCCACATATTCTACGAAGATCTTTATCGGTCAAACCGCATAACAGCATACGTTGTTCCCTTTGTCATCGGTATGTTACTTGCCCGAGATTCGATCGTTGGTATCTCAATACCTAGTTCAATCTCGTTACCGGCAAGTCTCTTTACTCGTTCCGTAATACATCATCCTGCAACTAACTCATTAGTTACAATGCTTGCAAGGCTTATAGTGATGTGCATTACTGAGTGGACCGAGAGATACCTCTCCAACAATCGGAGTGAGAAATCCTAATCTCGAAATACGCCAACCCAACAAGTACCTTCGGAGACACCTGTAGAGCACCTTTCTAATCACCCAGTTACGTTGTGACGTTTGGTAGCACACAAAGTGTTCCTCCGATAAACGGGTGTTGCATAATCTCATAGTTATAGGAACATGTATAAGTCATGAAGAAAGCAATAGCAACATATTAAACAATCAAGTGCTAAGCTAACGGAATGGGTCAAGTCAATCACATCATTCTCCTAATGATGTGATCCCATTAATCAAATGACAACTCATGTCTATGGTTAGGAAACTTAACCATCTTTGATTAACGAGCTAGTCAAGTAGAGGCATACTAGTGACACCATGTTTGTCTATGTATTGACACATGTATTATGTTTCTGGTTGATACAATTCTAGCATGAATAATAAACATTTATCATGAAATAAGGAAATAAATACTAACTTTATTATTGCCTCTAGGGCATATTTCCTTCAGTCTCCCACTTGCACTAGAGACAATAATCTAGTTCACATCGCCATGTGATTTAACACCAATATTCATATCTATATATGATTAACACCCATAGTTCACATCGTCATGTGACCAACACCCAAAGGGTTTACTAGAGTCAATAATCTAGTTCACATCGCTATGTGATTAACACCCAAAGAGTACTAAGGTGTGATTATGTTTTGCTCGTGAGAGAAGTTTAATCAACGGGTCTGTCACATTTAGAGCCGTATGTATTTTGCAAAATATTCTATGTCTACAATGCTCTGTACGGAGCTACTCTAGCTAATTGCTCCCACTTTCAATATGTATCTAGACTGAGACTTAGAGTCATCTGGATCAGTGTCAAAACTTGCATCAACGTAACCCTTTACGACAAACCTCTTGTCACCTACATAATCGAGAAACATATCCTTATTCCACTAAGGATAATTTTGACCAATGTCCAGTGATCTACTCCTAGATCACTATTGTACTCCCTTGCCAAACCAGGGCAGAGTATACAATAGGTCTGGTACATAGCATGGCATACTTTTATAAAACCTATGACTGAGGCATAGGGAATGACTTTCATTCTCTTTCTATTTTCTATCATGGTCGGGATTTGAGTCTTACTCAATTTCACACCTTTGCAACACAGGCAAGAACTCTTTCTTTGACTGTTTCATTTTGTACTACTTCAAAATCTTGTCAAGGTATGTACTCATTGAAAATCTTATCAAGCGTCTTGATCTATCTCAATAGATCTTGATGCTCAATATGTAAGTAGCTTTACTGAGGTCTTTCTTTTAAAGAACTCCTTTCGAACACTTCTTTATGCTTTCTAGAAAATTGTACATAATTTCTGATCAACAATACGTCACTCTCATATACATACCGGAAAGGTTGTAGTGCTCCCACTCACTTTATTTGAATACAGGCTTCACTGCAAGTCCGTATAAAACTATATGATTTGATCACCTTATCAAAGCGTATATTCCAACTCCAAGATGCTTGCACCAGTCCATAGATGGATCGCTGGAGCTTGCACATTTTGTTAGCACCTTTAGGATTGACAAAACCTTTAGGTTGCATCATATACAACTCTTCTTTAAGAAAACCATTAAGGAATGCAGTTTTGACATCCATTTGCCAGATTTCATAAAATGTGGCAATTGCTAACATGATTCAGACAGACTTAAGCATCGCTACAGTTGGGAAAATCTCATTGTAGTCAACACCTTGAACCTGTCGAAAACCTTTTTGCGACAAGTCGAGCTTTGTAGATAGTAACACTACTATCAACGTCCGTCTTCCTCTTGAAGATCCATTTATTTTCTATGGCTTCTCAATCATCGGGCAAGTCCACCAAAGTCCACACTTTGTTCTCATACATGGATCCTATCTAAAATTTCATGGCCTCCAGCCATTTCACGGAATCTGGGCTCATCATCGCTTCCTCATAGTTCATAGGTTTATCACGGTCTAGTACCATGACTTCCAGAACAGGATTACCGTACCACTCTGGTGCGGACCATACTCTAGAAGACCTACGAGGTTCTGTAGTAACTTGCTCTGAAGTTTCATGATCATCATCATTAGCTGTAACGCCCTCGATGCGGCTATATCTCCCACGTGTCGAAGCACGACTTAGAGGCATAACCGCATTGAAAGCAATGTCGCAAGTGAGGTAATCTTCGCACAATCCATGTAATACATAAGGGAAAGAGATACATAGTTGGCTTACAGTCGCCACTTCACACAATACATAAATAGACATTCATCATTCAGTTTACACTCAAGGTCCGACTACGGAACCCAAAATAAAAGAAGACTATCTCAAATGCAACACAGATCCTCGATCGCTAACTGGCTCCACTACTAATCGTCTGAAATGAAACATAGTATCGACCAAGGGCCTCATCAAATTCCCACTTCAGCTTAGTTATAGCCATCTGCTTTGGCATCACCGGTACTGCATCTGTTTTGGTAGAATCATGAGCCACGGGGACTCAAAGAATCTCACACCCGCGAGATCAAGACTATTTAAGCTTAAGGGAAGGCTGGTGTAATGAGGTGGAGCTACAGCAAGCGACTAGCATATATGGTGGCTACATCGCAAAAGAGAGCGAGAAGAGAAGCAAGGCACGGTCGTGAAGCTAGTAGCGATCAAGAAGTGATCCTAAGGCAACCTGCGTCAAACATAACTCCAACACCGTGTTCACTTCCCGGACTCCGCCGAGAAGAGACCATCACGGTTACATACACGGTTGATGTATTTTAATTAAGGTCAACTTCGGGTTTTCTACAACCGGACATTAACAAATTCCCATCTGCCTCATAACCGCGGGCACGGCTTTGAAAGATAATACCTGCGGGGTGTCCCAACAGCCCATAACAAGCTCTACGCAATCAACGAAGGAATAGACCTTCACCCAAGACACTCCGATCGACTCGGTATCCCGTACATCAAGACATTTCGACAATGGTAAAACAAGACCAGCAAAGCCGCCCGAATGTGCCGACAAATCCCGATAGGAGCTGCACATATCTCGTTATCAGGGCACATCCGGATAAGTCAAGCTATGAGTAAAACCAGGCCTCGAGTTTCCCCGTGGTGGCCCCGCAGGTTGCTCGGTTCGGACCAACACTCGAAGGAGCACTGGCCCAGGGGGGCTAAAATAAAGATGACCCTCGGGCTCGCGAAAACCCAAGGGAAAAAGGGGTGTAGGTGGCGAATGGTAAAACCAAGGTTGGGCCTTGCTAGAAGAGTTTTATTCAAAGCGAACTGTCAAGGGGGTCCCATAAATCACCCGACCGCGTAAGGAACGCAAAATCAAGGAACATAACACCGGTATGACGGAAACTAGGGCGACAAGAGTGGAACAAGTCACCAGGCATAAGGCCGAGCCTTCCACCCTTTACCAAGTATATAGATGCATTAATTAAAACAATAGATATTGTGATATCCCAAAGTATCCGTGTTCCAACAAGGAACAAACTTCATCTTCACCTGCAACTAGCAACGCTATAAGAGGGGCTGAGCAAAGCGATAACATAGCCAATCAACGGTTTGCTAGGACATGGGTGGTTAGAGGTGTGACATGGCAATATGGGTGGCATGATAGAGCAAGTGGTAGGTATCGCAGCATAGGCATAGCAAAAGAGCGAGCATCTAGCAAGCAAAGATAGAAGTGATTTCGAAGGTATGGTCATCTTGCCTGCAAGGTTCTCAGAGTTGTTGAAGGCTTGCTCCTCGTAGGCGTTCTCAATAGGTTCCTCGTTCACGTACTCGTCTCCCGGCTCTACCCAAAGCAAGAACACAAGCAACGGAACCACAATCAAACAAGGAACAATGCACAAACGATATGATGCAAAACATGACATGCTATGCGAGATGTGATATGCAATGCATATGTGTGCTCCGGAAGGAAAAAGATGAACCGGGCATCAACTTGGCAAACCAAGTATGCCGCTGGAAAGATGAGATGATTTCGGTTGAAATCGATATAAAGATCACCGGAATCGGATGCACGGTTTGCAAATGACAAGCAAAACAAGAATGACGCAAATCTGCGTTTAACAGCCCGATGCTACTTAGCACGCAACAAGAAACTATGCTACAGCACCCCAACATACAAACAAAGCATATGGAAGTGATCTACAGGAGATGCTTAACAAAAGAGGAACATTGAGCTACGGCTAAATCACATCATAACATGTTCAAACAAGCATGGTGGAAGTGCTAAAATATCGAGTTCGCAGACTTAGTGAAAATACTAACATGCGAGAATTAACATCGAGGAAGGCATGTTTAGAGCAAGCAAACAACATGCTACAGGAACTTATAATAGCGAAACAAGGCATGACATGATTCTACTCAAAGCATATATCAATAGTCCCTTACTGACCATAAGCCAAAAGGACTCTAAGAAATGATGGCACCCATGTAAACATTGCAAGTTTTATTACAGATTTCAGACTTAGCAGAAAAACTGGGCATGGCAAAAACAGATAACGAGTAGGCATGTTCGTGAGCTCGATGCACTCACTACAAAGCATCTCATGATAAACTAAGCATACACCCATCAATAAGACATGGCATAGAAGCTATACATGGCAAGAACAACATCATAGCATACACGGATCAACTACAACGACCTCGTGAAAATTGAATCTCATGCAAACAATCTGCCAGCAAACATTTTCAAGCAAAAGTAGAGCACGAAAATGACATGCTAGCCTACTCCATAAATACCAACAAAGGCATGGATGGATAGAGCACATCCATATGTTCAAAACACCCTTACTGATCATGCTCAAAAAGGGTATAGATCTCTCTGTAACAACATGAACATATGGCATAAAAATAACAATGAGGACAAGACTTAGTGAAAACACTAAGTTCACGAAATCAACAACATCATCATCCCTACTTTGCATGCTTGTTCTAGTCAACACATAGATCACAAAAATACATGGCATACACCCCTGGAAAGATGGCACGGCATAGTTCAACTCACATGTAGGACTCAAGTTCATAAGGTGCACACATTAATCATGGCAAAAATGATAAAAGTGCAAGTTCTGTTAAGAAACAGAAACTAACAATCTGAAGCCCTCTTCCAACAGCATTTCGGGCATCAAGATGAGCTCAAATGCAAATGTTGCAATGGAACGAAATGATTTACTCTTCGAGACGAACAATTTGACATATTATACGCCCAAAACGGAGCCACGGTTGCGGAGATGTGATGTGATGAAAATGCACGAAAATTATTACAGAAAATGACTTAGAGAGATTTCGCGGTATGGGAAAAGTCAACCTAATGTTTTGGATCTGAGATCCGGAGTGTCGAGGTCGCCGGAGGGGTCGGTTCGGCGGAGGAGGACGAGGCCGGGCGTCCGTGGGCGGGTGGACGACGGGGGCTGGCGGCGGCAATGGCCGCAGGCGATGGATAAGCGTGTGCAGGGATGTGAGAGGCGGCAAGCAATGGTCAGCGGGTCCGGCGGTTGTGCGCTGGCGGCGGCGGCGGGCGCTGCCGAGGCGAGGCGGCGGCGGCGGCGGTGCTGTGATGGGCCGAGGCCGGCGGGCAAGGCGGCGCCAGACCCCCATGGGCAGCGGGCTGGCGAGCTGGCAGCCAGGGCGGCGGCGGCGCTGCGACACGTGGCGCCTCCCGATTCGTCCGGCAAGGGCGGGACGCTGTCTGGTCCGATCCGGACGTGTCCGGCGGCGCGGAGAGGGGATTTTTAGGGTTTTGCCCGTGAATTCGGGGGAGGGATCTATATATATGCATAGAGGGAGCTAGGAGAGTCCAAATGGGGTGCGGTTTTCGCCCACACGATCGTGATCGAACGACCTAGAGCATGGAAGTGACTTAGACGGGTTTTGGGCCAGTTTTGGCGGGTTGTTGGGCTGCAACTTAAAAGAGGCCTTTGCGAGAGAGCGGTTAACCGTTGGAGTACCAAACGAACTCCAAATGACCCGAAACTTGACAGGTGGTCTAGCGGTGCTAAACCAGGGCCACTTGGCAAGGCTCGGTCCATTTCGAGAATGTTCAACACCCGCACACGGAAAAATGTAAAAGGGGCGCCGGGAACATAGTCTTGGGATTGCAAAACAGACAACGGGAAAATGCTCGAATCATGAGGCGAACACGTATGCAAATGAGATGCACATGATGACATGATATGAGATGCATGACATGGACAAAATGCAAACGAAAACAAAACCCAACCACGGAGGGAAAATCATAGCACATGGCTGAAAATGGCAAGAGTTGGAGTTACAAATGTGGAAAGTTACATCCGGGGTGTTACAACACTCCACCACTACAAGAGGATCTCGTCCCGAGATCTAGGACTGAAAGAACTCCGGATATTCGGAACGGAGGTGATCCTCGCGCTCCCAGGTGGCTTCTCGGTCGGAATGGTGTGACCACTTTACTTTCAGGAATTTGATTGACTTGTTGCGAGTCTTGCGCTCGGTTTCTTCAAGAGTAGCAACGGGGTGCTCATGATAATAGAGATCTTCTTGGAGGTCAATTTCTTCAAAGTTGATAGTGCGCTCAGGAATCTTGAAGCACTTGCGAAGCTGTGACACGTGAAACACATCATGCACGTTTGCAAAGTTGGATGGAAGCTCAAGTTGATAGGCGAGATCGCCTCTTTTGCCAATGATCTTGAAAGGACCCACGTATCTAGGGGCAAGCTTCCTTTGATACCGGCGGCAGTGCCTTTCATTGGAGAGACGCGAGGTAGACATGGTCTCCGATTTCAAAAGCCACATCACGGTGCTTGTCATCATAATAGCCCTTACGCGCGATTATGCGGCTTTAAGATTCTCACGAATAACTTTGCACATTTCTTGACTTCGTGATCAAGTCGTTGCCAAGAAGTTGGCGTTCACTGTTTCGGACCAATTGAGAGGAGTACGGCACTTTCGCCATAGAGAATTTCGAATGGGGCCTTGCTGAACTCGCTTGGAAGCTGTTGTTGTAGGAGAACTTCGGCATATGGAAGACATTCTTCCCACTTCATGCCAAAGGAAATGACACAAGCCACGAGCATATCTTCAAGGATTTGATTGACTCGCTCGACTTGGCCACTTGTTTGAGGATGGAAAGCTGTCTTTGAAAGCGAATGTTGGTGCCCATGGCCTTCTAAAGGAGTCCCGAACTTAGAAGTCAAGATGCTTCCACGGTGCGAAGAGATCAATTGTGGAATACCGTGCAAGGAGACAATTACGGAGGTGTATAGCTCTGCCGGTGAGCTTTCTGTGATAGATTCTTTGACAGAAGAAAATGAGCCACTTTAGTAAGCTTGTCAATGACAACGAAGATAGCATCATTTCCACGCTTGGACTTAGGAAAACCAGTCCACGAAGTCCATCTCGATATGATCAAACTTCCATTCCGGAATAGCAAGAGGTTGGAGGAGACCAGCTGGTCTTTGGTGTTACCTTTCCCCTACTGCGGACATCACACTCATTCACGAATTGAGCAATTTCTCACTTCATTCGAGTCCACCAATATGACTGCTTGAGGTCATGGTACATCTTCGTACTTCGGGATGAATGGATGAGGGGAATTGTGTGCCTCATTCATGATGACTTTTCTCGGATCGCCTTTAGGAACCACAATCGGTCCTCGAAGAAAAGAGTATCTTTGTCATCAAGCGATAGCACTTGTATTTGGAAATGCCCTTGTCAATACCACGTTTCACCTTCTTCACCATGGCATCCGGAGTTGTGCCTCACGAATTTGATCTTCCAAAGTAGGAGAGACTATGAGGTTGGCAAGAAAGCCTTGAGGAACAACTTGAAGATTCAGCTTGCGGAAAGCTTCACAAAGATCCGGTTGGAAGGGCTTGAGAATTAGACTGTTGCAATAAGCCTTTCTGCTCAAGGCATCTGCAATCACATTCGCCTTGCCAGGAGTATATTCAATACTTGGATTGTACTCTTGAATCATTCCGACCCATCGAGTTTGCCTGAGGTTGAGGTTTGGTTGAGTGAATATATACTTGAGACTCTTGTGATCGGTGAAAATGTCCACTTTCCTTCCCAACAAGAGATGTCTCCATGTTATCAATGCATGGACAACTGCCGCCAACTCGAGATCGTGAGTGGGGTAGTTCTTTTCGTTGGGCTTCAACTGACGAGAGGTATAGGCCACAACTTTCTTCTCTTGCATTAACACAGCACCAAGACCTTGAAGAAAGCATCACAGAATACTTGAATGGCTTGGATTCATCGGAGGAGTCAAGGCAGGGCTGTGACTAGCTTCTCTTTGAGGGTGTTGAAAGCGACATCACACTCGAGCGTCGGACATACTTGACATGTTTACGGAGGAGGTTGGAAAGAGGCTTTGCAATCTTAGAGAAATTCTCAACGAATCTTCGACAATAGCTTGCAAGCCCAAGAAAACTGCGGAGCTGCTTGACATTCTGAGGAGGTTCCCAATCCAGAACCGCTGAAACCTTCGCCGGATTAATAGCAATTCCCTTGGCGGAGATGATATGACCAAGATAAAGAACTTCATCAAGCCAGAAGTCACATTTGGAAAACTTCGCATAGAATT
This sequence comes from Aegilops speltoides, assembly GCA_021437245.1. Classification (NCBI taxonomy): domain Eukaryota; kingdom Viridiplantae; phylum Streptophyta; class Magnoliopsida; order Poales; family Poaceae; genus Aegilops; species Aegilops speltoides. Next base: position 185,292,626 of record CM038144.1, read on the forward strand.
GATGCTCTCTGAGCTTGTCGAGCACCAATCGCAAATGTTTGGCATGATCCTGCTTGTTCTTGGAGAAGACCAAAATATCATCGAGATACACCAAGACGAAATCATTGGTGTAGGGTTGAAGATAAAGTTCATCATCCGAGAGAATGTTGGAGGAGCATTGACAAGGCGAAAGACATGACGGTATATTCATAAGAACCAAAGCTTGTTCGAATCTTTGTCTTGGGAATATCTTGTTCACGAATGCGAATCGATGATAACCCATCTGAAGGTCAAGCTTGGAGAATACTTTAGCACCTTTGAGTTGCTCGAATAGCTCATTGATGTTGGGAAGTGGATACTTGTTCTTGATTGTCTTCTTGTTCAATGGACGGTAATCGGCGCAAAGTCGGTCCGTGCCATCCTTCTTCTCGACAAAAGAACTCCACATCCCCATGGAGATGAACTTCGGTCCGATCAAGCCAGACGCTCTTGTTCATCGAGCTGCTTCTTCAATTCTTTCAGCTCCTTGGGTCCAAGCTTGTAAGGACGCTTGCAAACGGGTTCGATGCGGGCTCAAGATCAATAACGAATTCGGTGGCGATGCGGAGGCATACCCAAGCTCTTCCGGAAAGACATCTTGGTACTCTACAAACGATGGAATCGAGAGATAGCATCCAACTCGCCCTTCTCATTGAGAGAAAACAACCGAATGGTTTCATCACGGCGGCATAGATGATAACAACCTCATAAGGGTGTGTCAATTGAATCTGCTGGCAGCACAATCAAGTTGAGCCTTGTCTTTGAAAGCCATCCATCCCAAGAATTAGATCAATATCGAGTCACCAAGAACAATTGGTTTAGCAAAATCTATAGTCGCCCATCTTGATTGTGGTATCCGGAACCACCAAATCTGGAGCTCAACCGTTTACGGAGAAATGACAGCCATGGGTTTATCCAAATGAGAAGAAGTGAAATCATGCTTGGCAAAAACGGTCTTGACATGAAACAATGCGATGCACCATGTCGAATAAGACTTTTGCAGGAATAGAGTTAACTTGAAGGTTACCCATGATCACATCTGAAGAATCCTCTGCTGAGCTGCATTCATTAAGTTCACCTTTGCATGCTTGGATTATGCTTGACCACTTGCATTGCTTGAAGACCTCACGGAGGAGGAGGAGGAAGGCGCCTTTGGTTATGGCATTTTTCACATAGTGACCCTTCTGCGGCACTTGTTGCAGTCACCTCTGAGAGCGGACGGTGATAAGGAGCATTTGACCTTGGAGCTTGAGGTGAGACTTGTTACAGTAGCTTGGGTTGGGTGGGTGGGAAGATCCACGACCACCGAGTTCTTCTGGCGATAAGGCCGATGGAGACGGAGGATGAAGGTAGAACTTTTGCTGCTTTGCTGCCACTTGAGAGGAAGAAGAAGACTGAATGCATCCTGATTCTCTTCTTTGAAGCCTCACACTTGAGCCGAGCACCTTCTAGCTTGAGTGCCATATTGTAGAATTGATCAAACCGAGTAGGCTCAAAAAGAACAAGAGCTAGCTGCAGATCCTCTCTAAGGCCACCTCTGAGGCGATAGATCATACTTTTCTCATCGAGGAGCGTCTTGTTTAGCGAATCGAGCAAGTTTAAATCGTATGTTGTATTCAGTACCTTGACATGTTTCCTTGCTTGAGATTGCGGAACTCCTCACGCTTGCTCTCAACAACCTTTGGTAGGAATGTGGTGAGCTTTAAAGTCCCGACAAAAATCAGTCAAGTAATCACTCGACCACCTCTGGAATCCTTGTATTCTGGAACCAATCAGTTGCTGATCCTTGAGCTGAAAAGACGCGAACTTGACGTAGTCCTTAGGTCCGACATTGCTGCATTGAAATGCTTGTTGATATCCACGAGCCAATCGTCGGCGTCGTGGCCTCGACACGATGGTGAAAGACTTTGGCTGATTTGCAAGGAATTGGTTGAGTGTAGGAAGCGAGGCTGATGGTAGAACTGCCCTTGACCTTTATTCCCTTGATTGCCTTGGCCTTGGTTACGCTCTTGCATCAGCTGGATCAACAACTGAGCGTTGGCGTTTGTGGTTGCCATCAAAGTTTGCCATGCCTCCGGAGGCGGAGGTGGAGGTGGAGGTTCGCGACTTTCATCATCTGCGTTTGGATTTCGACGGCGTGGCGGAGCCATCCTGAAGAGGGTGACATCCGTTAGCATCTTGATTGACAGATAGACAAGTTGAATCAACGGATAGAATTTGCAACATATAGTCTTCACAATAAACATTCGAACAGGGATGAACGAATGAATTCCAAAGTAAACATCACGTCCATAAAGTGAGAAGCCACTTGATAAGAGATTGATGATTGAAAATTAAAACAAGGTATGAATGGAACAAATAAGTGGTAAGGATTACCCAATCACAAACCAAATATCTGCGGAAGAAATGCTAGAGCTACTTGAATCCCACCTATAAACTCCCGAAACTTTCCGGTTATGCAATCGGTGTTGGGGATACTGAGGAAGCAATATATCTCACCCAAACTAACAATCCCTACATCCAACAGTATCCATCCTTCAACACATAACCAAGAAACCTTGAAATCGTGTACCTCAACCTTGAAAAGCATCCGTTATCTGAGTCGTGGCAATACTCCGTACTCACCACGATCTTTGGGTTAGCGGGGTTATCTCACCAACGGACTGCATAAAAGAGATTTTCGATGTCGGCGTACTAAACTCAGGTATTCTAGAACTGCAACGGTAAAATTATGACGACAACACCTCGGAGCTCAACTCCCCGGGACACCTCCACTAAAAAAAACCCTACTGACGGGAGGCACCAAGACAATGTTGTCATCATAAAACCATCGGAACGATTCTAAGATACCCGCGTGATCCTAAAAAAAATTTGGTGAAATTTGAGAAGAGAAGAGTCAAAACTCTCGTTAGGAGACCTCACCAGAGCGCTTTAAGGACCGAGGAGTAAAAAAATTCCTAACTCTCCGATATATATAATCCTAAATGACTCAAAACATTTTCTAGACACAACTCGGCCACTAAAAGCGATCAAGCGGTGGGGCTCCTAAGGTCGGGGATGGCTCAAATACCAACTTAGCGCCCTCGATGCGGCTATATCTCCCGTGTCGAAGCACGACTTAGAGGCATAACCGCATTGAAAGCAATGTCGCAAGTGAGGTAATCTTCGCACAATCCATGTAATACATAAGGAAAGAGATACATAGTTGGCTTACGATGCCACTTCACACAATACATAAATAGACATTCATCATTCAGTTTACATCAAGGTCCGACTCTGGAACCCAAAATAAAAGAAGACTATCTCAAATGCAACACAGATCCCGATCGCCTAACTGGGCTCCACTACTAATCGTCTAGAAATGAAACATAGTATCGACCAAGGGCCTCATCAAATTCCCACTTCAGCTCGGTTCGCCATCTGCTACCGCATCACCGTACCTGCATCTGTTTTGGTAGAATCAGTGAGCCACGGGGACTCAACAATCTCACACCAGCGAGATCAAGACTATTTAAGCAAGGAAGGCTGGTGTAATGAGGTGGAGCTACAGCAGCGACTAGCATATATGGTGGCTACATCGCAAAAGAGAGCGAGAAGAGAAGCAAAGCACGGTCGTGAAGCTAGTAGCGATCAAGAAGTGATCCTAAGGCAACCTCGTCAAACATAACTCCAACACCGTGTTCACTTCCGGACTCACGAGAAGAGACCATCACGGTTACATACACGGTTGATGTATTTTAATTAAGGTCAACTTCAGGTTTTCTACAACCGGACATTAACAAATTCCCATCTGCCTCATAACCGCGGGCACGGCTTTCAAAAGATAATACCCTACAGGGGTGTCCCAACTTAGCCCATAACAAGCTCTCGCAATCAACGAAGGAATAGACCTTCACCCAAGACACTCCGATCAGACTCGGTATCCCGGTACATCAAGACATTTCGACAATGGTAAAACAAGACCAGCAAAGCCGCCCGAATGTGCCGACAAATCCCGATAGGAGCTGCACATATCTCGTTCTCAGGGCACATCCGGATAAGTCAAGCTACGAGTAAAACCAGGCCTCGAGTTTCCCCGTGGTGGCCCCGCAGGTTGCTCGGTTCGGACCAACACTCGAAGCACCGGCCGGGGGCTAAAATAAAGATGACCCTCGGGCTCGCGAAAACCCAAGGGAAAAAGGGGTGTAGGTGGCGAATGGTAAAACCAAGGTTGGGCCTTCTTTGGAAGAGTTTTATTCAAAGCGAACTGTCAAGGGGTCCCATAAATCACCCGACCGCGTAAGGAACGCATAAAATCAAGGAACATAACACGGTATGGCGGAAACTAGGGCGGCAAGAGTGGAACAAGTCACCAGGCATAAGGCCGAGCCTTCCACCCTTTACCAAGTATATAGATGCATTAATTAAAACAATAGATATTGTGATATCCCAAAGTATCCGTGTTCCAACAAGGAACAAACTTCATCTTCACCTGCAACTAGCAACGCTATAAGAGGGGCTGAGCAAAGCGATAACATAGCCAATCAACGGTTTGCTAGGACATGGGTGGTTAGAGGTGTGACATGGCAATATGGGTGGCATGATAGAGCAAGTGGTAGGTATCGCAGCATAGGCATAGCAAAAGAGCGAGCATCTAGCAAGCAAAGATAGAAGTGATTTCGAAGGTATGGTCATCTTGCCTGCAAGGTTCTCAGAGTTGTTGAAGGCTTGCTCCTCGTAGGCGTTCTCAACAGGTTCCTCGTTCACGTACTCGTCTCCCGGCTCTACCCAAAGCAAGAACACAAGCAACGGAACCACAATCAAACAAGGAACAATGCACAAACGATATGATGCAAAACATGACATGCTATGCGAGATGTGATATGCAATGCATATGTGTGCTCCGGAAGGAAAAAGATGAACCGGGCATCAACTTGGCAAACCAAGTATGCCGCTGGAAAGATGAGATGATTTCGTTGAAATCGATATAAAGATCACCGAATCGGATGCACGGTTTGCAAATGACAAGCAAAACAAGAATGACGCAAATCTGCGTTTAACAGCCCGATGCTACTTAGCACGCAACAAGAAACTATGCTACAGCACCCCAACATACAAACAAAGCATATGGAAGTGATCTACAGGAGATGCTTAACAAAAGAGGAACATTGAGCTACGGCTAAATCACATCATAACATGTTCAAACAAGCATGGTGGAAGTGCTAAAATATCAGGTTCGCAGACTTAGTGAAAATACTAACATGCCAGGAATTAACATCAGGAAGGCATGTTTAGAGCAAGCAAACAACATGCTACAGGAACTTATAATAGCGAAACAAGGCATGACATGATTCTACTCAAAGCATATATCAATAGTCCCTTACTGACCATAAGCCAAAAAGGACTCTAAGAAATGATGGCACCCATGTAAACATTGCAAGTTTTATTACAGATTTCAGACTTAGCAGAAAAACTGGGCATGGCAAAAACAGATAACGAGTAGGCATGTTCGTGAGCTCGATGCACTCACTACAAAGCATCTCATGATAAACTAAGCATACACCCATCAAGAAGACATGGCATAGAATCTATACATGGCAAGAACAACATCATAGCATACACGGATCAACTACAACGACCTCGTGAAAATTGAATCTCATGCAAACAATCTGCCAGCAAACATTTTCAAGCAAAAGTAGAGCACGAAAATGACATGCTAGCCTACTCCAAAATACCAACAAAGGCATGGATGGATAGAGCACATCCATATGTTCAAAACACCCTTACTGATCATGCTCAAAAAGGGTATAGATCTCTCTGTAACAACATGAACATATGGCATAAAAATAACAGCAGGACAAGACTTAGTGAAAACACTAAGTTCCTGAAATCAGCAACATCATCATCCCTACTTTGCATGCTTGTTCTAGTCAACACATAGATCACAAAAATACATGGCATACACCCCTGGAAAGATGGCATGGCATAGTTCAACTCACATGTAGGACTCAAGTTCATAAGGTGCACACATTAATCATGGCAAAAATGATAAAAGTGCAAGTTCTGTTAAGAAACAGAAACTAACAATCTGAAGCCCTCTTCCAACAGCATTTCGGGCATCAAGATGAGCTCAAATGCAAATGATGCAATGGAATGAAATGATGTACTCTTCGAGTCGAAAAATTTGAGTTATTATACGCCCAAAACGGAGCCACGGTTGCGGAGACGTGATGCAATGAAAATGCACGAAAATTATTACAGAAAATGACTTAGAGAGATTTCGGGGTATGGGAAAAGTCAACCTAATGTTTTGGATCTGAGATCCGGAGGGTCGAGGTCGCCGGAGGGGTCGGTTCGGCCGGAGGAGGACGAGGCCGGGGCGTCCGGCGGGGTGGACGACAGCGGGGCAGGCGGCGGGCGGCAATGGCCGGGCGGCGCGCAGTGGGCGCAGTGTGCAATGAAGCAAAGGCGGTGGCGGTGGTGGTGGCGGGCGGCGGTTAGCCATGTATGGCGGCATGCCTTGCGCGCGCCGGAGGCGGCAGGCGGCGGCGCGGTATGATGCGGCCGAGGCCGAGCGCGTATGGCCTTGTAAGCGACGGCCAAGGGTGGGCGGCAGGCGGGCTTGCGAGCTTGCGGCGGCGGCGGCGCATGACACGTGGCGCCTCCGATTCGTCGGCCAGACGATCCGTCCGATCCGGACGTGTCCGGCGCGCGAGAGGGATTTTAGGGTTTTGCCCACAATTGGGAGGATCTATATATAGGCATAGAGGGAGCTAGGAGAGTCCAAATGGGGTGCGGTTTTCGCCCACACGATCGTGATCGAACGACCTAGAGCATGGAAGTGACTTAGATGGGTTTTGGGCCAGTTTTGGAGGGTTGTTGGGCTGCAACTTAAAAAAGGCCTTTGCGAGAGAGCGCTTAACCGTTGGAGTACCAAACGAACTCCAAATGACCCGAAACTTGACAGGTGGTCTACCGGTGCTAAACCAGGGCCACTTGGCAAGGCTCGGTCCATTTCGAGAATGTTCAACACCCGCACACGGAAAAATGTAAAAGGGGACGCCGGGGAACATAGGAGTCTTGGGATTGCAAAACAGACAACGGGAAAATGCTCGGAATCATGAGACGAACACGTATGCAAATGAGATGCACATGATGACATGATATGAGATGCATGACATGGAAAAAATGCAAATGAAAACAAAACCCAACCACGGAGGGAAAATCATAGCATATGGCCGAAAATGGCAAGAGTTGGAGTTACAAATGTGGAAAGTTACATCCGGGGTGTTACATTAGCTTCCTCACTAATTGGTGTAGGAATCACTAGAACTAATTTCTGTGATGAACTACTTTTCAATTCGGGAGAAGGTACATTTACCTAATCAAGCTCTACTTTCCTCCCACTCTCTTCTTTCGAGAGAAACTCCTTCTCTAGAAAGGATCCATGTTAGCAATGAATATCTTGCCTCCGGATCTGTGATAGAAGGTGTACCCAACAGTTTCCTTTGGGTATTCTATGAAGATGCACTTCTCCGATTTGGGTTCGAGCTTATCAGGTTGAAACTTTTTCACATAAGCATCGCAGCCCCAAACTTTAAAAACGACAACTTTGGTTTCTTGCCAAACCACAGTTCATAAGTCGTCATCTCAACGGATTTTGATGGTGCCCTATTTAAAGTGAATGCAGTTGTCTTTAATGCATAACCCCAAAATGATAATGGTAAATCGGTAAGAGACATCATAGATCGCACCACATCTAATAAAGTGTGGTTACAATGTTTGGACACACCATTGCGCTGTGGTGTTCCAGGTGGCATGAGTTTGTGAAACTATTCCACATTGTTTTAATTGAAGACCAAACTCGTAACTCAAATATTCGTCTCCACGATCAGATCGCAGAAACTTTATTTTCTTGGTACGATGGTTTTCCACTTCACTCTGAAATTATTTGAACTTTTCAAATATTTCAGACTTATGTTTCATCAAGTAGATATACTCATATCTGCTCGAATCATCGGTGAAGGTCAGAAAATAACGATACTCGCCACGAGCATCAACACTCATTGGACCGCATACATCGGTATGTATTATTTCCAACAAGTCAGTAGCTCGTTCCTTTGTTCCCGAAGAACGGAGTTTTAGTCATCTTGCCCAAAAGGCACAGTTCACAAGCATCAAATGATTCATAACCAAGTGATTCCGAAAATCCATCTTTATGGAGTTTCTTCATGCGCTTTACACCGATATGACCCAAACTGCAGTGCCACAAATAAGTTGCACTATCATTATTGTCACACCCTGATTTTCATGGCTCAGCACTTAAGCTCTTAATCATGCTAAATTGTGGTTTGACAAAAAAACTTTTGAGTGTTTTGGACTTTGCTTGATTTGATTTTTGTCTGCTGTTTGCAAGTGCTCTAAAAATAAAGTAAATCCTCCAACTCCTATACTTCACCTCCTTGCTCCAAACCCTTGAGCCAGTGATCATGCCATGTGTATAGGACATAAAAATATTTTCTTACAAAAATAATTTGGCCAAATAGTATTTTCAAAAATTAGTTTTTCAAAAACCCCTGAATTGAGGTTTGCACTGCAAGTACTTAATTAAGGGCAGTAAAAATCTTTATAAAAATATATTTGACTCCTATTAGATATAGGATTCCCAGAAACCACAAAAATATAATTTTAAAGGTTATTTTCCTATTTTATTTATAAGCTTTTTCTTAAGTCCAGAAGTGGTCTTTAATAGGGAAAAATTATTTTATTGCTTCAGAAATATTTGCCAAAATTTAGGGAAACTCATAGGACATATACTGTCCATATATAAGAGTTTCAACACATGGTTATGATCAAAATATTGGTCAAACCCCTCATAAACCCTTTCTGGATATTTCAAGCTTTTGAAATATTTACAAAGGAAATATTCTCCAAATATTCCAACAAAATTCTATCATGTCACATATGACATATTTGGTGATCTTGCCAAGTCTCATGACTTGGAGAACAAGATAACATCATCAAATCCTCGTAACCACTTCATCCATTTTGAAGTTTGAGCAACTTTACATTGCCAAACATGTCCAAATGCCCTCAAACTTGGTGCACATTCTCAAATGGTCTAATAATTCATCTAGACCAAATGGCACAAGTTGGAGAACAAGTTAACTTGATCAAAGTACCCCAAAACTCTTTCTGTCCAGAACCAAATTTGAGCTACTTTGTACTACCAACTTTCTCTCCTTAACACCAACTTTTGTGAGCAAGATCACATGACCAAATGAGGCCACCACACCAAGTGGTGCATCAAGGAGAAGTGATTTGCTCAACTAAATCTACACAAGTCCATTTCTACTAATTTCTAGGGTTTACCAAAGTTGCATTGTCAACTTTCATCAAATGATCTCCAAATGGGTGGAAGGCCCTAATTATATGTGTCATATCACCCTATTGAGTCTCATGGCTTATGGAGATCATCTACTTTCCCAAACCAACATCAAACACCTTCTGGCATTTTGCAAAAACCACTATTTGGACCCCTTCCACTAATCTCCATGACTTCTCCTTTTTACCACAGCCCCTCCTAGTTCCCTCTACCTGGTGTGCTTCCCTGCCCGAGAGGCAATGATTAAGGGGAAGGGCTCCATTTTTCTTCTTTGGACATCCACTTTTTCCTTCCTTTGTCATCTCTCTCTCACTCCTGGCATGTTGCAGAGCATCCAAAGCTTCTTTCACCTTTGTTTATCCCCCCTGCAGCTACCAGACACAAGTGGGCCTTGGTGCGGCGCAAAAAAGTGCTTGGTGCCGGCCATTCAGCAGCTCTGAGCACGCTAGCGTGCTCCCGACCGTTGACACGGCACTCCTGACCACCTCGAGCCTCCTGTAGGATCGGAAGTATGTCTAGAGGGGGGGTGATTAGACTACTTGACAACTTAAAAATTTTGCCTTTTGATTGGAGTAGTTTCTTAGCAGGTTCACAATGATAACCAAGTCAAGTAACACCCTACACATGCAATTCTAGAGTTGTGGCAGCGGAAAGTAAATTGCATGTATAGTAAATGAGAGGAGGAGAAGAGCAAACGCAATGGAGACACGGAGAATTTTTTCTCGTGGTTCCGATAGGTGGTGCTATCGTCAATCCACGTTGATGGAGACTTCAACCCACGGAGGGTAACGGCCTTGAGTCCACGGAGGGCTCCACCCACGAAGGGTCCACGAAGAAGCAACCTTGTCTATGCCATCATGGCTTCGCCCACGGAGGACTAGCCTTACTCGGGGTAGATCTTCACAAGTAGGCGATCTCCTTGCCCTTACAAACTCCTTGGTTCAACTCCACATCATGACGGAGGCTCCCAAGCGACACCTAACCAATCTAGGAGGCACCACCCTCCAAAAGGTAATAGATGGGGTTGGTGATGATGAACTCCTTGCTCTTGTGCTTCAAATGATAATCTCCCCAACACTCAACTCTCCTCACTGATTTGGCTGTGGTGGAGGAAGGGATTGAGTGGAAAGCAACTTGGAAAGACTAGAAATCAAGTTTCATATGGTGGGAGTGGAGCAACTTGATCTCAACACAAGGGTAGGTAGTTTTCTTCTCGAAATGTAAGGTAGGAGTGGTAGTTCTTTCGATGGCTCTCTCCACGAATGAAGAGGAGGTGGAGGGTATTTATAGCCTCCACACAAAATCCAACCGTTACACATTTGACCAATCTCGGTCGGACCGAAGTTGACAACTCGGTGAGACCGAAAGTTCAAATCTTGTGAGCGTTGGGATTTTCAGTGGGACCGAAAATACAATCTCGGTTAGACCGATTCTTCCAAAGTCTAGGGTTTGCCAATCTCGGTGGGACCGACTTTCTCATCTCGGTGACACCGATTTGAGTCTGAAGGTTCTGAAGCTTGGCAACACCAATTTCGAATGACCGAGTTTGGAATCGGAAAATCCGAGATTCTAGGGTTTTGGCTATATGGTGAGGTGGTTCATCTCGGTGTGGTGAGTTTGGAATCGGTGGGACCGAGATTACTTATGAGTTTATGTTGGAATGAAAGATTGCTGATTGTTTGAGAGATAAATCACTAAGCACTTTAGAGCAACCAGGTCATCATCATAACCTCATCCCTTTTAATAGTATTGGCTTTCCTATGGACTCAATGTGATCTTGGATCACTAAACCAAAAATGGAGTCTTGAGCTTTTGCCAATGTTTTCCTTAGCATTTTGAGGGTCCACATCATCGGTCATTGCCATTCCCATATCACTGAACTTTCTCAAATATACTCAAGAAATGATTAGTTCAATGATATATATGTTGTTATTAATTACCAAAACCACCGGGAATTAGTTGCACTTTCAATCTCCCCTTTTGGTAATTGATGACAACATATAGATCAAAGCTTCGACAAATGATATAATCAATGAATAACTTCGTCGCTTTGAGAAGTATGTGATAAGCAAGAGCTCCCCCTAAATTTGTGCATTATTTAAGATTTGCGTTTGAATGCAAATGCACAATCGATTAGGATCATGGGTTACTCTTCCATGTCACATACATCTTGGTGGAGCGCACAAAATGATAAGAACGAATAGCATGCACCCGATCACCAAGACATGAGTAAATGATCATACAAGATATGAATGGAATATGATAAGCATCAAGCACACATTAAGCACGGTATGATCAAGCACTCATCAAGATAGAGCAAACGTAGCAAGCGTAGTATCAAACACACGGAGTATCTCAAAAGAACTCAAAAGTAAGTATCTCAAGGAAAACCGCAAGCGAAAGAGCAAAAACGAGCACTCTCTCTCGAAGCCCTATGATCTATACAATTTCTCCCCTTTGGCAACAAGTTACCAAAAGTTCGAAGGTATAGAGCTAATCGTCACTCGGGACTCTGCTGGCGGCTCCGTCTGCGTCGATGGAGTGGAGATGGCTGCATCTGCAAAGCTTCTGCTGAAGTCTGTGGAGCTGGAGGAGTGGATCTTGGGCTGGTCTTTGGGCCGATGGAGCTGTAGGAGGTGCCGATGTGGTAGCCCAGGATCGACCTTTGGAATAGCAAATGATCTGGGCTTTGTGGGCACTGCAGCAGGCTGCTCATAGTCATCTGGACCATGTCACCTTCCATCTCCTTCATAAGTTCTGCCTTCTCCTCTTAGCTTCCTCGATATCGCATCAAGCTTGTTGACGGTGACTGCACTTCAGCTTAGCTTGCGTCGAGCATGGAACTTATCCTCAACGATCCTCTCAAGGCTCTCCCGAGATTGCACTATCTTGGCCAGCGTAGCTCAATTCTCTGAGTGGCTTCAAGAAGTTGTTCGCAACACTCTTGGGCTTTGCACTGCTTCCTTCTCGGCTTTAGCTTGTTTAGCGCTTCAGACTTAGCATGTCCTTCCACGACGTGGGAGCATTCTCGATCATCACAATCTCGTTGTCCTCATGTTCAGGCTGCAAAGGCAAGTGGGGTCTATCCAATGTAGGTGTCCGTGCCAAACTTGGCATTAATGAGCATCTGAATATGCGGAGCAAACCCACACGACCTCTTACGGTCACCGTCTTGTCCTCTTGATAGTCTCAACTATCGTGTCCATCACCTTAAAAGGTGTCTTCGGTCTAGAATGTGCAGCATGTTGATAGAGTACCCTCTTATCATGCGGTGGTCCCTGACTTAGGCATCAATGTATGCCTCGTAATGGTATTGGTGGTTGGGAGACCACTCAAGGTAGTAGACTGATCCAAGCTTCCAAATCTCTACGTCCTTCTCATCAACCTCATTATACATGTTCTTCATTGACTCGTGGTTTTTCTTCGAATGCCATACACATCAATGTCATCTTCCTTGAAACAGTGCATTCAGCAATGCTCTCCATTCCTCAACTCAGACTGAAATCTCGCCTTCATCATCCATACAATCCTGCCATCTGGATAGAAGTGTGCGGTGGCATAGAATTGCATGATCATCTCATCGTTCAGTGCAACAACTTCGACCAACGAAATCTGCAATCCCACAAGGTGAAGCTCTCATGCACATGTGGGAAATAGTCTCTGTGCTCTTCACCGTCGATGTATTTCCGGTCAACATATCTTGTGTCAAGAATAATTGGCTTCTTGTCCATGAGCACTTTGCCTCATAAAAGTCTTGTTGCTCTTTAGTGTGGAATCTTGGGTCAATCGCTGTTCTTCTCCTGCCGCATATGGATCTGTTTGCCTCCATAGCTTTGAGTCCTTTGTCCTTTCTCTCCTTCATGTTTTCAGCTCGAGGATGAGCTTCATTATGAACTGGCAGTTTCTGTCTTAGCTTGAGCAGAATATGAGCATCATCATCAGATTCTGCAGGTGGCACATTGTCCTTTTTCTTTTCTGAAGCTGGAATATTTCTCACAGTCTTTACGGGCTTAGCAGCTGGTTTGGCTTGAGCTGATTCTTTGGAGCTGAAGCCTTAGTTTTAGGAGGTGCTCCTGCCTCGATGGCATCACCCATCAACTTCGCTTCGAGGTGGCTGAGGTGCTTCCTCATCGTAATCATCATCATCGCCAGCAGCCTCTTCATGAACTTTCCTCTTCCTCTTGGAAGTCTTCTTAACCTTCTTTGGAGGTTTCTTCCATCTTGAGCTTCGTGCAACAATGGATTTCTTGACCTTGGTTGTGCCTTTCTTTGAATCTTTTCCTTGATAGCTCTTTGCAACCACTTGCCTTTTAGGCTTAGAGGTTATTTCCTCTTGACAATGAAATCTGAATCTTCCTCATCCGAGTTTCTCTTCCTCCTGCCCTCGTGGCAGCAGCAGTATCCACTTGGAGTGCTTCTCTCTCCATCATCTGAAAAACTGCTTGCTTCGGACTTGTAGCTGCCTCTGGAATCTCAAGCGGCATCTCGGACTGTTACATTGTCACTTCCTTCGATATGTCGACAACCTTTGTGAATAGAGTGGGTATGGGCGAATAGAAGAGTTATCACAAACTGCAGAAGATTTTGCAAAAGAATGAGTTCAAACTTTAGTTTTAGGTTTTCACAGAATACATGTCGGTCTCGACCGAAGTCTATTAATTCGGTGAAACCGAAATGTCTAAACAGACCACATACACCACTTTCGGTTGGACGAAATGGGTTTCGATCTAGCCGAGACAGCTTAGGGTTTCACTAAATTTTCACTTGGTCTTACCGATTTGCACAACTCGGTTTCACCGAAAAGTGCGGTCATGGCCAGAGGCCAAATCGGTCGATCCGAAAATGCAGAATCGGTCACACCGAGATGTGTTCGTGGAAACCTAACCTAAAATTTTCACTCGAAATTTGTCCTATGATCTAAACAAATGGATAGGAAATCTCAAACTTGGCAAGAATCATGGCAATGCCTATCGTGCATAGAATCAGCGATTGGAACACGAGAGGATGAAGCTCACCCAATGCGGTGGAGCTTCACTCGGCGGCAACGGTGCGGTCGCGAAGGACCGTTGACGGCGATGGAGACCATGGCGAGGGCGCACAAAGCGACGGCGGAGACGATCCGTAGACCAAGGCGGCGGCAGCGAAGAGTTTTGAGGGCTAAGCGTTTGAAGAGGTAATCAACGCTCGTCCTCGAGTATATATACTCTTGGTGTCGGTGGGACCGAAGTTTGAAAACTTCGGTGGGACCGAGATGGTTAATGCGTGCGATTACACACTTGATCACGCCGAAAATTGAAACTTCGGTTTCACCGAGGTGAAAACCTAGATCAATCCAAGTGATTTCGGTCCGTCCGATTTGATATATCGGTTTGACCGAAAGTACTTAGAAGGTTTTGGAAGTTAGGCTTTTGACGGATCGGTGGCTCGAGTGCTCCTCACTCGGTCTCGTCCAAAAAGTCTTGTTCAAAGTTTGTGATATAAGCATGAATAGAGTTTGAGACAAGAAAGCATAGATAGCTAGGGGAAAAACTTAGGCATTCTTGTCCATCCATTTGGTCAAAAAGAAAGAAAACCATAAAGACCAAAGCAACAAATGGATGTCCTCGAATGGATAAAATCATGCATCCAACATGCTCACACAATAAGATAGCAAATGAAATATGTGTCAAACATGCACAAACAAAACACTAACAACCAGCACACAATTTGGCGATGACTAGGTCATCTATATATGAGTATATTGACTTAGGAGTCAAATGAGAACATTTGATCATAGGTCATACTCATCGTTTAAGCACAAGTGGGGTTACCACTTTTCCATAAAGCATTAATGTGTTCACATCATTAGGAGATGTTTTAGCTCATTTCTTTAGAGCAAAGCTCCCCTTGATGTGAGAACCCCTTTTAAAGGGTCAAACTAACCTTGGGTTGTCGTTGAAGACTTCATGTAGATGTTGAAGATGTGGATGCTCAATGTTGATGAAGATCATCAAGAGTTGAGAGCAATCCTTTGGATTCGGGCACTTTCAATACCTACATGGGTTAGTCCCACAAGGAACAAACAAGAGTATCCATGGACATAGATTGAAGTACACAATGATGATGTCCATGAAAGCAATGATTACCTTGTCCCTTGACTTACCAACATGAGGGTTTGTGACTCCATGAACTAGTGCAAGATGTGGAGGTTGATTGCACAAGTCCTTGCCAAAATGAATATGAGTGAAGTGTATTGGCGGAGTCACCCTCAAGAACTCTCTAGTTCTTCTTCTTCGGAATCCACATCATCTTGATGGGAATCCTTGGGGTAGTAGTTGAGCTCGTTGAAGTAGAACTTGAAGTTGCCTTGGGAACCCACTTGACCATGGCCTTGGGTGCTTCAATGAATGTATCAATCTCCTCTTGAAGCTTGTCCTTGCCTTTTAGCTTGTGGTCTTGTGGTGGAAGGTCATCTTGAGCTTGTTCCTCATTGGAAGAAGTAGGATCATACTTCTCCTCTTGAGAGACGAACTTTGGAGTGGGATATTGACCTTCTTCCCATTCAACACCCTCGGCGTTGAACTTTCGCTCAAAACCAATTCCTTGATTCTTCCTGTGTCTTCCTTGTTTGCGAACAATTTCCTCAAAGCTCTTGCTTCCGCAAGACTCTTGTAGACACCTTTCTCTATAATCCCTTTCAATAGACTATTTTCTTGCTCAAGTGAAACTTGGCTTGAAACATTGTTAGTGGAATCAAGAGAATTACTAGAAGTAACAACATTTGATTTAACATGATTATTGTTACTACTAGATGAAGAATTTTTCTTATGCTTGTCATGCTTAATTTTGATAGGTGGCAAGAAATTAGACAAGAGAAGTCGTTTGGCAAGATATGAAGAACTCTTCTTTGAAGATCGTCATTGATAGCTTTTAGAAACTCATGCTCTTGCTCTAGATTGAGCTTCTCGGCGTAGCTTCTCATGAGATCTTAGGAGCTCTCTATGATCTTCTTGAGTTGTTTCATGAGCTAACTTAAGAGTGTTTAGTTCTTTAGTTAGACGCTCAATCTCCTTCATAGCATTGTCATTCGACTCATCTCGACTATAAAGACTACTAGCATGTTCATCATTACTAAGCTCACTAGATTTATCATGTAAAAGCTCATCTTCACCAAGCAAGTCATCCTCATCACTATTAAAGTCAATAAACTCAGGATGTGATACCTTGGGGCCTTTTGCCATGAAGCATCTTCCAATTCCCTCATTTGGTGAATCAAATATGTCATAGGAGTTGGAGTTGGAGGATACGAGAGCAAGACCGCAACACCTTCATCTTGATCAGATTCGGAGTTGGAGTGATAGCTTCTTTCGGAGTGATTGTCGGTCGGAGCCGAAACCCATTCACCAACATGAGCTTGATGTTTTCTTCTTGTGTAGCTCCTTGATGACTTGTCTTTCCTTTCCTAATCCTTGCTTCTCCGAGAGGATCTTCGTTCATAACGATCATCTTTACTCCTTCTCTCTTTTCGAGGCGACTCTTCTCTTGAGCTTCTTCTTCTTGGAGATTCTTCTCTTCTCTTGTGGAGTCGAACACTCATTTGAGTAGTGTCCGGTCTTCCACAATTGTAGCAGCTTCGATCACGACTAGAAGATCTCCTTCATCATATGATCTAGACTTTGAGCTTCTTTCCTTGCTTCTACTCTTGTAGAATTTGTTGAAGTTCTTCACCATTAGGCTTATCTCTTCATTGGAAACTAGCTTGTCACTTGAGGATGTGGGAGCTTCAATTGCAGCTTTGTAAGCACCACTAGACTTGTTGTGAAGCTCTTCCTTATCTTTAAGTGTCATCTCATGAGCAACAATCCTTCCAATGACTTCGGTAGGCTTGAGATCTTTGTAGTTTGGCATCATTTGGATCAAAGTGCACACGGTGTCATACTTTCCATCCAAAGCTCTGAGAATCTTCTTGATGATGAATCGGTCGGTCATTTCCTCGCTTCCTAAGCCTGCCATCTCATTGGTGATGAGAGCAAGCCTAGAATACATTTCAGCGACTCCTTCACCTTCCTTCATCTTGAACTTGTCAAGCTGACCTTGAAGAACATCTAGCTTTGATTCCTTCACGGACTCTGTACCTTCGTGCATTTCACCAAAGTATCCCAAATCTCTTTTGCATTCTCAAGGCGGCTGATCTTGTTGAACTCCTCGGGACACAAAGCATTGAAGAGAATGTCACAAGCTTGAGCATTGTTCGTAACATCCGCAACTCATCCGCAGAGCTTCGCGATCCGGTACTTTTCCTTCCTCGAAGAACTCACCTTGCAAGCCAACACAAATAATGCCCCATGCGGCGGGTTATGTCCAAGAATATGCATTTTCATTTTATGCTTCCAACTAGCAAAGTTTGAACCATCAAAGTAAGGACCTCTCTAAAATTACCCTCACTAGACGCCATACTCTCCTAGGTTGTGAAACCAAGCTTATGGAGTCCAATGCAATGAAACCAATCCAATGGAGACCAAAGCTCTGATACCACTTGTAGGATCGGAAGTATGTCTAGAGGGGGGGTGATTAGACTACTTGACAACTTAAAAATTTTGCCTTTTGATTGGAGTAGTTTCTTAGCAGGTTCACAATGATAACCAAGTCAAGTAACACCCTACACATGCAATTCTAGAGTTGTGGCAGCGGAAAGTAAATTGCATGTATAGTAAATGAGAGGAGGAGAAGAGCAAACGCAATGGAGACACGGAGAATTTTTTCTCGTGGTTCCGATAGGTGGTGCTATCGTCAATCCACGTTGATGGAGACTTCAACCCACGGAGGGTAACGGCTGCTTGAGTCCACGGAGGGCTCCACCCACGAAGGGTCCACGAAGAAGCAACCTTGTCTATGCCATCATGGCTTACGCCCACGGAGGACTAGCCTTACTGGGGTAGATCTTCACGAAGTAGGCGATCTCCTTGCCCTTACAAACTCCTTGGTTCAACTCCACATCATGACGGAGGCTCCCAAGCGACACCTAACCAATCTAGGAGGCACCACCCTCCAAAAGGTAATAGATGGGGTTGGTGATGATGAACTCCTTGCTCTTGTGCTTCAAATGATAATCTCCCCAACACTCAACTCTCCTCACTGATTTGGCTGTGGTGGAGGAAGGGATTGAGTGGAAAGCAACTTGGAAAGACTAGAAATCAAGTTTCATATGGTGGGAGTGGAGCAACTTGATCTCAACACAAGGGTAGGTAGTTTTCTTCTCGAAATGTAAGGTAGGAGTGGTAGTTCTTTCGATGGCTCTCTCCACGAATGAAGAGGAGGTGGAGGGTATTTATAGCCTCCACACAAAATCCAACCGTTACACACATTTGACCAATCTCGGTCGGACCGAAGTTGACAACTCGGTGAGACCGAAAGTTCAAATCTTGTGAGCGTTGGGATTTTCGTGGGACCGAAAATACAATCTCGGTTAGACCGATTCTTCCAAAGTCTAGGGTTTGCCAATCTCGGTGGGACCGACTTTCTCATCTCGGTGACACCGATTTGAGTCTGTATGTTCTGAAGCTTGGCAACACCAATTTCGAATGACCGAGTTTGGAATCGGAAAATCCGAGATTCTAGGGTTTTGGCTATATGGTGAGGTGGTTCATCTCGGTGTGGTGAGTTTGGAATCGGTGGGACCGAGATTACTTATGAGTTTATGTTGGAATGAAAGATTGCTGATTGTTTGAGAGATAAATCACTAAGCACTTTAGAGCAACCAGGTCATCATCATAACCTCATCCCTTTTAATAGTATTGGCTTTCCTATGGACTCAATGTGATCTTGGATCACTAAACCAAAAATGGAGTCTTGAGCTTTTGCCAATGTTTTCCTTAGCATTTTGAGGGGTCCACATCATCAGTCATTGCCATTCCCATATCACTGAACTTTCTGAAATATACTCAAGAAATGATTAGTTCAATGATATATATGTTGTTATTAATTACCAAAACCACCCGGGAATTAGTTGCACTTTCACCTCCCCCTCGCGCCAGTTGATGCTCCTCGACGTCCGCAACACGACACCGAGCTGGCCCCCTCCTCTCTCTTCCTCCTGCTGCCTCCTCTCGCACGCGCACCGGCCGCCCGAGCGCTCCAATGGGCGACCTCACACGCGCGCGCCTCTGACCTCGCCCCGCTTCCCCTTTCCTTCTCCCCCGACTTGGACCACGCCCACGAACGCCGTGACAACCTCACTCCTCCCTCCTGGCCTCCCGAGCCGTTGCTTGCGCCACCGTGCGCCAAGCGTCCACCATGAGCTATGGGCGGCTATTTAAGGCCACCCTCAGTCTAGAGGGGGAGGGGGTGATTAGACTACTTGACAACTTAAAAATTTTGCCTTTTGATTGGAGTAGTTTCATAGCAAATTCACAATGATAACCAAGTCAAGTCATGCACCCTACATACAAGCATGCAATTCTAGAGTTGTGGCAGCGGAAAGTAAATTGCATGTATAGTAAATGAGAGGAGGAGAAGAGCAAACGCAATGGAGACACGGAGATTTTTTCTCGTGGTTCCGATAGGTGGTGCTATCGTCAATCCACGTTGATGGAGACTTCAACCCACGGAGGGTAACAGCTGCTTGAGTCCACGGAGGCTCCACCCACGAAGGGTCCACGAAGAAGCAACCTTGTCTATGCCATCATGGCTTACGCCCACGGAGGACTAGCCTTACTCGGGTAGATCTTCACGAAGTAGGCGATCTCCTTGCCCTTACAAACTCCTTGGTTCAACTCCACATCATGACGGAGGCTCCCAAGCGACACCTAACCAATCTAGGAGGCACCACCCTCCAAAAGGTAATAGATGGGGTTGGTGATGATGAACTCCTTGCTCTTGTGCTTCAAATGATAATCTCCCCAACACTCAACTCTCCTCACTGATTTGGCTGTGGTGGAGGAAGGGATTGAGTGGAAAGCAACTTGGAAAGACTAGAAATCAAGTTTCATATGGTGGGAGTGGAGCAACTTGATCTCAACACAAGGGTAGGTAGTTTTCTTCTCGAGAAATGTAAGGTAGGAGTGGTAGTTCTTTCGATGGCTCTCTCCACGAATGAAGAGGAGGTGGAGGGTATTTATAGCCTCCACAAAAATCCAACCGTTACACACATTTGACCAATCTCGGTCGGACCGAAGTTGACAACTCGGTGAGACCGAAAGTTCAAATCTTGTGAGCGTTGGGATTTTCGGTGGGACCGAAAATACAATCTCGGTTAGACCGATTCTTCCAAAGTCTAGGGTTTGCCAATCTCGGTGGGACCGACTTTCTCATCTCGGTGACACCGATTTGAGTCTGAAGGTTCTGAAGCTTGGCAACACCAATTTCGAATGACCGAGTTTGGAATCGGAAAATCCGAGATTCTAGGGTTTTGGCTATATGGTGAGGTGGTTCATCTCGGTGTGGTGAGTTTGGAATCGGTGGGACCGAGATTACTTATGAGTTTATGTTGGAATGAAAGATTGCTGATTGTTTGAGAGATAAATCACTAAGCACTTTAGAGCAACCAGATCATCATCATAACCTCATCCCTTTTAATAGTATTGGCTTTCCTATGGACTCAATGTGATCTTGGATCACTAAACCAAAAATGGAGTCTTGAGCTTTTGCCAATGTTTTCCTTAGCATTTTGAGGGGTCCACATCATCAGTTCATTGCCATTCCCATATCATTGACTTTCTGAAATATACTCAAGAAATGATTAGTTCAATGATATATATGTTGTTATTAATTACCAAAACCACCCGGGAATTAGTTGCACTTTCACCTCCCCTCGCCAGATTGATGCTCCTCGGCGTCCGCAACACGACACCGAGCTGGCCCCTCCTCTCTCTTCCTCCTGCTGCCTCCTCCTTGCAGACCGCCGCCCGAAGGCGCTCAATGGGCGACCTCACACACGCGCCTCGACCTCGCCCGCTTCCCTTTCCTTCTCCCGACTTGGACCACGCCCTGACGAACGCCGTGAGACAACCTCACTCCCTCCCTCCTGGCCTCCCGAGCCGTTGCCGCGGCCACCGTGCGCCGCGTCCACCATGAGCTATGGGGCGGCTATTTAAGGCCACCCCTGTAGGATCGTTGAAGGCAAGAGTGTCTAGAGGGGGGGTGATTAGACAACTCGACAAGATAAAAAATTATGCCTTTTGATTAACATAGGTTCATAGCAAATTTACAATGAAAGACAGGTCAAGCATCATGCATACAAGTCGAGCAACATACTAAGCATGCAATTCTAGAGTATAGGGCAGCGGAAAGTAAATTGCATGAATAGTAAGGGAGAGATTGTGAAGAGCAAACGCAATTGGAGACACGGAGATTTTTCTCGGTTCCGATAGGTGGTGCTATCGTCAATCCACGTTGATGGAGACTTCAACCCACGGAGGGTAACGGCCATGAGTCCACGGAGGCTCCACCCACGAAGGGTCCACGAAGAAGCAACCTTGTCTATGCCATCATGGCTTACGCCCACGGAGGACTAGCCTTACTCGGGTAGATCTTCACGAAGTAGGCGATCTCCTTGCCCTTACAAACTCCTTGGTTCAACTCCACATCATGACGGAGGCTCCCAAGTGACACCTAACCAATCTAGGAGGCACCACCCTCCAAAAGGTAATAGATGGGGTTGGTGATGATGAACTCCTTGCTCTTGTGCTTCAAATGATAATCTCCCCAACACTCAACTCTCCTCACCGATTTGGCTGTGGTGGAGGAAGGGATTGAGTGGAAAGCAACTTGGAAAGACTAGAAATCAAGTGTCATATGGTGGGAGTGGAGCAACTTGATCTCAACACAAGGGTAGGTAGTTTTCTTCTCGAAATGTAAGGTAGGAGTGGTAGTTCTTTCGATGGCTCTCTCCACGAATGAAGAGGAGGTGGAGGGTATTTATAGCCTCCACACAAAATCCAACCGTTACACACATTTGAGTAATCTCGGTCGGGACGAAGTTGACAACTCGGTCGACCGAAAGTTCAAATCTTGTGAGCGTTGGGATTTTCAGTGGGACCGAAAATACAATCTCGGTTAGTCCGATTCTTCCAAAGTCTAGGGTTTGCCAATCTCGGTGGGACCGACTTTCTCATCTCGGTGACACCGATTTGAGTCTGAATGTTCTGAAGCTTGGCAACACCAATTTCGAATGACCGAGTTTGGAATCGGAAAATCCGAGATTCTAGGGTTTTGGCTATATGGTGAGGTGGTTCATCTCGGTGTGGTGAGTTTGGAATCGGTGGGACCGAGATTACTTATGGGTTTATGTTGGAATGAAAGATTGCTGATTGTTTGAGAGATAAATCACTAAGCACTTAGAGCAACCAGATCATCATCATAACCTCACCCCCTTTTAATAGTATTGGCTTTCCTATGGACTCAATGTGATCTTGGATCACTAAACCAAAAATGGAGTCTTGAGCTTTTTGCCAATCCTTTCCTTAGCATCTTAGGGGTTCACCTCTCTAGTTCTTTTGCCATTGCCAGAGTGATTGACTTTCCTGAGACATACTTGATAAAAGCATTAGTCCAACCACAAAGTATGTTGTCATTAATTACCAAAACCACCTAGGGAGCAAATGTGCTTTCAATCTCCCCCTTTTTGGTAATTGATGGCAACACACAGAAAAGGATATCAAAGCTTACTAAGAGAAAGACATGGTTAACATTAAAGCTTTGACAAACATGTAGTACACAAGCTCCCCCTACAAGTGTGCAAGATTTTAGATTTTGGTTTTGGACTACCACAAGCACACATGAGAGAAAAGCAAGGTGTGCTGCATGCTGCTTGGCTATATGCATCAGAGCAGATGAGGTAAATTAGATATGATGCATATGTGCATGGTGATTTCTTGCAAACAAGTATTCACAAGCAAGTCACCATCATGCACATCCTGCAAGATGCATATACTTACCTTGAAATTCCTTGGTGATGTATCCAAGAAATAAACTTGGGAAAACACGGTTAGATAACACAAGAGTAGTTCTTCAACCAACAGCAAGAACATCAAGAGTACCAAGCCGAGGATGACATGTATAAAGAGTGTCTCATGTTGAGCACTAGCTTGAATCAGCCAACATGTCTCCCAAGACTAAAAGATTTTCAATGAGCTCTGAGAGATTTTGCTTTTCATAAGATACCAATTGTGATCTTTTAAGATGCTAATCGTATAAGATACCAATTGTATAAGATACCAATTGTACATTTCAGAATATACCAATGGTGAGTACAAGAAAAACAAAATCAAGAGAAATAATGCCAACAGTGTTATCACAAAGAAATATATGGCAAAGCTTTGATGTGATCCTTTCCCCCTTAAGGTAAGGATGTTTTTCCTTTAAGATATCTCTTCTCCCCTTATCCTCCAATCTTCCCTTAAGCTCCCCCTAAATCTTCTCCCCCTTTGACATCAAGTGCCGAAAAGGACAGTAAACCAGGAAGGGCAAGAAAGATGGAAGGAAAGAAGTGGGTTCATTAAGAATCACACCTGAGCAAATAAGTATGTAGAATGTAAGTCATTCAGATGAGCTGTAGAAGATGATATCCTGATGAATGTAGTTCGGTGACACCGAAATGATATGGATCGGTGAGTCCGAAAGTCAGAGACTTAGGGCAGATCCCTTTTTCGGTCAGACCGAAATTATTGAATCGGTGACGCCGAGTTTAATTCCAAGGAAATGTAGAAATAATTCAGCTCACTTTGCAAGAAATGTTTCAGAAGATTTGCAATGAATTTGTAAATGATTTTCAGGGAATTTATCAGGGCTAAAGAAAATATACACAAGAACAGAAGAAAACAGAAATGAAAAAGGTTGCTAGATGAAGTTTTTTTTTTTAATAACAAGCAAGGAAACTCAATGAGAGAGCATAAGAGAAAAACAGAAAACTCCAAAACATATGTACTTCATCTAGATAGGGGTCGGCGACAAAGTCACCTATGTTTGAGTATATTGACTTAGGAGTCAAATGAGAACATTTGATCATAGGTCATACTCATCGTTTAAGCTCAAAATGGGGTTACCATTTTTCGATTAAGCATTTGATGTGATCACATCTTTTGAAGCTGCTTGTACTCATGACTTTGAGCAAAGCTTTTTCAAGATGTGAAAGACATACCTTGGGCTTGTTGTTGCTTGTTCTCATGTAGGTGAACTTGATGTAGTTGCTCATAGGATGTGAAGTTGGAGCACCATTTTCAAGTGTGTAGTTCATCTTCCTACATGGGTTAGGCAAGCAAGGAAATACTCAAGAATATCCAATATGACATGAGTGAAGTACTAGAAGTATATGGTGTCAAAAAGGATATGTGAAATTTTGTTCCTTGAACTCAACATCCCAAAGGGCTAGATACTTGGTCAATGACAAGATTACTCATGATTTGAGTGAGTGTGATAATCTTGTGGAATGTAGACCATCCAAGTACCTGCAAGGAGTTAGATGCAATACAAGGGGCAAATGTGTCCAAGACATATGATCATCATCATAAGAGAAATATCAAGGATTAGTCAATTAGGCTCATGCCTTGCATGCATCAATGGAGTTTTCACTCCAAGTTTGAAGCATCAATGATGTTCAACTCACTCCTCAAGCGACAAAACACTTTCTCATCAAGTGGTTTTGTGAAGATATCTGCAAGTTGTTTGTCGAGACGAACATGCTTAAGATCAATGTCTCCCTTAGCAACATGATCACGAATAAAATGGTGACGAACTTCAATGTGTTTCGATGCGAGAGTGTTGCACGGATTGTGTCCAATCTTAATTGCACTCTCGTTGTCACAAAGCAAAGGAACATGCCTCGCATGTATCCCATAGTCCTTAAGCATTTGTTTCATCCATAGCAACCGAGCACAACACTAACCAGCAGCAATATATTCTGCTTCTGCGATGAATAACGATATCGAGTTTTGTTTCTTGGATGACCAAGACACAAGGGATCGAGAGAAATTGACATGTACCGAAGTTGACTTTCTATCTATCTTGTCTCCGCATAGTCCGAGTCGGAATAGCCAACAAGATCGAAAGAGGCCCTCTTAGGATACCAAATGCCAAAGTTAGGTGTGTGTATCAAATATCTCACAATTCTTTTAACAGCTTTAAGATGACATTCTTTAGGAGCAGCTTGATATCGAGCACACATGCATACACTCAACATTATATCAGGACGAGAAGCACAAAGATATAGTAGAGAACCAATCATGGATCGATAAACCTTTTGATCAACAGGTTCTCCATCTTTAGTCAAGTCATTATGTCCATTAGTAGGCATGGGGGTTCTCATACCTTTGCTCTCTTGCATGTTGAACTTCTTGAAGAGATCCTTAGTGTACTTAGTTTGTGAAACAAAAGTACCCTCCTTAGATTGCTTGATTTGCAACCCAAGGAAGAACTTGAGTTCACTCATCATGGACATCTCATACTTCTCTGACATAAGCTTCCCAAACTTCTCACTAAAATCAGGGTTAGTTGAACCAAAGATAATATCATCGACATATATTTGGCACACAAATAGTTCTCCGTCAACCCTTTTTGTGAATAGCGTTGAGTCAATTTTACCAATTTCAAATCCTTTTTCAAGAAGAAAGCTAGTCAAGCATTTGTACCAAGCTCTAGGGGCTTGTTTAAGACCATAAAGAGCTTTGTGCAATTTGTAAACATGATTAGGCTTTTTAGGATTCACAAATCCTGGAGGTTGTTTCACAAAAACTTCCTCCTCAATTTCACCATTTAGGAAAGCACTTTTAATGTCCATTTGATAGAGAGTAATGTTATGATGGTTGGCATAAGCAAGAAGAATGCGAATGGACTCAAGTCTAGCAACAGGGGCATAGGTCTCACCATAGTCCATACCTTCGACTTGTGTGTAACCTTGTGCTACGAGTCGAGCCTTGTTGCGGATGACTTGTCCATCTTCATCTTGCTTGTTCCGAAACACCCATTTGGTTCCAATGACGTTTTGGTCATCATTGGGCTTCTCTACCAAAGACCAAACGTTGTTCCTCTCGAAGTTGTGCAGCTCTTCATGCATAGCGTTCACCCAGTCCGGGTCTTCAAGCGCTTCTTCTACCTTCATAGGTTCAAGACTAGAAATAAATGAGTAATGCTCACAAAAGTTAGCTAAACGAGTTTTAGAGCGAGTGATTCTCCCGGAGTCGATGTCATTCATCATTTGTTCCACGGGATGGTCTTTCTTGACTCTTTCTCGAACTCGAGATAGCTTTTGTCGTGGTCGTGGCTGAGCTTCCTCATCATCCTCATCTTCTTCTTCATCTGTGTTGTTGGTGTTGTCTTGAGGTGGTGGAGAAGGAGGTTGTGGTGGATCTTCTTGTCGCACTTCCTCATCTTGGTGAGTTCCACTTGTGGAAGCTTCCATGTTGCCTTGAGGTTCACCTTGCCGTGAGGTAGGGGCTCCACATATGTAGATGAGGTACTCTCCTTCACTTCCATGGGACGAATCTTTCCAATGGATAAATCTTGAATAGCTTCCGATGGGTCCTTGTCTCCTACATCAATAGGCATTTGCTCTACTTGCGAGCCATTAGATTCATCAAACTTCACATCTACCGTCTCTTCAACCTTTCGGGTGAAATTATTGTAGACACGGTAGGTGTGAGAGTTTGATCCATAACCGAGGAAAAGCCTTCATGAGTTTTAGGAGCAAATTTAGACCGACGATGCTTATCAAGAATATAGCATTTTGAACCAAAGACTCGAAAATATCCCACTTGGGGTTTGTTACCCGTAAGGAGCTCATATGAAGTCTTGCCGAGAAGCTTGTGAAGATAAAGTCATTGATGGCATGACAAGTCTGTCTCAACGGCTTCACCCCAAAAGTGTTTTGGTGTCTTGTATTCATCAAGCATTGTCCTCGCCATCTCAATGAGCGTTCGGTTCTTCCTCTCAACAACCCCGTTTTGTTGAGGTGTGTACGTAGCTGAGAACTCATGTAGAATTCCTTCCTCATCGAGAAAAGAGTCCACATGGGCGTTCTTGAACTCCGTTCGTTGTCACTCCGAACCTTCTTGATCTTCACCTCAAATTGATTACGAGCCTTTCTAGCAAAGGTTTTGAAGATTTTCGAACTGCGATTTGTCATCAAGTAGAAATACCCACGTAAATCTTGAAAAGTCATCAACAATAACTAGACCAAAGGAGTTACCACCAAGGCTTTTGTAAGCATTGGGACCGAAGAGATCCATATGAAGAAGCTCAAGCGGTCTCCTTGTGGTCATGATATTCTTCACGGGATGACTTCCTCCAACCTGTTTTCCTGCTTGACATGCACTGCAGAGTCTATCTTTGTCAAAGAAAACATCTTTAACACCAAGAATGTGATCTCCTTTGATTAGCTTATCTAAATTTCGCATACCAACATGTCCAAGCCTTCTATGCCAAAGCCAACCTTTAGCAGATTTAGCAATAAAGCAAGTTCTAGGTTGAGCTTTCTTAGAAAATCAACAATGTATAGGTCACCTCTCGAATGCCAAGAAAGACCATGTTATGATTGTCACTCTGAAAAACTTGGCAATCTACTTTGGTGAATAGCACATTGAACCCAAAGTCAGCTAATCTAGACACGGAAAGTAAATTGTATCCAAGTGATTCAACAAGCATGACATTTTTAATGGAGCTATCATGAGATATGGCCACCTTACCAAGGCCAAGTACCTTACCCTTGGAGTTGTCTCCAAAAGTCACATACTTGCGTGGACCATCGTTCTTTGCAAGCTCTCGAAACATGTCTTCATCTCCGGTCATGTGATCGGTGCATCCACTATCAAGAATCCATTCTTTGCCACCGGATATGTAGTCTCTCATATTTGCCATTAGACTGAGACTCTTCATGATCTTGTCTAGCTCGGTGTCCGAATCGTCATCATGCTCATGCTCATCATCATATTGACCCATAGACAATCCATCATCAATACCTAGGTCAATTTGACAATGACTTGCATCAGTTTTATCAACGTGATAATAGTCATCGGAATGCAAAACAAGAGCATTTCTTATTCAACATTGATAAAACCGGATCACCCTTCTTTTCATAAGATCACGAAGCTCAAAGAAGCATTTATCAAAGTTAGGATCTTTGGGGCGCAACATATCAAATTCAACTGTCTTGTATAGAATTTCATCAAGACCTCTCAACGAGTAGTCCGGATAAAGTTCTTCCAAGAACTTCCACATGGCATGAGCGCACTCAAAGTTCGTGACAAGCTCAAGCAAGTTATCAGGCAAACCTCTAATGATAAGATTGACAGTTCTAAGGTTACGAAGCAAATCAAGCTCTTCATCTACAGTAGGGTGCAAGGGGTCAAATGGTGGTACATATGGGGTTTCAACATATTTGCGCAAGTTGTATATCTTAAAGATAGCAAGCATTTCAATCCTCCACGAGTTATAGGACACTCCATCAAGAATAGGCACTCTATGACTAACACTCCCAAACGTAGACACGTCCATCTTCCTCCAATGGTGTGCAAACCAAAGCAATGGAGACCAATGCTCTGATACCAATTGTAGGATAATTGAAGGCAAGAGTGTCTAGAGGGGGGGTGATTAGACAACTCGACAAGATAAAAAATTATGCCTTTTTGATTAACATAGGTTCATAGCAAATTTACAATGAAAGACAGGTCAAGCATCATGCATACAAGTCGAGCAACATACTAAGCATGCAATTCTAGAGTATAGGGCAGCGGAAAGTAAATTGCATGAATAGTAAGGGAGAGATTGTGAAGAGCAAACGCAATTGGAGACACGGAGATTTTTCTCGTGGTTCCGATAGGTGGTGCTATCGTCAATCCACGTTGATGGAGACTTCAACCCACGGAGGGTAACTGCCATGAGTCCACGGAGGGCTCCACCCACGAAGGGTCCACGAAGAAGCAACCTTGTCTATGCCATCATGGCTTACGCCCACGGAGGACTAGCCTTACTGGGGTAGATCTTCACGAAGTAGGCGATCTCCTTGCCCTTACAAACTCCTTGGTTCAACTCCACATCATGACGGAGGCTCCCAAGTGACACCTAACCAATCTAGGAGGCACCACCCTCCAAAAGGTAATAGATGGGGTTGGTGATGATGAACTCCTTGCTCTTGTGCTTCAAATGATAATCTCCCCAACACTCAACTCTCCTCACCGATTTGGCTGTGGTGGAGGAAGGGATTGAGTGGAAAGCAACTTGGAAAGACTAGAAATCAAGTGTCATATGGTGGGAGTGGAGCAACTTGATCTCAACACAAGGGTAGGTAGTTTTCTTCTCGAAATGTAAGGTAGGAGTGGTAGTTCTTTCGATGGCTCTCTCCACGAATGAAGAGGAGGTGGAGGGTATTTATAGCCTCCACACAAAATCCAACCGTTACACACATTTGAGTAATCTCGGTCGGACCGAAGTTGACAACTCGGTCGGACCGAAAGTTCAAATCTTGTGAGCGTTGGGATTTTCGTGGGACCGAAAATACAATCTCGGTTAGTCCGATTCTTCCAAAGTCTAGGGTTTGCCAATCTCGGTGGGACCGACTTTCTCATCTCGGTGACACCGATTTGAGTCTGAAGTTCTGAAGCTTGGCAACACCAATTTCGAATGACCGAGTTTGGAATCGGAAAATCCGAGATTCTAGGGTTTTGGCTATATGGTGAGGTGGTTCATCTCGGTGTGGTGAGTTTGGAATCGGTGGGACCGAGATTACTTATGGGTTTATGTTGGAATGAAAGATTGCTGATTGTTTGAGAGATAAATCACTAAGCACTTAGAGCAACCAGATCATCATCATAACCTCACCCCCTTTTAATAGCATTGGCTTTCCTATGGACTCAATGTGATCTTGGATCACTAAACCAAAAATGGAGTCTTGAGCTTTTTGCCAATCCTTTCCTTAGCATCTTAGGGGTTCACCTCTCTAGTTCTTTTGCCATTGCCAGAGTGATTGACTTTCCTGAGACATACTTGATAAAAGCATTAGTCCAACCACAAAGTATGTTGTCATTAATTACCAAAACCACCTAGGGAGCAAATGTGCTTTCAACCCCCGAGCCTCCCCTCCACTCCGTTTGCTCCCCCTCTCCCCTAGAGTCCCTCTGGACCAACCCAATCCTCCCCTAGTGCCCCCATCCACCTCCATGGCGGAAATCTTGCCGCCACCGCTCAAATTTGAGCTCTCCTGCTCCTCACCCTCCTACCGCACCTGAGCATCGCCCACTTCCCCACGGACCCCTCCGGACTCCATTTTCTCTTCTCATGTCAGCAGCAGACTGCGCCCCCCAACCTCACCGTCGGCCTCGTCCGCCATGGCCAATGCCTGCTCGCCAGCCCGATGCCTCGGGAGACCGTGCCACCCACGGGTGGGTGCGGCATAACCTCTGGCCTCCCGTCTGCCGGCATCGCGGAGGTGGCCCGTACCGTCGGGGAGAGCGCCCGCACCGTCCGGCCTCGCCTCCTCTGTCTCCCGACGCGCCCGCGTGGGAGGTTGGAGAAGAACCCGACAGGCGGGGCCCATGGTCGGCCGACTCGGCCAGGCGGGCCCCGACGTTTAAGTGGGCGGGATCCCATCGAAACCGCCTTCCCTGGGTGGCGCCCTCCGTAATCGCCTTGGCGTCACCCCTTTCCTCACAAGAATGAGCCATCGGGCGAGCCCAAGAGGCGCTGTTTAGGCGAGCTTCGCCCGGCGCTGCGTTATAAGGTTGATTCTTTCCCTCTTTTATTCTTTTCCGAAAATATTGTAAGATCCATAATATATTCATATTAACTCCAAATTTGATGATTCAAATTTCTAGTAGCTCATAAAATCATGATCTATCTAATGGTGCAACTTGCACATTTTTCCGTAAACTTTTTCTTCACAAACATTTACCAAATCTGTTTTTCCTATTCTGTGATAAACTTTAGAAAATCACAGAGAGACCATTTTGATCCAAATCCCATGATTCAAAATCCTAGATGTCTATAAGTTCAAAACTTAGTTTTGAACATTTTACTAGTACTTTCAGATCACCTAAAATAATGGTCTATTTACGGATATATAGCCAACTT
Organism: Aegilops speltoides; assembly: GCA_021437245.1. NCBI lineage: Eukaryota > Viridiplantae > Streptophyta > Magnoliopsida > Poales > Poaceae > Aegilops > Aegilops speltoides. Next base: position 185,324,040 of record CM038144.1, read on the forward strand.
TGCAAATTCATAGGAAATTCATTTGAACTCCAAATCCAGTGAAACCAATTCCTAGATGCTTCTAAAATCATCCTTTGTTAAATGGGTGCCTTTTCTCATTTTTCAAAAATATATTTCTGTACACTTCTTGCAAATCCATAAACCCTTGATTCCACCATATCAAAATGTTCAGAGATATCCATTGACCCACTTCTAATGAAATCACTTTGGTCATTCCTCATATGACCAGAGGTATCCAATAAAAGTCAACTTCACATTTTTAGAGCACATTTATTCTTGCCTAGTTGTGTTGCTTATTATGCTTGCTTTCGGCGATAGTTGATTTAAGTAGACGGAATGCTCGGAGTTGGACCAGGATATTTGAAGACCTTGAAGACTTCGTTACAACAGTAAGCAGCCCTTTGACCATGTCTATGGAACCCTTTTATGCATGTCATTTAGCTCTTTATTATTGTTGCATTGGAATCATGATGAGATGGTGAACCACGTGGGTTGGTTGCCACGGTTACTTCCTCGTTGATACTTGCATTGTGCATGGCCCTACCTTCTTATGAGGGTTATGCGGTGGGAGTAGATAGGATGCTAAAGTAGATGCTATGCAAAAGGGATGGGAATAAGCATGGTGAAGGAGGCAAAGTGATTTCAAAAGTCTTTTGAAAACCCGTCGGGTGCCACTTATGCCCGAGGGAGATGATGAGATGGGTAACCACTTGATGACGAAGTGGTGTACCGAGGCAAGTGTGTGTGTTGTTTTCAAAACGGATTGGTCGGAGTTGCGACCGTTATTCCAACCTTACATGCGCGACCACTCTACCCTTATATGGGAAAGGACATTGTTGAGTACCTAGACCGATACTAGCTTGGAGCCCGCATTACTAGTGACGGGGGAGAGTTGGTGCTCTCTCTTGGGACGGGGTCGTGCCAGGTAGGGCGGCCATGACCATCTTTATGGGGCACCGGACACACCGTTGGTACCCCGTGCCAGTGGTATGTGATGAATATGGGAGCAAGGCCCCACGTAAATGTTATGTGAAATGTTGGGCACGGGGGTTACTGCCAATCGAGTGGACTCCATGTTAGTGTCGTCTAGGGAAAGGCAGTGATCGGGTGCTTACCCCGGGTACTTGAGGTACCGCGGGTCGTGGATGACACGGAAGTTCCCCGGATCTAGTGGGTAAAGTGTGCAACCTCTGCAGAGTGTAAAACTATTCGAATAGCCGTGTCCACGGTCAAGGACAGTTGGGTAACCGCTTTTGGGCTACGTCCACTTGTTTTCAAACCCAGTGTGTGTGAGATGATGGTGTTGTCTTGGATCAAGTCAAAGGACTTGACACGATTGAGATGGGTTGGTGCCCACTCTGTTTATGATAAATGGGTTGGTGCCCATTCTATTTATGTTGATATCTGTGACCAGTTCTTATGGTTACTTGAATTCTCTTGATGCATGCTTTATAGGATGTTGAACATGTCCTGCACTCAAAACTAGCTTTATGCAAAACTTTACCTATGTCATGCATTCTTGCACCTCGAACCAAATCATGGGTTGCTTGCAGTACATTCAAAGTACTCATTGGCTTGCCACTGGTTATTTAATTGACTGCATGGGAGAACCGGAGTTCAAGAAGAGTTCTTTGGAGACGATCATGCGAACTAGGGCGCTTCCAGTCGAGTGCTGTAGGGTTAAGGCGGATGGCATGGGTTCTACTTATCGACGATTTATTTCCGCTGCTATGTTTCATTTGATGTTCAGCCCTTAAGGCTTTATCGATGTAAGACTTGACCATGTTGGTCACTATTTGTGTAAGACGGTATGTATGGATGTAAGACTCTTGGTATTTAGCTTCTGTGTGTTCAGTGAGCATTGATCTCTGGGATCACTGTACACGTGCATTCGGTGATCACGACTTGCGAGTCGGGGTCCCCACAGAGCTGGTATCAGAGCCATCCTGACTGTAGGAAGCCTTAGTTAGCATGGTCGTTAGTTAGGGTAAAAACTATTTCCAAAACTACTGCTAGTTTTCAAAACTATCTATACTTCTCTTCCCTTCTCAGTTTTTCGAAAACTAAGGTATACTTTCCTTATTAATCTCTTCCCCTTCAAAACCTTTGGTCGCCAGAACCCTTATGCCCCTGACCACTGGATTCCTTGCAATCCTTGTGGATAATCTAGGAGGAAGATGTCTTGCCAGACGTTCACCCACATCTCCCGAACACAAGATTGGCGACATCACAACAAGACGATACCAACAGAAGGTACATCCTCAAGGGATGAGAACCTGAAGACCCAGGAAATGGAGACACCCTTGACACTGCTCCAAGATGATGCAACCTTAGCCTACGACGACCAGGGCATAGGTTATGCAAGAACATGATATGCATCGCTAATAGAGTAACCCTGTCACTACCGTTGTTTTATCGGCAACCACCGGTGGATGAGAACCTAGCCATTTGGTCCGCCTCACTATAGTGAGCAGGAAAACGGTTCTCTTCATCCCCCGCTCTCGGTGACGATATTGTCAACAATGTAACCGACATGATGGACCTCTATTATGCCTTGTTAATGTCATTGCATAAAGGAGTGCCATCTGGAACCGCCAACACCCTAAAAAGGCAAAAGTGGTCGCCATGATTAAGAAGACAACAGAAGATCAAGTCAATGCCAGTTACGAGGAGCCACCTTCGCCCCATCACTTCAACAGGAAAGAAGTTGTCGAAGATCCTTCAGGCTCAACCCAGATCGTTTCAAACAAGAGATGTAGCGACACCTAAGGGAAACTCAGAAGACTGCATGAGGCACAAGGCACGACTATAGAATCCGAGAACCCTAGGGTAGGATGAGTCGTGTACCCCTATCTTGCAATCGAGTCCGTATGATGGTTCGAATAGAACCATGATTGTGTGTTGCTTGCTTTTATTTGTTTGTGTTTTGATATCAGTCGCCCTCTTTGCCCTAGGCAACAAGAACGCAACTATATCACCTACCTTATTTTGTTTGGCCCTTCTGGCACTTGTTTGTTTGCACCTGCACTATAGAACCCCCTTTAGGCATCCCACCTCCTCTGTGCTACTTTTCCTCTCGTCTCTCTCTCCTCACCAAGACCAAGAAGACAAGATGCACCAAGAAACCTGCTTGGCGACCAACAAGCATCAAGACTTTTGCTGCAACCTCCTCGACCTAGTGCAACCCTTTAGAGTTGTGGTTTCCCCTCAAGACTAGAACCCATCCCTAGACCCTTCGAGACTTCACGAGATACCCCAGCTCGAAACCTTAACCTCGAGCTTAACCTACGGAATCGCAAGAGGACAAGTTAAGCTCTGATAAACCTTGCACAACACCGGGTTCATTATGGAACTAGTGGACATAGTGAACGAGCACATTATCACCCTAATATAGCACCGGCCGGCGATGCCATAGGAAAGACCGATTTGGGGATATAGGAATAGAGGACAGATGACTTGATGAGTTTATATCGATGACTTTGAGGAACTAAGCGAGACTCTTTGGTGGATTATAAGGCTTTCATGTTGGTGGCTGAACTTGGTGGATCATGATTATAGAGTAGCATAGCTTTCATTACTCTGAGTAAATTGGATTTAATAGGACAATTATGATCGCAAGTGAAACTCACGGGAGTGCAAGGATTTGACTTGATCGATAATATTGATAGGTGATAGCTGATATTACGACAATGACTTGGGGGAACATGTAGGAATTCTCGTTGGACAAGAGATTTGGATTTAAGTAGGTGATTCTAGTTGAATATAGATGTTGAGTATGTCTACATGGTTCGGAGTAAATTGGATTTAGACTGATGATCTCGATCATGATACCATGTTTCTCGGTGGACGATAAACTAGGAGATTGGACTAATTGTCGGAGTTTATTTAGGGTTCTATATGAGCTTGACCTTGGAGTTTACTTGACCATGACAATGGGAATCGTGGACAAGCTATAGTAAGATAGCTTTCCCATTATTTGTGGATTATAAGGACTTTAGGAGATCATGTGGAACACCAGCATAGGCATTGGATTATGTAGCGATTGATGGAAGTTAATGGGCTATTGGAGTTGATTCATAGGAAGGAAGCAAGATCTTGGAGTGGCTTACGACGTGTTTCCTTAGGATAGTGGTGCTTTATCTTAGACCTTGGTAGAATGGGCTGAGCACTTGGATTATCATGTTTAATTGAGGCTTAGTAGCTTGTATGTTCCACCCATGGATTTTTAGGGGTAGACATACATACGAGTTTGGGGATTGTAGACATATATGATTTTGTTAGATCCCCTCTTGGGAGTCATGAGGATATGATTAGCATGAGTGATGATTGGAGTTGACCTATACGAATGATGCTTTCAATAGTACGAGGTGATCTGTTTGGAGGACTAGATAGACTTTTGGCATCTCAGAAACCGTGCTTAAAGATAGGAGGATAAATGTTCATTCGCACAGAGAATCCTTGAAACCCTTATGCCCTACCAAGCCACAACACGGTTGGATCATGACCTTGGGCCTTGGCTCTAGATCAATAAGACCTTGACCAATGCTCAACCGTGACCCTCACTAATGCCTCAGCCCACTCTACGTACCCCAAATACTTCATAGAGTACTTGGGCAAGTAAATTATCATCCTTACTTGAGGACATGAATGTCCACTTGAAGACGGAAGAAGAGTTGATCACCTGGTTAGGGAACATCCAAGACCGTCATGTCAAGGAGGAAGAACTATACCAACCACCGTCGTCAAGAAGTGAGCTTCCGCGTTGAAGACCGTGCATATCTGCAAGCCACTCCTCTCAAAGGCAACTACGGCCTCATGAAGAAAACTATGCTACTCATGACCTTGAGCTAGCAGCAGTGGTTCATGCCACAAGACATGGTGACATTACCTCTTACGGAAGGGATGTGAGATATACACGGGTCACAAAGGTCCGAAGTATATTTTCACTCAAAAGGAATTGAACACGAGGCAAAGAAGATGGTTAGACTTGATCAAAGATTATGACCTCAGTGTTCAATACCACCCTGGGAAGGCTAATGTGGTAGCAGATACATTAGCGTAAAGGCTTGTTCCTTGAATGCTATGCTTAAGGACAAGCTGCCCGCCTTGTATGTAGAACTTAAAAGCTTCGGGTTGGAACTGGTTGCACCAGGATTCTTAACTAACCTTGAAGTCAAGCCTTTAGGTGGCACCATTTGAAGTGTTATACGGACGGAAGTGCCGCATACCCCTCAATTGGTCAGGAACCGGAGAAGGACTTGTCTTTGGGCCTGATATCCTCCGTGAAACCGAAGAGCAAGTCCAGCTTGTCGGAGAGCGTTGGAGGACTGCCAAGTCAAGACAGAAGAACTACGCTGACTCACGTCGTCGAGACATGACCTTCCAGGTTGGAGGCCATGTTTATCTCCGGGTCACCCCTCTCAAGGGAACCCAGCGCTTCCATGTCAAAGGAAAGCCCGCCCAAGATCCATCGGCCTTCTTCGAGATCACTCCAAGATTTAACAACCCCCTCAGGATCACCGCAAGACGAAGAATAGACGGCTACCAGCTGAAGTTGCCACCTGAGCTACCTGAGGTGCACAACGCTTTCCATGCATCCCAACCCCGAAAGTGTTTCCAACTTCCTAGCTAGCCCGAGCACTAATAAGGGCATTAACCACCAAACCATCGACCCCTAGCCCAATATAACCTACCGCGAGCCACCCGTTAGCAACCTAGATCAAGAGGAGCGTCATACATGAAGCCACACCGTCAAGTACTTCAAGTTCAATGGAGCACTACACGGAAGCAAAAGCAACATGAAGACTTGAAGACCACCCCAGATCCAAGTTTCTATATCCTATTCCGCACCTAGTCTGGGAATCTCGGGGACAAGATTCTTGTAAGGGGGTAGATCTGTCACACCCTGATTTTCATGGCTCAGCACTTAAGCTCTTAATCATGCTAAATTGTGGTTTGACAAAAAACTTTTGAGTGTTTTGGACTTTGCTTGATTTGATTTTTGTCTGCTTTGTTTGCAAGTGCTCTAAAAATAAAGTAAATCCTCCAACTCCTATACTTCACCTCCTTGCTCCAAACCCTTGAGCCAGTGATCATGCCATGTGTATAGGACATAAAAATATTTTCTTACAAAATAATTTGGCCAAATAGTATTTTCAAAATTAGTTTTTCAAAAACCCCTGAATTGAGGTTTGCACTTTGCAAGTACTTAATTAAGGGCAGTAAAATCTTTATAAAATATATTTGACTCCTATTAGATATAGGATTCCCGAAACCACAAAAATATAATTTTAAAGGTTATTTTCCTATTTTATTTATAAGCTTTTTCTTAAGTCCGAAGTGGTCTTTAATAGGAAAAATTATTTTATTGCTTCAGAAATATTTGCCAAAATTTAGGGAAACTCATAGGACATATACTGTCCATATATAAGAGTTTCAACACATGGTTATGATCAAAATATTGGTCAAACCCTCATAAACCCTTTCTCGGATATTTCAAGCTTTTGAAATATTTACAAAGGAAATATTCTCCAAATATTCCGACAAAATTCTATCATGTCACATATGACATATTTGGTGATCTTGCCAAGTCTCATGACTTGGAGAACAAGATAACATCATCAAATCCCCTCGTAACCACTTCATCCATTTTGAAGTTTGAGCAACTTTACATTGCCAAACATGTCCAAATGCCCTCAAACTTGGTGCACATTCTCAAATGGTCTAATAATTCATCTAGACCAAATGGCACAAGTTGGAGAACAAGTTAACTTGATCAAAGTACCCCAAAACTCTTTACGTCCGTAACCAAATTTGAGCTACTTTGTACTACCAACTTTCTCTCCTTAACACCAACTTTTGTGAGCAAGATCACATGACCAAATGAGGCCACCACACCAAGTGGTGCATCAAGGAGAAGTGATTTGCTCAACTAAATCTACACAAGTCCATTTCTACTAATTTCTAGGGTTTACCAAAGTTGCATTGTCAACTTTCATCAAATGATCTCCAAATGGGTGGAAGGCCCTAATTATATGTCTCATATCACCCTATTGAGTCTCATGGCTTATGGAGATCATCTACTTTCCCAAACCAACATCAAACACCTTCTGGCATTTTGCAAAAACCACTATTTGGACCCCTTCCACTAATCTCCATGACTTTTCCTTTTTACCACAGCCCTCCTAGTTCCCTCTACCTCTGGTGTGCTTCCCTGCCCGAGAGGCAATGATTAAGGGGAAGGGCTCCATTTTCTTCTCTGGACATCCACTTTTTCCTTCCTTTGTCATCTCTCTCTCTCTCGGCATGTTACTGAGCATCCAAAGCTTCTTTCACCTTTGTTTATCCCCCGCAGCTACCAGACACAAGTGGGCCTTGGTGCGCTGCAAAAAACTGCAGTGCCGACCATTCAGCGCTCTGGAGCACGCTAGCGTGCTCCCGACCGTTGACACGGCACTCCCGACCACCTCGAGCCTCCCCTCGCGCCGCTTGATGCTCCTCGGCGTCCGCAACACGACACCGAGCTGGCCCCTCCTCTCTCTTCCTCCTGCTGCCTCCTCTCGCCGCGCCTGCCGGCCGCCTGAAGCGCTCAATGGGCGACCTCACACGCCGCCTCGACCTCGCCCGCTTCCCTTTCCTTCTCCCCGACTTGGACCACGCCCACGAACGCCGAGACAACCTCACTCCCTCCCTCCTGGCCTCCCGAGCCGTTCACAGCCACCGTGCGCCAAGTCCACCATGAGCTACTGGGCGGCTATTTAAGGCCACCCCGAGCCTCCCTCCACTCCGTTTGCTCCCCTCTCCCTAGAGTCCCTCTGGACCAACCCAATCCTCCCTAGTGCCCCATCCACCTCCATGGCGGAAATCTTGCCGCCGCCACCGCTCAAATTTGAGCTCTCCTGCTCCTCACCCTCCTACCGCACTGAGCATCGCCCACTTCCCCACGGACCCCTCCCGGACTCCATTTTCTCTTCTCATGGCAGCAGACTGTGCCCCCAACCTCACCGTCGGCCTCGTCACGCGCGGCCAATGCCTGCTCACTGATGCCTCGGGAGACCGTGCCACCCACGGGTGGGTGCGGCATAGCCTCTGGCGCTCCGTCGACGCGGGCATCGCCGGAGGTGGCCCGTACCGTCGGGGAGAGCGCCCGCACCGTCCGGCCTCGCCTCCTCTGTCTCCCGACGCGCCCGCGCGGGAGGTTGGAGAAGAACCCGACAGGCGGGGCCCGCGGGTCAGCGACTCAGCCGGCGGGCCCCGACGTTTAAGTGGAGGCGGGATCCCATCGAAACCGCCTTCCCCGCTGGGTGGCGCCCTCCCGTAGTACGCCTTCGGCGTCACCCTTTCCTCACAAGGTGAGCCATTGGGCCGAGCCCAAGAGGCTGTTGTTGAGCTTCGCCCGGTCTTGGCGTTATAAGGTTGATTCTTTCCCTCTTTTTATTCTTTTCCAGAAATATTGTAAGATCCATAATATATTCATATTAACTCCAAATTTGATGATTCAAATTTCTAGTAGCTCATAAAATCATGATCTATCTCATGGTGCAACTTGCACATTTTTCCAGAAACTTTTTCTTCACAAACATTTACCAAATCTGTTTTTCCTATTCCTGTGATAAACTTTAGAAAATCACAGAGAGACCATTTTTGATCCAAATCCCATGATTCAAAATCCTAGATGTCTATAAGTTCAAAACTTAGTTTTTGAACATTTTTACTAGTACTTTCTGTATCACCTAAAATAATGGTCTATTTCTGGATATATAGCCAACTTTGCAAATTCATAGGAAATTCATTTGAACTCCAAATCCAGTGAAACCAATTCCTAGATGCTTCTAAAATCATCCTTTGTTAAATGGGTGCCTTTTCTCATTTTTCAAAAATATATTTCTGTACACTTCTTGCAAATCCATAAACCCCTTGATTCCACCATATCAAAATGTTCAGAGATATCCATTGACCCACTTCTAATGAAATCACTTTGGTCATTCCTCATATGACCAGAGGTATCCAATAAAAGTCAACTTCACATTTTTAGAGCACATTTATTCTTGCCTAGTTGTGTTGCTTATTATGCTTGCTTTCGACGATAGTTGACGAAGTAGACGGAATGCTCGGAGTTGGACCAGGGATATTTGAAGACCTCGAAGACTTCGTTACAACAGTCAAGCAGCCCTTTGACCATGTCTATGGAACCCTTTTTATGCATGTCATTTAGCTCTTTATTATTGTTGCATTGGAATCATGATGAGATGGTGAACCACGTGGGTTGGTTGCCACGGTTACTTCCTCGTTGATACTTGCATTGTGCATGGCCCTACCTTCTTATGAGGGTTATGCCGGTGGGAGTAGATAGGATGCTAAAGTAGATGCTATGCAAAAAGGGATGGGAATAAGCATGGTGAAGGAGGCAAAGTGATTTCAAAAGTCTTTTCGAAAACCCCGTCGGGTGCCACTTATGCCCGAGGGAGATGATGAGATGGGTAACCACTTGATGACGAAGTGGTGTACCGAGGCAAGTGTGTGTGTTGTTTTCAAAACGGATTGGTCGGAGTTGCGACCGTTATTCCAACCTTACATGCGCGACCACTCTACCCTTATATGGGAAAGGGCATTGTTGAGTACCTAGACCGATACTAGCTTGGAGCCCGCATTACTAGTGACGGGGGAGAGTTGGTGCTCTCTCTTGGGACGGGGTCGTGCCAGGTAGGGCGGCCATGACCATCTTTATGGGGCACCGGACACACCGTTGGTACTCCGTGCCAGTGGTATGTGATGAATATGGGAGCAAGGCCCCACGTAAATGTTATGTGAAATGTTGGGCACGGGGGTTACTGCCAATCGAGTGGACTCCATGTTAGTGTCGTCTAGGGAAAGGCAGTGATCGGGTGCTTACCCCGGGTACTTGAGGTACCGCGGGTCGTGGATGACACGGAAGTTCCCCGGATCTAGTGGGTAAAGTGTGCAACCTCTGCAGTGTAAAACTATTCAATAGCCGTGTCCACGGTCAAGGACAGATTGGGTAACCGCTCTTGGGCTACGTCCACTTGTTTTCAAACCCAGTGTGTGAGATGATGGTGTTGTCTTGGATCAAGTCAAAGGACTTGACACGATTGAGATGGGTTGGTGCCCACTGCTTATGATAAATGGGTTGGTGCCCCTTCTATTTATGTTGATATCTGTGACCAGTTCTTATGGTTACTTGAATTCTCTTGATGCATGCTTTATAGGATGTTGAACATGTCCTGCACTCAAAACTAGCTTTATGCAAAACTTTACCTATGTCATGCATTATCGCACCTCGAACCAAATCATGGGTTGCTTGCGTAGTACATTCAAAGTACTCATTGGCTTGCCACTTGGTTATTTAATTGACCGGGCATGGGAGAACCGGAGTTCAAGAAGAGTTCTTTGGAGACGATCATGCGAACTAGGACGCTTCCCACCGAGTGCCCGTAGGGTTAAGGCGGATGGCATGGGTTCTACTTATCGACGACGATTTCGCTGCTATGTTTCATTTGATGTTCAGCCCTTAAGGCTTTATCGATGTAAGACTTGACCATGTTGGTCACTATTTGTGTAAGACGGTATGTATGGATGTAAGACTCTTGTTATTCAGCTTCTGTGTGTTCAGTGAGCATTGATCTCTGGGATCACTGTACACGTGCATTCGGTGATCACGACTTGCGAGTCGGGGTCCCCACAATTATTAACTTTGCATCTTTTGGCATCAATATTATGAATATGTGTATCACTATGATCGAGATCCAACAAACTATTTTCATTGGGTGTATGACCATTGAAGGTTTTATTCATGTAAATAGAACAACAATTATTCCCTGACTTTAAGTGAATAACTGTATTGCAATAAACATGATCAAATCATATTCATGCTCAACGCAAACGCCAAATAACATTTATTTAGGTTTAACACCAATCCCGAAAGTATAGGGAGTGTGTGATGATGATCATATCAATCTTGGAACTACTTCCAACACTCATCGTCACTTCCCCTTCAACTAGTCTCTGTTTATTCTCAGAACTCCTGTTTGAGTTACTAATCTTAGCAACCGAACAAGTATCAAATACTCAGGGCTACTATAAACACTAGTAAGGCACACATCAATAACCTGTATATCAAATATACCCTTGTTCACTTTGCCATCCTTCTTATCCACCAAATATTCAGGGCATTTCCGCTTCTAGTGACCATTTCCTTTGAAGTAGAAGCACTCAGTTTCAGGCTTTGGTTCAGCTTTTGGCTTCTTCGCAGGAGTGATAACTTGCTTGCCATTTTACTTGAAGTTCCCTTTCTTTCCCTTTGCCCTTTTCTTGAAACTAGTGGTCTTGTCAATCATCAACACTTGATGCTCTTTCTTGATTTCTACCTTCGTTGGTTTCAGCATCACGAAGAGCTCAGGAATCGTTTTCGTCATCCCTTGCATACTATAGTTCATCACGAAGTTCCAGTAACTTGGTGATGGTGACTAGAGAACTGTGTCAATCACTATCTTATCTGGAAGATTAACTCCCACTTGATTCAAGCGATTGTAGTACCCAGACAATCTGAGCACATGGTCACTAGTTGAGCAATTCTCCTCCATCTTTTAGCTATAGAACTTGTTGGAGACTTCACTCAACTCGGGTATTTGCTTGAAATATTAACTTCAACTCTTGGAACATCTCATATGCTCCATGACGTTCAAAATGTCTTTGAAGTCCCGATTCTAAGCCGTTAAGCATGGTGCACTAAACTATCAAGTAGTCATCATATTGAGCTAGCCAAACGTTCATAACGTCTGCATCTGCTCCTGCAATAGGTATGTCACCTAGCGGTGCATCAAGGACATAATTCTTACGTGCAAAGAATGAGGATAAACCTCGGATCACGGACCCGATCCGCATCATTGCTACTATCATCTTTCAACTTAGTTTTCTCTAGGAACACATATAAAACATAGGGAAGCAACAACGCGAGCTATTGATCTACAACATAATTTGCAAAATACTATCAGGACTAAGTTCATGATAAATTAAAGTTCAATTAATCATATTAATTAAGAACTCCCACTTAGATAGACATCCCTCTAATCATCTAAGTGATCACGTGATCCAAATCAACTAAACCATGTCCGATCATCACGTGAGATGGAGTAGTTTTCAATGGTGAACATCACTATGTTGATCATATCTACTATATGATTCATGCTCGACCTTTCAGTCTCAGTGTTCCGAGGCCATATCTGCATATGCTAGGCTAGTCAAGTTTAACTTGAGTATTTTGCGTGTGCAAAACTGGCTTACACCCGTTGTAGATGGACGTAGAGCTTATCACACCCGATCATCATGTGGTGTCTGGGCACGACAAACTTTGGCAACGGTGCATACTCAAGGAGAACACTTTTATCTTGAAATTTAGTGAGAGATCATCTTATAATGCTACCGTCAATCAAAGCAAGATAAGATGCATAAAAGATAAACATCACATGCAATCAATATAAGTGATATGATATGGCCATCATCATCTTGTGCTTGTGATCTCCATCTCCGAAGCACCATCATGATCACCATCGTCACCGGCGCGACACCTTGATCTCCATTGTAGCATCGTTTGTCGTCTCGCCACCTATTGCTTCTACGACTATCACTACCGCTTAGTGATAAAGTAAAGCAATTACAGGGCGATTGCATTGCATACAATAAAGCGACAAACATATGGCTCCTGCCAGTTGCCGATAACTTGGTTACAAAACATGATCATCTCATACAATAAAATAAAGCATCATGCCTTGACCATATCACATCACAACATGCCCTGCAAAAACAAGTTAGACGTCCTCTACTTTGTTGTTGCAAGTTTTACGTGGCTGCTACGGCTGAGCAAGAACCATTCTTACCTACGCATCAAAACCACAACGATAGTTCGTCAAGTTAGTGATGTTTTAACCTTCTCAAGGACCGGGTGTAGCCACACTCGGTTCTACTAAAGTTGGAGAAACTGACACCCGCTAGTCACCTGTGTGCAAAGCACGGCGGTAAAACCAGTCTCGCGTAAGCGTACGCGTAATGTCGGTCCGGGCCGCTTCATCCAACAATATCGCCGAACCAAAGTATGACATGCTGGTAAGCAGTATGACTTGTATCGCCCACAACTCACTTGTGTTCTACTCGTGCATATAACATCTATGCATAAAACCAGGCTCGGATGCCACTGTTGTGGAACGTAGTAATTTCAAAAATTTCCTACGCACACGCAAGATCATGGTGATGCATAGCAATGAGAGGGGAGAGTGTGTCCACGTACCCTCGTAGACCGAAAGCGGAAGCGTTAGCACAACGTGGTTGATGTAGTCGTACGTCTTCACGATCCGACCGATCAATTACCGAACGCACGGCACCTCCGAGTTCTGCACACGTTCAACTCGATGACGTCCCTTGAACTGAGATCCATCCGAGTTTCGAGGGAGAGTTCCGTCAGCACGACGGCATGGCGACGATGATGATGTTCTACCGACGCAGGGCTTCGCCTAAGCACCGCTACGATATTATCGAGATGGATTATCGTGGAGGGGGGAACCGCACACGGCTAAGAGATCCAAGGGATCAATTGTTGTGTCTAGAGGTGCCCCCTGCCCCCGTATATAAATGAGGGAGGGAGAGGGCGGCCCTAGAGGGGCGCGCCAAGTGTGGGGAGTCCTACTAGGACTCCCAAGTCCTAGTAGGATTCCCCTTTCCTTTCCGGAGTAGGAGAGAAGGAAAGAGGGGGAGAGGGAGAAGGAAAAGGGGGCTGCACCCCTTGTCCAATTCGGACCAGAAGGGGGCGTGCGCCTCCTTCCTTTGGCCTCTCTCATCTATTCCCGTATGGCCCAATAAGGCCCATATACTCCCGGCGAATTCCGAATCTCTCCCAGACTCAAAAATACCGAATCACTCGGAACCTTTACAAGTCCGAATATAGACGCCCAAGATGTCGATCTTTACGCCTCGACCAGTTCGAGACTCCCGTCATGTCCCCGATCTCATCCGGACTCGAACTACCTTCGGTACATCAAAACACATTAACTCATAATATAACCGTCATCGAATTTAGCGTGCGGACCCTACGGGTTCGAGAACTATGTAGACATGACCGAGACACGTCTCCGGTCAATAACCAATAGCGGAACCTGGATGCTCATATTGGCTCCCACATAATCTACGAAGATCTTTATCGGTCAAACCGCATAACAACATACGTTGTTCCCTTTGTCGTCGGTATGTTACTTGCCCGAGATTCGATCGTCGGTATCTCAATACCTAGTTCAATCTCGTTACCGGCAAGTCTCTTTACTCGTTCCGTAATACATCATCCTGCAACTAACTCATTAGTTACAATGCTTGCAAGGCTTATAGTGATGTGCATTACCGAGTGGGCCCAGAGATACCTCTCCGACAATCGGGGTGACAAATCCTAATCTCGAAATACGCCAACCCAACAGGTACCTTTGGAGACACCTATAGAGCACCTTTATAATCACCCAGTTACGTTGTGACGTTTGGTAGCACACAAAGTGTTCCTCCGGTAAACGGGAGTTGCATAATCTCATAGTTATAGGAACATGTATAAGTCATGAAGAAAGCAATAGCAACATACTAAACGATCAAGTGCTAAGCTAACTGAATGGGTCAAGTCAATCACATCATTCTCCTAATGATGTGATCCCGTTAATCAAATGAAAACTCATGTCTATGGTTAGGAAACTTAACCATCTTTGATTAACGAGCTAGTCAAGTAGAGGCATACTAGTGACACCATGTTTGTCTATGTATTCACACATGTATTATGTTTCTGGTTAATACAATTCTAGCATGAATAATAAACATTTATCATGAAATAAGGAAATAAATAATAACCTTATTATTGCCTCTAGGGCATATTTCCTTCAGTCGCCGCAATCACCAGAACCCTATCCTTCATCATTGCTAGCCATGTTTCCTATGATTAAATCTAGTCAATTAATTCTAGACCTAATAAAATGAATAATGACATTAAAAAGGCCTATTGTTTTGCAGGAACGTTGACTCCTTCCTGGTGCGGCAAATCTCGGGCACTCGATATGTCCTAGTTTGTAGCACAAGTCATGCCGAAATTCACGGAAAATTTCGGCATGACCTTTGCTAAAAAGTGGACAAATCGAGAACCTGAAATTTGCTTAACAGTAAATGAATCAACATTCCGCAAAACATAGGCCACTCAGCTTCATTCCCTGGAAATAGTGTTCAAATATCCCTCTTCGACACCGCAACACATGTCCAAATATACACGAGCAACCACATGTCCAAATTTCACAAGCTAATTCAAAAACAAAGTGTAGAGGAAAATTCATTTAACTACTAATAGAACAAAATTCAGTTAACTTTAGTGCTCTATAATGATGAAAGGAAAAAAATTCAGTTAACTACTAATTTCATTCATTTAGGTTATTCATTTAACTTCACCTAATTAACCTACTGTACCACTACTACTAGCGGCACTACTAATCTAATTAACCTAGCAAAACTCTATTGCCCTAACTGAAAAACATCTAATTAACATCTACTGGTACCACTACTGCTCTAACCTAATTAACATCTACTAGTATCACTATATACTATACAAGCAGCATCTACCCTAATTAAACCCTACTTCCCTAACTAAATTTTGCTGTAAACCAAATTTTTTGCTCTAGACTAATTTTTGCTCTAACATCTACTACTTAACACCCTTTGGTCTAAACTAATTTTTTTGCTATAAACAAACTTTTGCTCTACTAATTTATGCTCTAAAATTCAAAGAGAGAGGAGTGGGGTGGGGTGGGGGACTTACAGAGAGGGGGAGACGGTGGCGGGGAGGTGCTCGGCGACGGAGGTAGGGGCGGAGAGGGCGGGCTCGGGCACGGGCAACGGCGGTCATGGGCGGGCTCGGGAGTGGTGAGGTGGAGGGCGGCGACGGTGAGGTCGAGGGCGGCCTCGGGTGGCGGCGGTGAGGCCGAGGGCGGCCTCGGGCGGCGGTGGTGAGGATGACAGCGGCCTCGGGGGGAGACGGTGAGGTTGCGGGCGTCCACGTCGGCAGGAGACGGCAGCGAAGTGGGGCGACGACGAATTGGGGAGACGGCGGCGAGGGCGAGGGATTTGGGGAAGAAGTGGTGGCCGGGGGGGCTCTATTTAAGTGAAACTTAACGGTAGCGCGTTTATGAAAACGCGCTATAGCTAAGTTAGCTACATCGCGTTTCCTGAAACTCGCTACTGCTATTCCTTTCTCCTTTTTTTCCCTTTTTTCATTTATTTTTCTTTACATTTTATTTTTTTCGTTTCTCCTTTTTCTATTTCTTTCATTTTCAATTACTTTTCTACTTGTTTTTCATTTTATTTTATTTTCGTTAGCAGTAGCGCCTTACACATAAACGTGCTGCTACAGCAAAGTTAGCGGTAGCGCTGTTTCTAAAAGAGCGCTACTACTATGTGTAGCCGATCGGCTTAGCGGTGGGAATTTTTATAGTAGCGCTTTTCCGGAGGAACGCGCTACTGCTATATGTGTATTTGCAGCGCGGTTTTCTCGAGCGCGCTGCTGCTATCTAGCAATAGCGCCCTTTTTCAACACGCGCTACTGCTAAAGTTCTGTGTATAGGCTTTTCCCTAGTAGTGCCTGGTGACGCACCTCCCTCACTCATCCCCAGATCTAAGGAAGACGATGGCGTCCACCATCGCTCCTTGGCCTCTCTGCGCCGGTGCAATCTATCACTCCCCGAACTCTAGTGCACAAGCTAAGGTTGGGAGTGTTTGGGGGATAGAAGTGGGGGTAGAGGAGGATGAAGGGGACATGGCAGCAACCTCGCTACTGCGGTGATGGTGTGTTGGCGAGTGGTGACGGTGTGCGGGCTGCTAGATCTAGCGGTCGACGGCGGAGGGAGGGAGCGCCTGAGAGGATTTAGGTCTGAAGAATTGGGGTGCGGCCGTGGCACAAGTAGGTTGGATGGAGAAATATGAGGGAGGCCTGGTGCTAAGTTTTTGGCCCGCGTGCACAGAGGCGGGTCGGCCCAATTGGCAACTAGCAGTCGGTCGGCATTGATCGCCGACCAACAGTCAGATGGAAAAAGACGCTTCGCCGACCAACAACCGGAGATCAAATATCCAACTATTCCAGACCGACAGTTGGTCATGATATGCAAGTATTACCGACCATCAGTTCAATAGAATC
Organism: Aegilops speltoides; assembly: GCA_021437245.1. Taxonomy (NCBI): domain Eukaryota; kingdom Viridiplantae; phylum Streptophyta; class Magnoliopsida; order Poales; family Poaceae; genus Aegilops; species Aegilops speltoides. The sequence goes on from CM038144.1 coordinate 185,341,252, forward strand.
TTTCCCGTCCAACATTTAGTTGGCGAAACTGACTTCTCCAAACACATGACTGTTGGGAAATCTAGTGTGTGGTGTAGTGCAACTTGTTGTCAATTGTCTTCTCAATGTAATCAATCCTCGCTAATGCCTTGCCAAAAATTGGTCATCACGTCTACTACCCGTTAACCCAACATTTCCTGAAATTTATCATGGAGCTTCTTGTTCGTCATGTTCTCCCAGTCCAGCTCATCTGCTTGTGATCCTGACATGGTTAGCAGCAAGAGAAACACACAAGAATATGATCCTACAGACTACTAGGAGAGGTTGTTGACCACGCTGGAGCACGATCAACCTGACCACGAGGGTTTGTTTCCTGCACGCAAATGAAGAACAAGCAAGAAACTGAAATTGCAATCTGGATATTGCGAATATAAGAGGAAAGCTTTATTAATTTCCTGCACGCAAACGAAGAACAAGCAATCAATCTGAATATTGCTAATATAAGGGGAAAGCTTTATTAATGAAGGTGGGGTTCTGTGATGTCTTGGTCTGGTCGTTGAACACAAACGAAGTACGCGAAGTTGTAATTATGACAAACTTTTAATCTAAACAAAACTCAAACTCTAAATGACGCCCTAAAAGCTGTATATATGAAAGAAGAGGGTGAAATTTCGTGACCCCTTGAAGGAGGGGTCCGAAACTAACTCTAACTCTTGTTTCCCCATACATACGGACTCTAAAAACAACCTATACTCAAGGATTTCAAAATTACATTGGTCTGGCCTAAAAATAAGGTGGCGCGGCACCTATTATAAGTTATGAGCGAATTTATAAAAGGGCAACTTGTATATTTTGTTCATGTCCTTGTATGTCATCAAGAAGGCTTCAAAGTATTGAAATCTGCACTAGAAATATCGTTCTGGTTCCTTCACGCGCGCCTTCATCTCCATGCTTGTTTTTGCTCCCTCTTGTCCATGCTAGGCCCTTCATTAGTAATGAACATAAATGTATCCAATTTAGGCAGCATCATATTCTCATGAACATTACAATTGTTACCAAGAAGCGGAAGTACCTGATAATTCAATTGACGTGCGCGAGCTTTAGTAATTAGTCCAGTATGTATAACAGCAGGGGATGTGGGTGTAACAATGGTATTGATGTTCTCATCATCAACATCATACAAGGAGGAATCATGCCAACACATCTACACAATATAACATCATTTGTCCGCACAGGCCCTACCTCGCAGCAAATAAAGCAAACAGCAAAAATAGAGGAATTTCATGAACACTTGGAGGGCACCAAGCCCTAGCTCGCAGCCAATAAGAAAACAGCAAAAATAGAGGAATTTCATGAACGCTTGGAGGGCACCAAACTGAATCGACCGAAGTAGCTCACCATGGCCACGGCAATGAATGGACAACATCACGAAGGCATCATGATGGCTAAAGGGATGCGGACAAATCCGGCAATAACGCCTGGACCAAGCACCGAGCTCAGCACATAACCACGGCTAGACGATGGTTGAGACGATCATATGGGGTTCACCCGATCGATAACCGACAATGGTAGGCAGCGGCAATTTAGCAGCGACCATTTCAAGCAGCAGCAGGGGACTCGAACAGAAGGATTTGGTGCCAAAAACAGTGAGCATCGGTTCTACATTTAGCTCAAATTGGGTCATTTATCATAGACTCTTTGTTGCAAACAAAGAGATTGCTTCAACATGCAAATGCGACTGAAAACAGTGACCAGAGACAAACTTGTCCGTTTAATATGTATAAGATTGATAACTCTTACAGTTCTTACAACATCAGCTCAAACTAGGTACTTTTAGGTAAGACAAGCTATGACGACATCAAACGAATTTAGCTGCAACTGTATTAATGTATGACGGCGTTCAGGCCATCCCACCACTGCTCGCTGTCCTGATTATCTGAAACAGAGCTGCACAGACAGAGTTGTACCGTGTTAAAAGAGGCAAATCAGCTGGAAGATCTTTCTTTTGAGATTACAAAATAAGCGATACTAAGATGAAACAATTCATCTTAGTTATGCTGAAAGACGGACACACAGCAACTACGTAGACAACCCTCAAGTTCCATATGGACAAGCAGGAAAAAATGGCAGAACTACACAAAGTACGTTCATGAAAATCATGAGATAGATGCAACCTTTCGGTTCCTGCACAATCGCAGTTATGTTGCTTTTGAGTCTAAGGGTTTGTTAGAATCTTGTAATAGCCTTACTGTTACGGCCCACCGGGCAATCTTAGCCCACAAGTTATCTTAGGATTAATTCGTGCGCAAGTTATCTAGGTTATAAATATAAGTTGTAAGACTCTTTTCAGATCAAGCAATAAGAAGATCATTATCTCTATTGCCCGGCTCCCAGAGGAGCCGGAACCCTAGCCGCCGCCATCTCCTTCCTCTTCCGCGACGGCGCCCAACCGCCGGCGCGGCCGCTCATCGCCACGCCCAGCTCCCTCTTTCCCCTACTTCCTACGGCCCAGAGAAGCCAGAACCCTAGCTCCTAACACCTTGGTATCAGCTACCCAAGTTACGACCATGTCGTCCTCGCCCAAACCCGCCCACCACACCGCCGCCTAACGATCCCCACCGCCGCTGCCACCGACTCCACTAACGCCGCCTCTGGTCGTCCTGAGCGCCACGGCCTCCTCTCGCGCCGATCTCCCCGCCCGGACCACGCCGGATCGTGGCTGGGGCCAGCCAAGAACCCAAAGAACCCCGCTCGCCTCCCGCCGCAAGAAGAGTTCACACCGGAGGCCATGGCGGCGTGCTTCAACGAATTAGTCGTCGCGTCCGGGGCATCCGTCTCTTCTTAGCCAGCCGTGACGGGCCGCCCCGCCGCTTCCATCCGGCCGCCGCCAGCCAGCAACCATCGCCGTGGTATTCGTACCGCGCCATCACGGGGCTACCGGCGTTTTCACCGGCGGCATCAACGCCGCCATAGCCTGATGGCTGCCATCGCCGCCAGCTCGCCGCCCGCCGCCGCCGCCTTGGGGCGCGATGGCGACTCGATCACCCGCGCTGTCAAGCCAAGCACCACCGGGCCAGAGCGGCCGACTGGATCAAGCGCCGTCGCACAAGCACCACCAAGGCTGTCTGTCCCCGGCCACCACCGCGGGCTACCACCACCACCGCCACCGCCCAGCCCTAACTTGGGCCGTCCTCGCCGAAGCGGCCTCCCGATCCAGAGGTCCGCTTCCATCGTCACCATCTCCGATGCCAGCCGGTTTCACGGACGCCCTTCCACCACCCTACCCGGAGGCCCGCCACCGCCGGGTTCCTGATTGCGGCCGAGAGGCGTCGGCGCCATGGAACTATCCCGACCTCTCCACCATGGACCGAAGCGCCGTCCTCGGCTCTCCGCACCGCCGAGGCAGATGGGCCATCGCGCGCCACACGGCCGCCTCGGTTCGCGAAGATCGACTTCGCCACCCACGACGGTTCGGAAGACCCGCTTAATCGTTAAACCAAGCAGACCAGATTCTTCGGGGCAGAGGACACCGGCGTCCGAAGCGAACTTGGCTCGCGCCCTACCACCTTCGGGGCGCCGCCCAGCATGCCTCCTCGAGCGTTTTGAGCTCTGTCTCCTGCGTTTCGGACCACCACGGCGCGGCAGCCGCTTGTCCGAAGCTGGCCGTCTACCCTTCACCTCCACGGTCCAGATTTCGCCGACCGCTTCGTGCTCTGGCGTGTCACGCACCGGGGCGACGGCACTCCATGGCGGAGCTCTTCGTCGGGGCCTTCCGGATCACATTCGCGTCGACGTGAGCCATGCGACCCCAGATCTCCATCGGCCATGTACTACGCCTGCGCTCGAAGCGCCGCTGTGGCCATCCACCAGAATCACCGTCCGGATCACTGGTCGCTACTCGGGCCGGATTCCGCGTAGGTCGGCTCACAGAGCTTCATGGCACCCGTCGCCGCGATCATGGACGCCTGCTCCGCCGCTCACCTCACCGAAGTTACTCGAGCGTCGCCGCCAAGGGTTGTGCTTCAACCGCGACGAGCCCTACACGCCGGACATGCCTCGCCCGCGACTCTTCTACCCGGAGGTTGCAGACTACATTCCGGAGGACGCCGCCGCCGACCTGCCCGCCCCAAATTGTTGAGAAGGTGTTTGACGCTGGTTGATCGCCTCAAGGAGTCATAGCGCTTCCTCACCTTACAGCTCGAGGACGAGCTGTTTGTGCAAAGGGAGAAGTGTTACGGCCGTAGAGGCCCACGGGCAATCTTAGCCCACAAGTTATCTTAGGATTAATTAGATGCAAGTTATCTAGGTTATAAATATAAGTTGTAAGACTCTTTTCGATCAAGCAATAAGAAGATCATTATCTCTATCGCCTGGCTCCCAGAGGAGCCGAACCCTAGCCGCCTAACCCTAGCCGCCGCCATCTCCTCCTCTTCCGCGACGGCGCCCAACCGCCAGCGCGGCCGCTCATCGCCACGCCCAGCTCCCTCTTTCCCCTACTTCCTACGGCCCAGAGGAGCCAGAACCCTAGCTCCTAACACTTACATTCCTAGAAAATTGGTCAATGGCTCCCAGAGTGCGCACACAAGATCAATGTCAAAGATTATCTAGCGCAGGACTCTAAAGAAGAATATACACTCTTTACATAGGACATGAATGATCAAATTGTTCATGGAATCATACTCATGACAACAGCTAACATTAAAGAAATGTAGTCACTAGTAAATATCTTTCCAAAGCAAAGTGGCTGATGACAAATGCTATGTAAGTGAGCATGTGACAAGTGGCAGTAAAGTAGATTGAACGTAAGAGATTGAGAGGAGATTGGAATGCATACATGATCCGATGACCACAAAGATGAAGAATCCAAGCACTATAGGTCCAACAGGATAGTCATTCCCCTTCTTCACAGTGGTTTCAGGCACCGAACCCCTCTTGGTGATGTTCTTCTGGAACTTCGCTGTCTTCCTGTCAGCAAGGCGCCTGGAAGTAGTCTGGCATACAGAAAGAGGAAGGCCACCATTCAGCGAAAAAGATACATTGAACAATATAAATAAGCACTCAAACTGCTAACTCCACATATACGAGGGTTAAATGATAGCAAAACTATCAATAGATTAGCCAGTTACATGCAGTTGTCAGTTGAACTTCCAGCCAACAATAGTGAGTTCACCAATACTTTTTCCTGCCTAGTAGGCAGTTTACGAACCAAGTGACAACCCACGACAGTGCCACCACTACATGCTTAGTTTTCTGTGGTGGCATCAATATTTCATTACCGAGAAAAGGTGCATCCTTTTTCCCAAATGTACACACTACTATGAAACAGAATAACCAAAGCTAAGGAGCCGACAGCTTAAGTTAGGTAACCAGCTGCACCAAAAGGGGTACAAAACCTAAACACAAAAATGTTTACATGATATTGTGAGCAAAATTTGCATTCAACACCTATGTTTAGCAGGATGGAAGATCGGCAGTTGTTCCACCCGCAACATGCTACAGAGGTTTGGTTTACACTAGAGAATTACATCAAACACTGCACGACTCCATGCAATTTAGCACGTCACCACTGAGATTTCTACCCATGCTCTTGATTCCACCACACAATCCCAAAGTACGAATTCTGATGGCAATAGCAAATACAAATACCCCATTTCTATGTGAAGAGTCATCACTAATTCATTAGTACTAATTATTCCAAGACGGAATAAATCGTGGCAAATCATCCAATCTCCCCATTATGAGGACTTGACGGAGAACATAAATACCTAATTTCCAGTGCCGCGAGAAATAAAACAACAGCATCCGATTCCCGTAAAAGGCTCGATGCTAACGGTAAATCCAGCGCTCCGAGCACTGCTAGCCCACAACTGCACAAAACCAACGTATCACGCGGATCCACGAAAATGATAGAACCTATTTCTCCCAACCAAGCGCAAACATCAGGACCAAATCAGAATCGAGAACACGAAGGGATCGTATCCAAAGGTGTCAAGGCGAGGATCCTATACGCAGATCCAGATCCGGATCCGCTGCTAACCGATCAGCACCGACTCGTCCCGACAAGGGGGCATCCTTTCAAACAAGGTGGAGAAGTCTAGATCCGCTTACCATATTGGCTTCGGGCTGTGTCCGGTGAGCTCGCCGGCGAGGAATGGGAGCTGGTGCAGCCGGGGGTTAGTTTGGACTCGGTGTTGTGATTTGGCCAATTTGAGGCGAGACGAGGGGCTTTATGGGAAACCGAATGGCTTCTGAGGCTCTGTCCCAGCCTGCCTTTGCGTTGAGTGGAAGGCGTCGGCAGCGTGGACCGTACGGGCCGGGACGACTGTCGCCGTCCGCGCCTTTTTTCTTTCAAGAAAAAAATGAATATACTACCTCGATGGTCCTGGTTTATTAGGCATGGCGAGTGCATAACCCAGGATGACATCTCGCATGTCATGTAGGATCGGATAACAGGAAGAGTAGGTTCGGATGGGAAGCGGGATCCTGTCGGCGTTACGGGCACGGGTCCCAGACTTGCTCGCTGCGGCTTGCGGCGTGGCTCAAGAAGGCCCAAGACGGACCGCCTTCATTAACCTAAGCTCAAGACCTCGCGAGGGCCAAGATCATGAGGCGGACGACACAAGGCCTCCTCAGAGGCGGCCTCACCAGGCAGGCTCGCGAGGAGGCGGAGAGATCAAGGCAAGGGATACCTCGCGAGGTGCTCATGACGCAAGTCATGACGATCAAAGAACAAGCGGGCGCCAGCCTGCGCAGTGTCCTCGTTTCCTCTTTGATGCAAAGGGGGCAAGCGCAGGCGCGGACTACCGAGGCATCAAGCAAAGGTTTCCATATCTGTGCAACGAGACCAAGACCAGCAAGATGGCAGGACGTAGGTCACCGTGGAGCCCAAGACGGCGTCATCGCCAGTGCTTTTGGCAGCTGAAGACCACCTTTAGTCAGGATAGCTTGTTCTAGCTGTTCCCTTTCGAAATGGCCGTTGTTGGCTCCCTTCCCGCTCAAAATTTGGGAAGAGGATCAGGGCCTCTATAAAATAGAGAGCCACCACAATAGGAGGGATCGGATCCTGGCTAAGCAGAACATCCATGCATCACCACAAGAACACCTGTCGTGAGGCTGTTCTTCCTCTATACGGTTCATTATCAGCCCAAGAGGCAATCCACCACACCACACACTGGAGTAGGGTATTACACCACAACGGTGGCCCGAACCAGTATAAACCTCGTGTCTCTTGTGTTGTTCATCGTGCTAGCTTAGAATCGCGGCGAGGTTCTGGGCGTGTTTCGGTAGGAAGAAGATCTTCGTGCGCATCCCTGAGTTCGAATCTTAAGGGTTTTGCCGGAAACCAATATCCAACATTTGACGCGCCAGGTAGGTGTGCGCCGAAATCTTTACTCCGTTGATCTGCGTCCCATCGCTTCGTCGCATCCATTGCAGACGCCGCTGAAGCTTCGGGTCGAAGCGCCGGGTCGCTCGCCGCCGCGTCGCCCAGACGGCCCCCGTCGGCGGGCCTCCTCGTCGTTCTCCGTCGCCTGCCGCCACCGGCCCGACGGGGAACAAGCAGCAAGCATCTTCGCTTCACCCCTCGGTGCGGCGGGAAGGCCGCACCTCCACTCCGTCGCTGACCCCAGCTGGTTCGTCGTCTCACGCTCGTCGCGCTCCCACGGACGTGCAGGCTGCGTTGCTCCTGGCACGCAAGCTCCTGCACTACCTCCCCGTCGACGACCTCTACAAGGGATGGCTCGCTTGCATCACCGAGCTTGTCAGCACCGTGGGGGGCTCTCCTGCGCCGTCCCTCTCGCTGCCTCGCCCTCCATCATGCATGGGCGACGCGGCTCAGGGAGCGCCTCCGCCACCTCCTCCCCAAGAAGGCGCCTGCTTCAAGGCGCGCGACCTCGACGTGACTCCATCACGCCCGGCCTTGCTGCAAGAAAGAAATCGCCAAGAAATTCCTCGGCTTCAAGAAGGCGCCACGTGTTCTCGCACCAAGACGGCAAGACCGCATCCTCGCACCAAAGACGCTAAGACTCGTGATTGCCCCTAAGCGGCGGCTGGAACCAAAGAAGAGTAAGCCCGCGTCGCAAAGGCTCCGGTGGCCACGCAGTTGCCGTGCCTTCACCGCCGAAGCTGCGTGAGAGTCGCTTAGCTCGGCAAGTTCAAGCCGACTCGCCTCCGCTTCTGACGGTACCGCCGACCCCACGGACTTCCTGCAGCTCTACGAGCTGGCATCGAGACGGCCAACAGAGACGAAAAGGGCATGGCGATCGGTTTCCCATGGCGCTCAAGGATGGTGCCCGACTGCTCTGAACTGCCTCCTGTTCGATCTCCTCTTGGGACGAGATGCGCAGCCATTTCATCGCCAACTTCTGTGGCACTCGCGACTTCGTCATGAGTGACTGCACAGATCAAGCAAAGACTGAGAGACCTGCAGAATACATCCGGTAACTTCAACAACGCCTCGCTAAGATCCCCAAGGTGACGGACGAGGCCATCATCTCAGCGTTTTTTGATGGTGTCCGCGACGTCAAGATGAAGGAGGAGCTCGCCATCCACAAGGATCTGTGCACATCTCTAGAGCTATTCAACCTGGCGACCAAGTGTGCAAGAGCTGAGGAAGGATGCCTCTCCCTCCTCGAGCTTCCAGCTGCTGACCCAGAAGAGAAGAAGGCCAAGGCCAAGGACGTGAAGCGCAAAGGAGCAGCCGTGCTCGCAGCAGAACTAGACACGAAGCGCAACAGGGACCAGCCGGAGTCGTCCAAGGGTAGCAGATTCTACGCCTACCACAACCTCTACACCCACAACACCAACGAATGCCAGGAGCTCAGATCCGTTCGAGAAGGACGCATTGGTCGTGAAAGTGCGTTATATCGACTAGAGGGGGGTGAATAGGCGATTTTTATGAATTCTTCACTGAGGAATTTGCTGGTGAGGAAATTCCTTAGCGAAGAACTACTTGCAGCGCAATAAGTACTCAGAAGTAAGCACAACAGAATAAAAGCATGGTCATCATGATGAAATGAAGACAAGCACAGAGTACAGAAAGCGTAATCACAGATAACACAAGATGAAGACAAACAGATCAAGAAATTGAACTGAGGAAATTGAGAAAGTCTTCGCTAAAGTCTTATAACACGATATGAACAAACACTAAACACAAGAATGAGGAAATGAAAGGGTTGAGGAAATAGAACCGCTTAGGTTGGTGAAGACAATGATTTGGTAGACCAGTTCCAACTGCCGCCCTCGGTTATGTACGTCCTGTTGGGCGGCCGAGTATTTAAACTCGAGGACACGCAGATCCGGACACCCGATCGCCGAGCCAGCAGCGGGACACCCATCCTCACAGTATTCTCCGGAACTAAGGCCACGCAGCCTCGTCCAATCACTCGTGGTAAGTCTTGGTGACTTCCAAACCTTCACAGACTTGGTCACTCGGCGATCCACAATTCCTCTTGGATGCTCTAGACCGTGACGCCTAACCGCCTAGAAGAAGCACAGCCTTCAAAGGTAATAAGCATCGGATCCACGCAGATCAATTTCTTCATGATGCTCAATCACTTTGGGTTTGTGGGGTTTTGGTTTTGGATTTTCCTCACTTGATGATTTTCGCCAAAGTCTCGGAGGATGGGTTGCTCTCAAATGACAAGTGTCAAGTTCTCTCGGGCAGCCAACCAACTAGTGGTTGTAGGGGCAGCTATTTATAGCCTAGGGAGCAGCCCGACATGATAAGACATAAATGCCCTTCAATGATATGACCGTTAGGTGGATAAGATATTTTGGGACAGCCGGTAAGAAGACAACAACGGTCGGAAATTTGACTCTCAAATTCCTCGTATATCATGTTCCTCACAGGTAGGCAATTCAGACTGGCGAATTCCTAACTCCTCGCCGAGCAAAGTCCTCGGTGACTGTAAGAACTACGTCTCATCATCAAGAAATTGACTGAATCTGTATGAGATTTCCAATGGCTTCACTCAAGGGATTGGTAGGTGTAGGATTTTGAGTTGAGCATCACATGGAAATTTTCCTTAGTATTTCCTCGACCCCTTTAACAATGCGGTGTTTCCTATGACTCAAGAAAGAGAAAATGAAACTATGAAAACAAAAGTCTTCACGCTTCATGTTCCTCAAATGAATACCAAGTCTTCAAGGTCACACCAATTTCTTCACTTTCAAAGTCTTCGAAAGACTTCGAATATCAAAGTCTTCATCGAAGAACTTCATTTTAGGGTCGACTTTCTCAGAAATATCAAACTCCTCATAGACTTATAGACCTGTGTACACTCACAAACGATCAGTCCCTTAACCTATAAGTCTTCAATACACCAAAATCACTAAGGGGCACTAGATGCACTTACAATCTCCCCTTTTGGTGATTGATGACAACATAGGTTAAGTTTTCAACGGGATAAACATATGAAGTGTAAATACCGATATTGAGGAATTTGATTGCAAGATATAGAAGAACTCCCCAAAGATGTGCATAGTGAGGAATTTGCTTTTGAGGCAATGCACATTTGAAGAATTGAATCATGGAGATCTCCCCCTATATCTTGTAATTCATACACGCATTTGACATATAATATGAAGAATTTGAAATGCATGATGAAATATGGTGACTGATGAAATTCAGCATGCGTGCAATAATATTAACGAGGAATAAGCATACAGAATAGCATCAATAGTATCGGAGCACAGTGCATCAAAAGTATCAGAGCACCATCGGGTTTAAGATTACAACTCGATCCAATAAAAGTTTCGGAAGAACGAGAGTTGTATCTCAAAAAAACGCCCTTAGTATAGACCCGCTTAATGACCAAAAGGATTGAAACTGAGGACTAACGCCCCTGAAGAATTTCAAGTTGATGGAGGAGTGCCAGCGTTGTCGGGGTTGTTTGTTGTAGTAGGGCCTGCCGCAGTGTCGTCCAAATCTTCATACTCATCAGTATCACGCGATGAAGAATAAGAGCTGCCACCAATGGAGGAACTTTGACCCTCTTGAATTTCTTCGAGGAGGTGCAGACACGATCAAATTCTTCCTTAAGACCCATAGTCTTCGATTCTTGGCGCTATAGACATGAGTGAGGATAGCCAGTGCGCTTGAGGGTTTCATGAAGGTAGTAATGGCTCTTCTTCACTTTGCATTGTGTGTTGAGGTCATGTTGTGAAGAATTGCACCAAACCGATGCTTCACCCATTTGTGATTGCGATCAACCTTCCGATGAAGACGAGGAGTAACTCACGGTCACCATCACCACGGTGTCTTTGTGGCTTGAGGATTTTGCTTAGCTGAGGTATTTGCGGCGGTGTCATGTGTGGCGAGTCATCATTGGTAGAGTAAGATGTAGCTAGGCTAAATTGACCATCCAATGGACGAATGCCTTCATCGATCACAAGAAATGCCTTGCCTTTATCATCGATGATGAACCGGCCGCTTGAGGACTTCAATGGGAGGCAAGTTGCTACCGTGGTTTAGAGTGTCAGCTTTGTAATTCAGTGAAGATCTTGCCCTTATGAATCTCATAATCCAAGGCGCATAGGGCTTTAGCTCAAAAGGTGACATAGCAACATTTGCCAGAGTCCTCATGAAGAAAACATGGAAGTTGACGGGAACGCCATGAATGATGTTGAAAAGCATATTCTTCATGATGCCAACGACATCTTCATCATTTGATTCGTGGCCTTTGATAGGACTCATTTTCTTCGTCAGAATGCGATAGACAGTCCGAGGCACATAGAGCAATTCCTTGACGAAGAATTTGGTTCGTGGGGCCTGCCCAGGCTTCAAAGGCTTCATGAGCACTTGCATATAGTGATTTGTCGATTCAGGGTCATTGTAGATGCAACGTGCCTTTGTCATGGGGAGGATCAAGAGGAAGGACCCAAGCAATTCAGTTGTCGGTGCCTTGTAGTGAGTGTTTTCGGTCATCCAATCCAACACCCATGAGTTGACATCTTCGCGTTGCGGTGATATGCAAGTAGCGTAGAATCGAAGAATGAGTTCTTCATTCCAATCACGTATGTCGCGTAAATTGAGTAATCCCGCATCGTGAATAACACCGAGAACGGCTCAAGCATGGCGTAGATTCCATATCCACGTGAGGAATATGTTCATGACCGAAGATTTTGTCCTTGTCAAACAGCACTGAGGAATAGAAGTTGGCTTGACTAGCAGTCCAGAAACGTCTCTTCCTTATGCGAGCAAAGTCATATGGGTTGTAGTCAGTGAAGAATACATGCTCAGAAAAGAAGTCTTCAGCCTTGAACTTCTGTTTGCTTGAGAACGGATTCTTCGGCTTTGGCAGAGGGGTGTTAGTGATTTGCAGTACCACCTCAGGAATCACGAGCTCATGTGCTTCAGGCTGAGGAATTTGTGGTTCCTCTTCTCGTGCAACCTTAAGATCAGCAATAGCAGGTTCTTCAGCACTAGTGGCTGGAATATCTTCATGAACAGAGGAAGTGGGATGAGTTTCTTTAGAGCCCATTTGAACTGTTGTTGGTGGGGAGTGAGGAATCTGTTGGATAGGAGTGAATAGAGGAGTATTGGGATGCTGACTTTCCCAAAAGTCATCGTTCATCACAGGTGTGGTGCATTCAATATCCACATCTTCATCTTCAATTTCCTCAACACCAGCCTCTTCAGCTGTGAACTGAGGCATAGGTGAGGAAATGACTGTCGTTGAAGGGATTGCGTCCACTTCAATTTCTTCATCAAACCGCTCTCGACGAAGCAGCGAGAATGATTTTCTTCATCGATCCGCTGGATCTTATAGTCTTCTCCAAAAGGAACAATTTCCTTTGATGACATGGAGGAAATTGGAACAACATCGCTTAGATGTTCAAGTGAGCTGGTCATTGGCTTCATCTTCTTCGCAATCAAGAATTTGACGCAGCTGATGCCTTCCTTTTCTTCACTCGCAGCTCGCTCTGCAGCCTTGGTCTTCTTCACCTCATAGGCGATGGAAGAATTGGAGTTGGTGTAGGCGCGGAGGAGCCGAGGAATCGTTGATTTTCTTGGCGCAATCGATGCAGATTGCCTCGATCTCTTTAGTTTCTTCAGCGCACCACTAGTGGATGCCCCGGCAATTTCTTCAATAGTGGAATGGAGTCATCACCCTGGAACTTACATTTTCTTCAAGAAGTGAAAGTCATCAGCGGTGTTGGCATGTTCTTCAAAGCGTTGAGCAGAGTCTGCAACTGAAGATTTTCTTGCTGCGATGGGGCAGATCATTTGTCATTTTCTTCGTCAGTTGGCGAATCTCACTTTGGCTCCTTGCCAATCATCATAGTATGCATCAAGTCTTTCTTTGAGGGCTTGATTTCAGATTGAGCCCGAGAAGTTCCTCGTGTGTCATTCTCGACAACATTTTTCTTCGAGCTTCTCCTTCAGATTGCGCTTTCTTGATTTCTCTTGCCTTTTCAAATTTCCATTTCTCTTAAGTGATGAAATGGGTCAGCATGTGACTTTGACCAGGAGTCGAGGAAGATCAGGCATTGGGGTGTTTGGATCCTTGTGCCAGAGATCAATGTAATCGAGGATTTTCTTCGGATCCAAAAGCAGTGGCACAGATGTGCCTTTGGCTCTAGCGGCCTTCACTTGCCTGTCTCTGATAATTTCTGCAAGTTCATCATCAGAAGCTTCATCATCAGAGGGCACATGGAATGCGACCTGTTTCTTCCTTGGACTTGGCCGAGGACCGCGTCCAGCTGTTGCTTTAGTCTTCAATAGTGTGGGGCCTGATGAGGACATTGGTGCAGCTAAGGAACTTGCTGAGACACCAGAGGCAATCGAGAAACCCGTAGTCCTTTGACATGTAGCCAGATGCATAGGAGCTGAGGACTTTGAGGGAGCTGCTGAGGACTTTGGTGGAGCAGTAGCAGTCTGAGGAATTTGCCGTGAGGGCATAGCTGAGGAACTTGGCCGTGAGGGCGCTGTTGGTGAAGCACTTGGCTTACGAGCATGCTTCTTTGGCATTGATTTCCTCGGCTTGACCAAGGCCTCAGTAGCAGCAGCAGCAGAATCCTCATTGAATTTCTTCACAACCTCCTTGGCTTGGCTTGCCAATTTGGCTTGGCACCTAGCTCATTCTTCAAGAAAGTCCTCACCATGCTTGATGCTGGTGGGATCAGCTACTTGGCCATGTGCCAATGGAGCTCTTGGGCATGGAGGATTTAAAGCAAATTTCTTCATGTACTTTGGAGTTACATATCTGTACTCCCTCCATTCCCTTGCCCATCTATGTTCAATCCTCTGAATGCGCACCTTGCGCTGATTTTTGTTCTCTTTGCCAAATTTGGCTTCATGAGGTGTGCAATAGTCCTTGTATATGTCATCAGGGATCTCGAAAGCAGTCATGACCTTAGGCTTCTTTCCTCCTTTCTGCGATCTCTTTCCTTCAGCCATATTCTTCAGATGAGGAATTTGAACAACTGAACACTGAAGAAGTATGCAGTTTTTCTTTGAGGAACGCTGCAAATGAGTTAAGTTGATGAGAACCTAGTGATTCAAAGAATGACATGAGTACTGTGAATGAGTGTAGGTGCGAGGAATTTGGAGAGTTCATATGCTTCTCGTAAGGTTTTTAAAAGACAAGTTTTGAGGAATTTGACCAGATGAGTTTTGAGGAATTTCACTAAGCGCTCTTTGTCTTAGGTTCCAGAGTTGTACGGATCAAGATCCACACAATTGAGGAATCTTGAAGAAAATGATTGCTTAGAGAAATGGATCAAGAACATACAATGTGTGAGGTGTTCATATGTGTGAAGATTTGAAGATTAAACACCTTTGAAGATTTTCAGGAAAGTTTGAGAATCAAAGTGAGTAATAAAAGTAACTTTTAATTACCCGAATCAAGAACACGATTTAACCGAGATGAACAGATGTGAAGTTCGTCAGTTAGATCTCCCACGCCCTAACTTGGCAGAGGGAAACAACTACGGCGGCGGCGGATTGAAGATTTCCAAGAATCGGCGCGAGTACGACGGGCGACGAGGTCGAGGCAATAAGCTCTTCCTCACCGGCGACGATGGAGTAGCGGCGGCGCTAGGGTTTGAGGAGCTCGAGCGAGAGACAGCGACCGAGCGGAGTAAATGAAGTGAGGAAGGGGAGAGGGGTATTTATAGCCACGGTGAAAAACTGTTTGCCCGAAGATTTTGGGACGAACATGCCCTTGCCCTTTCTCCTTCACGCGACATGTGTCAGCCACGTACTGTGTAGATGAGATCGTGTAAGATCATGGGTGAATATAATAATGCATCGTGGGATGCGGAACGGTTTGAGCAGTAATTCCGAAAATCTGGATAAGATTTGTTTTAAAGTTTCGTTCGCAATTTCTTCAGCTGTCGAGGACACAGTGAAGACTTTGAACGAGTTTCAAATAGAACGCACATGAAGAATTTGTGAATAGATTGGGTTGAGTATAGCATAGAGGGGGAAGGGTCCGATCACATTCACTTAGCAGAAAACGCAACATGAAGATTTAGCCATAAGTGAATGATGTAGAGGACATAAACTCATATATATAAATAGCCAATGAAGAACAACGACGGAAACAAAGGAAGATTTTGCAAAGTTGAAGAGTTTGAAAAAGCAAGAATTTCAAAACCGAGGAGAAACTCAAATTGAAGATTTTCAACTTTTGTGGTGGCGTGACCCACCAGATAAGAATGATGATTTCAGACACAGCGCATAATTGTCGAGGGTTCGAGAATCAAATTCTTCATTAATTTCTTCACACTTAGAGTGTTATTCTTCATTGATTGAAGAAAACGCTTTCTTCATGTGTTGCACATCTAAGTCATCAATTTTGCATAAGTGTTAGGATGTGTGTCCTTTTCAAAGAACATTCAAGATTCTAAGATATTTAGCTCACACCGCAACTTGCTAAATCTCTTCTCATCCAAGGGCTTAGTGAAGATATCACTAGCTGTTCTTCATCCTTCACGTGCTCGATGGAGATGTCGCCTTCAACACATGATCACGAAGAAAATGATGACGAATCTGAATGTGCTTTGTCTTCGAAAGTGCTGAATCGGGTTGTGAGCAATCTTGATGGCACTCTCATTGTCGCAGAGGAGAGGCACATTCTTCACGCTGACGCCATAGTCCATGAGGGTTTGCTTCATCCAAAGCGCTTGAGCACAAAGAAGAGCCAAGAAGAATGTATTCAGCTTCAAAGAGAGATGTGATACACAGCTCGCTTTCTTCGAGGACCAATGCACCAAAGATCGTCCGAGGAAATGACAAGTGCCGATGTTGACTTGCGGTCCACACAATCACCAAAGATAGTCGAGTCGTAATATCCAATGAGATCAAAAGCAGAGCCCTTGGGGTACCATAATCCTAGTGTTGGTGTATGAGCTAGATATCAAGAATATGCTTCATAGCCTTATGGTGTGATTCCTTCTGCAGCTTGAAATCGGGCACACATGAAAACACTAAGCATTATATCCGCCTAGATGCACATAAGTACAATAAAGAACCAATCATGGAGCGGTATACCTTGTGATCAAGTCAATACCATTTTCATCAATGCATAGATGGCCATTTGTGGGCATAGGAATTTTGACGCCTTTGCAATCTTGCATGCCCAATTTCCTCAAGACATCTTTGAGGTATTTCTCCGAGATATGAATATGCCATTGCGCTGTCGATTTAATTTGAAGACCTAAGAAGAATTTCAACTCTCCCATCATAGACATTTGATATTCTTCACTCATCATATAGGCAAATTCATCACTATAACGTTGGTCAGTACAGCCAAAGATAATATCATCAACATATATTTGGCACACAAACAGTTCACCATCATAAGATTTAGTAAAGAGAGTAGGGTCAAGTGAACCGGGTGTGAAGCCATTCTTCACGAAGAATTCCTTCAATGTATCATACCACGCCCGAGGGGCTTCCTTGAGGCCATAGAGGGCCTTATTGAGTTTGAAGACTTTGTCAGGATTCTTTGGATCTTCAAAACCTGGGGGTTGAGCAACATATACTTCTTCCTCAAGCTTACCATTGAGGAATGCACTTTTCACATCCATTTGATATAAGATGATACCATGATGGTTAGCATAGGCAAGTAATATGCGAATAGCCTCAAGTCTAGCAACAGGTGCAAAGGTTTCATCGAAATCAATTCCTTCAACCTGTGTGTAGCCTTGAGCTACTAGTCGTGCCTTATTCCTCACCACAAGGCCATTTTCATCTTGCTTGTTGCGGTAGATCCACTTTGTGCCAATGATATTATGCTTGCGAGGATCTGGGTGATTGACCAGCCTCCTGACATTGTTAAGCTCGAACTGATGTAATTCTTCTTGCATAGCCCTAATCCACTCCGCCCGTAAATGCTTCATCTACCTTAGTGGGCTCTATGATAGAGACAAAAGCATAGTGCCCACAAAAGTTAGATAAATGTGAAGCTTTTGAGCGTGTGAGAGGACTCGTGCGCTAATATCATCGATGATCTTCTCAACTTGCACTTCTTTTGCAACGCGAGGATGAGCTGGTTGTCGCCGAGGAATTTGATCAAGATTTTCTTCAAACCATTTTCCTCAAGATTTTCTTCAGTGCATCACCGATGTTCTTCATGAATTTGAATGAATTCTTCAAACAGATTCTTCAAGAGGAATGACATCCTCGGTTGCCTTGAACTTGATAGAATCCTCAGTGCTGGTTCATCTAACAGAGAAGGTAGGTGCTCTCTTTGCAGCCATTAGTTTCATCGAACCGCACATCTACAAAGGTCAACAATCTTGTGAAGAACAATGTTGAAGACTCAGAGGTGTGAGAGTCCTTTCCGTAACCAAGCATAAAACCTTCATGTGCTTTCTGCAAATTTAGAGTTGTGGTGAGGATCTCTAATCCAACATTTAGCAATCAAGACTTTGAAATAACTCACATTGGGTTTCTTGTCGGTGAGGAGTTCATAGGCCGCCTTCTTGAAGAATTTGTGAAGATATACTATGTTGATGATGTGGCACGCAGATCAATTGCATCAATCCAAAACGCCGAGGCGCTTTGTATTCATCAGCATAGTGCAAGCCATCTCAACAAGAGTTCTGTTCTTGCGCCCATGACGCCATTTTGCCGAGGAGTATAGGGAGCAGATAACTCATGAGTAATAACAAGTTCATCAAGATAGTCATCAAGACCGAATTCTTGAACTCGGCCCATTGTCACTTCGATGTGCTTGATCTTCACACCAAAGTTGGTTGAAGCCCTCGAGGAAAATCGCTTGAAGACTTCTTGCACTTCATGTTTGTAAGTAACAATGTGTACCCATGTATATCGAGAGTAATCATCAACAATGACAAAACCATATAGAGATGCATCATTAGTGACCGCTGAGTAATGATTAGGTCCAAGAGGTCCATGTGAAGCAATTCAATGGACGAGTAGTGGTCATGATAGTCTTCGCTGGATGCTTGGCCTTGGTCATTTTTCCAGCTTCACAGTTCGCATAAGTGATCCTTGAGGAATTTGACATTCTCAATGCCAATGACATGCTTCTTCTTCGCAAGCGTGCAGTAAATTCCTCATGCCTGCGTGACCAAGTCGTCGATGCCATAGCTAGCCTTCAAGCTTTTGCAAGTAGACACACGACTGGTTGTGGTCCCAGAGAAATCAACAATATACAGATCTCCTCTCCTAAAGCCTTCAAGACTTTATAATTGTCGACTTCCATAATCACAACACAATGATATTTGCCAAAGACAACAACCATATCAAGATCACAAAGCATTGAGATCGACATGAGATTGCATCCTAAGGACTCAACAAGCATGACTTTGTCCATGTGTTTATCCTTAGAGATTGCAACCTTACCAAGACCCAATACCGACTTTTGCCTTTGTCAAGAAAGATGATATGCTTCAGAGGTGACGGTGATAGGGAGCATCCATCAATAGATTCTTGTCACCAAATATGTGATTTGTACATCCACTATCGAGGACCCATTCAAGAGTTTTGGGTTGATCATCCTGCAGATGAATTAGTGTAGCTTACAATCTCATATGCTTCATCGAGAAGAATATGATATCAATTTCATCGATGAATTTCATCAAGTAGTAAACAGATATAGCAAGATGAGGACGTGTGAAATGAAAGTTCATTTCATCATGATTCGCTGCCCTTTCAGCATTTTCGTCAGTCCTCAAAGAAATTCTTCAGACGTTAAAGCACATCCGAGACCTGACCTGCAGAAGAGATTAGTTCTTTTTCTTCACCACCCACATCTGAAGGGGTGGCAAAGAGTTCATCACTCTGCGAGCACCATGTGAGAAAGGTGGCAAAGATGCCAAACCATTTCGTTTCACATAAGAGGGGTTAGGTAAGCATATGAATAAGCAGAGAAATTCTTTGAGGACTTATGAACATAATGATTTGAAGAATAATGCACATATTCATAGCCCTTAGCTCTACCCTGCAACACAGAGTTGTTAGCACGATGATAATCATGTGAGGACTTTGATCCTTTTGAGGAATTTGATCCATGTGAGGAATTTGGTCTGTATGAGGACTTGGATCCATATGAAGAATTTGGTACATATGAAGAATTTGATCTGGGGTTCCTATTCTTCACAGGTGGTGTCATGAGGACATTCTCCTGAAGACTTTCAACATAACTTTTGGGAACCCAGATTTTCTTCATAGGGGAACCGTTCCTACAGTTAGTGCCAACATATCTAGCAAATACTTCACCATTCTCGATTTTTGAACAGTTTATAGTTGAGTCAAATGACTCATCGTAAGAATGAGGAGATTCACATGTAAAGCCAGATAAGTTAGATGGATCAACTAGAGGTCCCTTTGCAAAGAACCCATGAGGTTTTGGAGTACCGCTCGGGCTTCCAATATGTTCCATCAAGATTGAGTTTCCTCTCAAAGGCAATACCTCTTTCCTAGGGTTTTGTTGAGGATCTGCTTTTAAGCACATCACAAAGAGTCTCGATGCCCTTTGAGGCTTTTGTACATGCTGTCATGTACAATTCCTTCAAATTTCGCATTGTCAAGGATACTAGCAATGTCCTCACATGAGGAATTAGTGATAGCAGAGGCGATGAAGAATTTGTAACAGTTGAAGCATTTGAACATTCAGTGAAGAATTAGCGATTCACGCTCAATGCACTTTAAGCATGGAGGAACAAATTCTTCCTCGAGAAGCGCTGATTTATTGAGCTAGTAATGAATCGCGCCCTTCAAGATCTTCATAACACACTCTTAGCTTTTCAAGATCTTCCTTTCTTTGAAGAGATTCAAGAAAGCTTCTCGTGATCTTGCTTTTCTTGAAGAAATTCATAAGAAAGTTTCTCATGATCGATAAGAGAGTGTTATGATGACTTTGAAGGTTATCAAACCTAGACTGAAGTCTCTGAAGATTTTCAGTCAAGGCTTTAGTGCAATCCATTTCTTCACCCAACATATCATCACTGTTTTCTAGCATGTTTTGAACCTTTTCAAAAGCCCGTTGTTGTTTTACATCAATCTTAGCAAGTTTAGAGTAGCTGGGCTTGAGATCCTCATCAGATTCATTTTCACTAGATTCAGAGGAGTTGTATTTGAGTACCTTTGCACCTTTCGCCATGAAGCAATAGGTGGGAGCGTAGCCATCATTATCTTCATCAGCTTGTCGGTGGGGTCGCTTTCTTGAAGTTGAAGATGGACTTGCTGACGAAAGCAGTAGCGAAGGCCAGACTCGCCACGCCCGATTCGGATTCTTCAGACGCCTCCTCTTCATCATTTTCCTCAGATTCAGCTTCAGAGTCCATTTCCTTGCCAATGAATGCCCGAGCCTTCTTGGAGCTGCTCTTCTTGTGGGATGAAGACTTCGAGGATTTTGATGACGAAGATTTTGACGATTTCTTCTTCTTCTTCGCATCATCAGAACTGTAATCCTTGTATTTCTTCTTCTTCATTTCCTTTTCCCACTGAGGACAATCTTGAATATAGTGACCAGGTTTCTTGCATTTGTGGCACAGCCTTCTCTTATAGTCACTTGATGAGGAATCACTGCTTCTTGAGGATTTTCCAAAGCGACCATGTCTTGAGAACTTCTGGAATTTCTTCACAAGCAGTGCTAGCTCCTGGCTCAATTCTTCAGGATCACCAAGGCTACTACCAGAATCCTCACATTCAGAGTCAGACACAACCTTGGCCTTCAGGGCATGTGGTTTGCCATAGTTTGAACCATAGAGATCTCTTTTCAAAGAAGTCGAACTCGTGAGTATTTAGCCTTTCGAGGATATCGGCAGGATCAAGAGACTTGTAATCAACACGTTCTTGTATCATCAGTCCCAGAGTATCAAATGAGGAATCAAGCGATCTCAACAGTTTCTTCACCACTTCATGATCAGTGATGTTAGTGGCACCGAGGGCTTGAAGCTCATTTGAGATGTCAGGGAGGCGATCAAAGGTTTGTTGGACATTTTCATTGTTGAGTCTTTTGAAGCGGTTGAAGAGATTCCGAAGAACATCAACTCGAGACTCACGCTGAGTTGAGACTCCTTCATTCACTTTGGATAGCCTATCCCAGATAAGCTTAGCAGTTTCCAAAGCACTCACTCTTCCATACTATCCTTTACTCAGATGGCCACATATGATATTCTTCACTTGAGAATCGAGTTGCTTGAATCTCTTCACATCGGTAGCGCTCAAAGGAGGGTGAGATAGAGGAACACCATTTTCCACAACATACCGTAGATCGTTATCAATTTCCTCAAGATGCATTCACATCTTGTTCTTCCAAAGAGGGGTAGTCCGTCCCATCAAAGGTAGGACACCCAGCCGAGACCTTGATCATACTGCGGTCGACATAACTAAAACTCCAAAGCGGTTAAACCAAAATCACACGTAACAAGGGAGTACCTTGCTCGATACCAATTGAATGTGCGTTATATCGACTAGAGGGGGTGAATAGGCGATTTTATGAATTCTTCATCGAGGAATTTGTCGGTGAGGAAATTCCTTAGCTAAGAACTACTTGCAATGTAATAAGTACTCGTAAGTAAGCACAACAGAATACAAGCATGGTCATCATGATGAAATGAAGACAAGCACAGAGTATAGAAAGCGTAATCACAGATAACACAAGATGAAGACAAACAGATCAAGAAATTGAACCGAGGAAATTGAGAAAGTCTTCACCAAAGTCTTCAAACACAGATATGAACAAACACTCAACACAAGAATGAGGAAATGAAAGGGTTGAGGAAATAGAACCAGTAGGTTGGTGAAGACAATGATTTGGTAGACCAGTTCCAACTGCTGCCTCGGCTTGTACGTCTGGTTGGAGCGGCCGAGTATTTAAACTCGAGGACACGCAGATCCGGACACCCGGCCGCCGAGCCGCAGCTCAGACACCCAGCCTCACCGTATTCTCCTTGAACTAAGGCCACGCAGCCTCGGCCCAATCACTGTGGTAAGTCTTCAGTGACTTCCAAACCTTCACAGACTTGGTCACTCGGCGATCCACAATTCCTCTTGATGCTCTAGACCGTGACGCCTAACCGTCTGGAAGAAGCACGATCTTCAAAGGTAATAAGCGTTGGATCCACGCAGATCAATTTCTTCTGATGCTCAATCACTTTGGGTTTGTGGGGTTTTGGTTTTGGATTTTCCTCACTTGATGATTTTCGCCAAAGTCCTCTGAGGATGGGTTGCTCTCAAATGACAAGTGTCAAGTTCTTCGAGCAGCCAACCAACTAGTGGTTGTAGGGGCGGCTATTTATAGCCTAGGGAGCAGCCCGACATGATAAGACATAAATGCCCTTCAATGATATTACCGTTAGGTGGATAAGATATTTTGGGACAGCCGGCCAAGAAGACAACAACGGTCGGAAATTTGACTCTCAAATTCCTCGTATATCATGTTCTCATCGTAGGCAATTCAGACCGCCAATTCCTAACTCCTCGGCCGAAAAAGTCCTCAAGGACTGTAAGAATCTGCGTCTCACATCAAGAAATAGATCGAATCAGTATGAGATTTCCAATGGCTTCACTCAAGGGATTGGTAGGTGTAGGATTTTGAGTTGAGCATCACATGGAAATTTTCCTTAGTATTTCCTCGACCCCTTTAACAATACGGTGTTTCCTATGACTCAAGAAAGAGAAAATGAAACTACAAAACAAAAGTCTTCACGCTTCATGTTCCTCAAATGAATACCAAGTCTTCAAGGTCACACCAATTTCTTCACTTTCAAAGTCTTCGAAAGATTTCGAATATCAAAGTCTTCAATCGAAGAACTTCATTTTTAGGGTCGACTTTCTCTCAGAAATATCAAACTCCTCATAGACTTATAGACCTGTACACTCACAAACGCATCAGTCCCTTAACCTATAAGTCTTCAATACACCAAAATCACTAAGGGGCACTAGATGCACTTACAGGTCGACGCCCCGAGCGCAACGACCGGGGCTACGGCCGAGGAGGAGGAAGAGGCGGAGGACGATGGGACGACCGAGGCCCTCGCCAGGAGTTGTGTGACCGACCTCGCGAGGATCGGCCGGCAGACCAGCCTCGCGAGGGAGCTCGAGGGATCACCCTCGAGGACCGCCTGCAGGCAATGCAGCCTTCCTCCTCCGCCAAGAACCGCCAAGAAGGAATGATGACCACCACCAGACGAGGGGTCTGGGGCTTCCAGAGCCACGTGCTATCACTTGCATCTTGGGCGGAGCCCAGCCCCACCTCTTAGCGCATCTTCAAGCGGTTGCTCATGAGGTGAATGCCATCCTCCCAAGCTCGAGGCCACGCTACCATCAGTGGTCCAAGTGCGCCATCACTTTCAGCTTAGCAGATCAACTCAAGTGTGCAGCTACCGCTGGCGTCCTCCTGATGCTTTGTTCCCAGTCATCAGCAATGTGCAAGTTACCAGGACCCTCATCGATGGTGGCGCAGGGCTCAACATTCTGTCCGTCGAGATGTTCAACAACCTCCAAGTGCCATATGATCAACTTCAGCCTACCAAGCCTTTCTCAGGAGTTACTGACGGCTCCACCACCCCGATAGGGCAGGTCCGCCTCCCTGTCACTTTCGGGCAGCGTAACAACTACCACGCTGAGCTCATCGACTTTGACGTCGCCCACATCCGCCTGCCATACAATGCCATCCTCGGGTATCCGGCCCTAGCCATGTTCATGGTGGTGACCCACCATGGCTACAATGTCCTCAAGATGCCCAGAAGCGGCGGAATCATCACAGTCCCCTGCGAAGAGAAAGATGCGGTGTGCTCCCTCGAGCGCGCCTTTCAAGCTGCATCAATCGAGGACCCGAACAGCAAGGGCGAGAACCCTCCAGAGGCAGTTACCAAGAAGAAGAAGGCATCACCCAGCTCAAGGCCTCGGGAGGTTGGCATCTCAGAGGAGTCGCCAGATTCTGCGCCAGGCAAGGGGCGCCTTCCATCGCATAGGAAGGCGCGCCTGGCGCCCTCCTCGGGCAGGGCTCGGGGGCTCTCTTCTGGAGGGCCTCAGACTTTGCCAAGATCATGAGGGAGGCGCTCGGGCACCACTTGAAGGCGTGCTTCGCAACACATTTCCCTCAGGAAAGCATGGGGCGTGGAAATCCCAACCCTAGGGGTTCATCACCAAGACCACACAGGAGCTTCAGGAAGCAAGAGCCATGCGCGGCGATCGCCATTTGCCTGGCGTAGCTCCCCATCCAGGCGAGGATGGCGGGCTGCGCGTCTGCATCGATTTCCCAGGGCTCAATCGAGCCGCGTCTCAGGAGCGCCTCTGGCCTTCGCGCGTGGGATGTTGCGAGGGTCCGTCGCATAGCTACGTTCGCATGCCTTTCGACCTGCCAAACGCGGCTGCCACTCACCAGCGCCATCCGCGGAGCATTCTGGCGGCTCAGGAGGCCATGCATCACGTGGTCCTAGCGAAGATGGAGATGGTGCTCGAGGAACCGCCCGGACCCCCAGAGCCTCCCGAGGCTCAGGGCTCCGGCGACTCGTGAGGATCGGCCTCTTCACCCCGCACCTTCAGCTACTCCAACACCCCCTCTACAATGGTACCAGGTGACATCTTTCGAGTTCATTTCAGTTGGGAGCGCCTCGTGGTCAGATCATTCCCAGTGCCGACGGGTCCGTCCTCGCATGCATGTATCCCTTTTGCTTATGTCTTTAGTTTACCTTGTTGGGGGCGCCCCTCGGGCTGCATCATCCCCAAGGTGCTCGGGCCTGACACAGTGGCATGTATCCCTCCTGCATTTATCTAAGGTGATTTGCCTTTCATGCCTAACCTGCCTGTGATTATTGCCTGCTCGATTGACACCTACCTCTGGAGCTGCTTACTCTGGCACGCCGCTTGCGCATGGGTCCGTCCTTGAGATGTCGACAAATCTAAGGGGTCGAGCTCTGACCCGCGGCAGCCCCGCAAGCGTCACCTCACCAGGCCCTCAGTGCTCTCACCACTATCTCGGAGCAACCAATGGCCGGCCGACAATCATAATGGCAACCCATGCTCTTCTCGTGTTGTTTTGCAGGAACCTCCTGAGGTCTACAGCGGGTGGCACCACGAGCTCTCTCTTTCTTTCCCGCACAATCCGCTTGCACGTTAAAAGGGGGGCTCGTGAGCATCGTGACTCAGGAGGTCTTACTGCTCTCTAGCCCTCACCTCCTGCCCTTTTCCACGGCAGCGCGACCTGGCATACCAGCGGCGGCTGAGCTCGCTCGAGGGCCGGGACCTGAGGACGTAGAGCACTAAGGAGAGTGTGCGGAAGAGAGGGGAAGCTCGCGAAGGCCTAACCCAGCTACATCCCAGCTGCCGGCGCAACGCAAAGAAACGACTCCATGTTTTCGAGATAAGTTTGGCTGATGTATTTGTATCATTCTGCCTTCATTGCAGTATTTTTTGAATAAACAATGCATCACTTTTTGCCTATCATTGCATTGCTATCTATATATGTTCACTTATGACATGTTGCACCCGTACACCTTGGTACGGCCAAATACACCAGGGCTTAAGTTTCCCAAAGTATGGTGTGATAAGTCCTAACACTTTCACAAGTGCGCACCTCAACTTATAGCATTATATGCATCGGCTCAATCATGTCTTGGGTCAATAGTTGGGTTTGCCTGCTCCCATGTTTTGGTACCTTACATTCCGCTATATCGCCTAAGGTAGCTACTGGGAGAACCACTGTGATTGTGCCCAGCTTGAGCTGGGTTGAGCACCTCAAAGGAGAAAGCTAAAACCGACCGTCATGATAAGGCGAGAGCTGGTCGCTGCTCGAGAGGTCTTTTTCGAGTCCCTAAAGACTTATGCCGCTTAGAGCGAGGAGCCGGCTTTGTCCGCCCTAGGCATGGATAGCGCCTGATTCGCCTTCCGAACACTAGGCTTCACTAAATTTAAAATTATAGAATTCTATGGCTAAGTGAGAGTGTTCAAGCATTATAAGTCCGGTTGCCTCGTTCGTTGTGTTGAGCGCCTCCTAGAAGGACCCAAAATGGGAACAAGAGCGCCAAGATTATCCCAACACCCCAAAGACTGTGGCGTGGGGCTGAAGCCAACGACTTGCCATCTCTCGTGTTTGATAAACGGCTGCATGTAAGGTAATATTTTAAATTAACAAGCGTGCTTAGCGATACGAACAAAGTTTTCGGCATGACAGATAACAAAATGCGAGTCTACTCAAAATTACATCTTTGGAGCATTCACTATAATAATAATGCGGCACCCTTCAGACACCCTTATAATACATCTCGGCGTATGATACTCCTTGCCGGCGGTGGCGCGTCTGTCACAAGCTTCTCGGCGCCCATCTTGCCCAAAGGCACCTTAGCGCAGTAAGGGCCCGACGGGCACCTTCAATGCAAAGGAGTGCTTGATGACGCCAACCCATGGACAAAGGCCCACCACCGCCGCACTGCATCAAGTAGCTCCTGTGCATGGCTTCTTTGGGCCACACCGAACTATGAGGCCCTTCATGGCCTGCTCGCCACCATGTGAGCTCGACCAGCCGCTTCACTGGTCGCCAGGGGCACTGCGGATGTCCGCCTCAAAGATACCGAGACCGAACACCTTTTCCGCAAGCTCCCCTCCTCGGCTCAGAGAACGCGGCAGATCGGACACGCCACGGGCAGATCTGAACGCCCCCGAGAGCTCCAAATTCGGGTAAGCAACAGGTAATTCACTTTTGCATGCTTGCTTTGCATGAAGAATGCCTTACCCGCCGCTATCTTCTTTACTGCCTCGATCTCCTAGAGGGCCTTTTGGGCTTCGCCTCGGCGGCTTTGGCACTCTCAAGAGCGACGCGAGCTCGACTCGAGTCTCGAGTCACGCCCAAACACTCGTGTTTTTCCACGAGAGCCTCGAGCTCTTGCCGCACCTCCGCCACCCGCCTCCTGCTTCTCTCGCCGGCGCTGCTCGGGTCAGATTATGCTCGGCCAGGACACCGCCTCCTTCAGTGGTCGCCACCTCGCTCGTCAGCCTCGAATACTCATGTTATTCCTGTCATTCTTTGGCAACCTAATCCTTTTCTATAAGGTACAACTTTAATAAGGTGTTACTTACCTTCCTAGTCCTCGAGCTGCTTCTTGGCACGGCCGAGCTTGCCCTCGGACCGCTCGAGGCTCTCCTTCAAGGCATTGACCTCCACAACAAGTGTGGTCGAGGTCAGCAAAGGCAGCCTGCATTCCCATATTGACATATTTGTGTTAGACTCTGCGATATCTTAGATCCTCGCCCGGCTTTTCTTTCCGAACACCGAACCGAGCATCGGGGCTACCGCCTATGCGGTACTATTTTTACATATCTTGAAACCCTTACCTCAAAGCCTCGTTAGAAGGTCTGGTATAAGCTTCAGTCAGCCCGCTCTTGGCGGATCGAACTTTTCAATCACCGCACTCATAATAAAGGCGGTGTTCTCTTGATGGAAGCGCCGTTGAGCGCCTCCGGAATTATCCGGCGCCCGGTTGGGCGGAGGTCACCGACGTCGCAGCCTCGCCTTCTTTCAAGGGGCCACGGACTCGGAACCACTCAAGGTTCCGTGAGGAGTCCACCAAAGTCCGGAGGCTGCCTCATGGCACCTCCGGACCTCCTCCTCCCGGCTGGTCCCCTTTGGGACCCCACCTCGGCGCTGCGTCTGCCACGGGGAGGAGGCGGTCAAAGTGAAGCGCTATTCACATCCGACGAACCCAGGACCCGCCGACGAAGGGGGAGATCGCCCTGGGCGGACTACATGGTTGTATTCGTGTTAGAAGACACTATGCGACGAAAGGAAAATCATAAGTTATTCCGGAATTCGGACACTTACGATCTCGCTAGGGGCTTGGCCCTCGAGGGCCACTCCTCTTCTCCGTCGTCGGCGTTGGTGGAACAGTCCGGAGGAAGGGTCCTTCCCTTCTTGGATCCTTCGGCCTCTGCTGGGGAAACCTTCCTTCTTCTCTCCTTCACTGGGAGAGGCCTCTTCTTCTCCTCCTCATCTTCGGGAGGAGTCCGCCGAGTCATCGAACGTTGAGTCTCGATAACACTGGCACCGTAACTCCTCCGGTTCCCGTGGCCTTCTTCTTGGCCTTCTTCTCCAAAGACCACGAGGCACCGGACCAAGCAGCCTGGCAAACGGGCGTCCGCCGGATCTTCCGAAGGGAGCGGACAGCTTAACTCGCTCAATGTCTTCGCCAGCTCGTAAAGGCAATGGGAGTTTAGATCCCGTGATAGAGTCAAACTATGGAAAGCAAGTGTCCCGTAAAGGATAATATAGCTTACCTCGCCACCGGACGCCATGAGCTGAATCCGCGATCTTCAAGATGGATGCAGCGCCTCGGCACCCTTGAACAAAGACCTCCGTGCCTCTTTGTACATAGTGTCAAGAGCCTCGCTCAAGGTCCGTGTCAGGCCGGATCGAACTCCCACAAAGTTGAAATCCATTGTTGGCACAGAGAATCCGGCGGATGAGCATGACTCGACTACGCTGACAAGCTTGAGCTTCTTGTTCACCAGGTTTGGAGACAGATTGAGTCCGGCGGCTCCTCCAATTGCCCCACGACAGCCCTTCTCTTCCAGAGGTGAGCCGTGGGGATGCCAGATCTGAATTGGGGCCGCTGCCCATTCAGGGTCACGCTGCTCGGTGACGAGAACCACCCCGATGCCACCCTTGATGGTTTCCACGAAGGCGCCTTGAGCCAGTGACGCTGGGCATCTTGCCCACCATGGCGCCCAAGACTGCTTGGCAGCCACCCACTACCTTCGACTTGACATTAAAAGTCTTTAGCCATAAGTCGAAGTGGGCTGGATACAGAGGAAGGTTTCGCATTACCCACGATAAACGCCGAGATGTTGAGGATAAAATTCGGGGCCAGATCATGGAAATCCAGGCCATAATAGAACATGAGCCCCCGGACAAATGGGTGGAGTGGGAAGCCCAATCCGTGGAGGAAATGGGGAAGGAACACAACCCTCTCGTGGGGCCTTGGGGTGGGGATGAGCTGCCCCTCGTCGGGGAGCCGGTGCGCGATATCGCTGGACAAATATCCGGCCTTGCGCAGCTTCTTGATGTGCCCCTCCGTGACGGAGGAGGCCATCCACTTGCCTCCCGCTCCGGACATGGTTGGAGAAGGTTGAGGCGAGATGTGCGGACTTGGGTGCTAGAGCTCGAGTGTGCGGAGATGGATAAGCAAAGGAGGAAGAAGGCGTAGGTAAAAAGGTGGATCCTTGTCCCCTTATATATGGGCGGACGAAACTATGCGTCCCCACTAGCCCGGCAAAACTCGCTTATCTACCAAGCGCCGCAATCAATGGCGCAGTTGGGTTACCCACGTCCGTATTGATGAGAATCCCGGAATAAGGGGACACGATCTTTGCTTTGACAAGACATGCCAAGGAAACCGCTTCGCTAAACGCGCTGAGGTGGAACAATAAAAACGATTCGAGTAAAAGCTTGGCCGTGGTGTGACGTCATGCCACGAAATACGTCAGCAGATTGAACTTGTGTAAATATAATTCTCTCTACGGTGGAATGTGGAATTTATTTTGTAGAGCCGGACACTATCCTGGTGTTCAAAATCTTCTATGAATTATTCGGAGGAGGAACCCGCTGGTAATGCCAAGACAATATGCGCACCGGACTCGTCATTGAAGCCTCGTTCAGGCTACCGAGGAGTCCTCGACTAGGGGTGTCCGGATAGCCGAACTATCATCATTGGCCGGACTCCAAGACTATGAAGATACAAGATTGAAGACTTCGTCCCGTGTCTGGATGGGACTTTCCTTGGCGTGGAAGGCAAGCTTGGCAATACGGATATGTAGATCTCCTACCATTGTAACTGACTCTGTGTAACCCTAGCCCTCTCCGGTGTCTATATAAACCGGAGGGTTTTAGTCGTAGGACGAATAACAATCATACCATAGGCTAGCTTCTAGGGTTTAGCCTCCTTGATCTCATGGTAGATCCACTCTTGTACTACCCATATCACCAATATTAATCAAGCAGGAGTAGGGTTTTACCTCCATCGAGAGGGCCCGAACCTGGGTAAAAACATCGTGTCCCTTGTCTCCAGTTACCATCCGCCTAGACGCACAGTTCGGGACCCCCTACCCGAGATCCGCCGGTTTTGATACCGACAGCGACTATATATAGGACCTAGCTACCACCATAGGGAGGAACAAGAAGGAAAGACCAAAACCAGAATAAGTAGAGCACCACACCAGCTCAAGAACACCTCACCTCCTGAGGCTTGTTCGTCTTTTGTAACTAGTTCATCCATAGCCCCTCGAGGCAATCCACCACACCACACTAGAGTAGGGTATTACACCACAACCGTGGCCCGAACTAGTATAAATCTCTATGTCCTTGTGCCTCTGTGAGCTCTACGCGCTAGGCTAGGGAGGATCGCGAGTAGGCAGGCTAGGCAGGTTGAGATCTCCGCACGCACCCCAGTGTTCGAACCTCTCATGGGTGGCCGGATCCCGAAATCTGACATTTGGTGCGCCAGGTAGGGATGCATCGGATCCTCTCTTCTGTCATGCGATCCGCCTCTACTCCGACATCTCCATGGCCGACGCGTGCAGGGCTTGCGCTGAGCGTTGGGCCGCGGTCATTGCCCGTGTCGCTCGGACGGCTCCGGCGGGTGACGGCTGTGCCCGCCGCGCCCCTTCTCCGGTGGCCAACACCGCCATAGGCCCTGCCGGCCACGAGCAGCTAGCTTTGTCGCTGCACCCATCGGTGCGTTGCGATGGCCGCATTGCTACTCCATCCCTGACCCCAGCAGCTTCGTCATCCCACGCGCACCGCGACTAGGTGGATGCGCAGGCCGCCTTGGTCACGGCGCGCGAGCTCCTTCACTACCATCCCGTGGGTGATCTCTACGAGGAGTGGCTCGAGCGCATCGCCGAGCTCATCAGCGTCGCGCACGGGGGCTCCAACGGGCCGGCTCGCTCGCTGCCTCCGCAACCACTCGCTGCGGGCGACATCGCGCACGGGGCTCCTGCTCCGCTCCGGCCCGGGCGCCATCGTCGAGCCAAGGCATATGGCTCCACAGCGCGACCCGTAGCGCCCGGCGCCAGCTCGAGATGACGTGAGCTGCCAGGTGGTGCAACGTCCCCAAGGAGAAGCGCGCGTGCTTCCAGCGCCCCAGCACAAGGCTCGCGAGCCGCCACAGGAGGTGGCGCTGTGCGTGCATCAAGACTATGTTCCACCCCCTCGACGACCTTCGGTGGCCATGGCAGGATGTCGTGCGTTCACTACAGAGCTCCACAACATTGTCTGGCCGAGCAAGTTCAAGCCTGACCTGCCTCCACGCTACGACGGCACCGCAGACTTCGCTGAAGTTCCTTTGCCAGCTTTCACGAGCCGAAAGCATCGAGGCGCTAACGGCGATTTAGAAGATCATGGCAAACTGGTTTCTGATGGCCCTCAAGGATGGCGCGGGTTCTTGGATCCTGAACCTGGCCGAGGGGTCGGCATCTTCTTGTTAGGAAATGCGTGGCCGCTTCATCGCCAATTTCCAGGGCACACACGACCGTCTGCCGGCCATACCGACTCAAGGCCAGATCAAGCAAAGAACCCGGGAGACCTCGCATAAATACATCCAGCGCTTCAACAACGTCCGCCTCAAGATTCCCAAGGTGTCTAACGAGGCAATCATCTCTGCATTCATCGATGGCATCCGCGGCGTCAAGATGAAGGAGGAGCTCGCCATCCACGAGGACCTCTACACTGCTCTGGAGATGTTCAACATGGCGAACAAGTGTGCGAGGGTTGAGGAGGGATGCCTCTCCCTCCTTGAGCTCCCTGATGCTGATCCAGAAGACAAGAAGACCAAGACCAAGGACACGGCACAAGGCCAGCTGTGCTTGCGCAGAGCCAAACCAGCGAGCTGCCGCGACCACCCCGAGTCATCTAAGGGCAAGCTGCCGTTCTATGCCTTCCACAATGTCTACAACCACAACACCAGCGACTGCCAGGAGCTCAGGGCTCTCCGCGATGGGCGCCTCAGTCGACGCCCCGAGTGCAACGATCGGGGCTACGGTCGTGGAGGTGGCCGAGGCGGAGGCCGCTGGGATGGACGCGACCGCCGTCAGGAGTGGCGCGACCTGCCTCGTGAGGACAACTGGCAGGACCAGCCATACGAGGGCAACTGGAGAGAGCACTCTCATGAGGACCGCCCGCAGGGCAACACAACCTTGCCCCCTCTGCCTCCACCACCAAGAAGGAACGAGGATCACCACCAGGACGAGGGGGCTAGGGAGCTTCCAGGAGCCGCGAGACATCGCCTGCATCTTGGGTGACTCATATGCCCCAGCTTCCCACCGTGTCTTCAAGTAGTTTGCATGCGAGGTCAATGCAGCACTCCCCAAGCTTGAGGCAACTCGCCCCCTCAAGTGGTCCAAGTGCACCATCACCTTCGACTCCTCGGACCGGCTCAAGTGCGCGGCCACCGCTGGCGCGCTCCCCATGCTCTACTCTCCCGTCATCATCAATGTAACCGTCACCAAGGCCCTCATTGATGGAGGAGCAGGGCTCAATGTACTCTCCATCTAGACGTTCGACAGACTCCAGGTGCCATACTACCAGCTGCGCCCCACCAAGCCATTCTCAGGAGTGACCGACGGATCGACACACCCGATCGGGCAAGTGCGCCTTCCTGTCACCTTCGGCGAGTGCAACAAATACTGCACCGAGCTCATCGACTTCGATGTCACCGACGTCCGCCTGCCCTACAACGCCATCCTTGGGTACCCAGCACTGGCCAAGTTCATGGAGGCCACGCACCACGACTATAACATCCTCAGGATGCCAGGAAGCGGCGGCATCATCACGGTCGCCTGCCAGGAGAAGGATGTGGTGTGCTCCCTCGAGCGCGCCCTCCAGGCTGCATCAGTTGAAAACCCTGAAGACGAAGACGGCGCCCTCCCTCCTGAGGTCACCCCCAAGACGAAGAAGCTGCAGCTGGGCTAGGGATCTCGTGAGGAAGCATCACCCGAGGATGCAGCACTGAGCCTCGTGTCTCCGGACATGGCGCCATCACCTATCGCATAGGAAGGCGTGCCTGGTGCCCCTCTTAGGCTGGGCTTGGGGGCTCTCCTTTGGAGAGCCTCAGACCTAGCCCATGTCGCGAGAGTGGCGCTCGGGCACCATGTGGAGGCGCTCTTCAGAGCGTGCTTCCTAGGAGAAGGCAGCAGGCATGAGGTACCAGGCGTTCATGAGTTCATCAGTGAGGCGATCGAGGAGATTCAGGAAGGAAGGGTTCTGCAAGGCGATCGCCGCCTGCCGCGAGGCGGAGCTCGCTGCCCTAGCGAGGGTAAAGAGTTCCGCGTCTGCATCAACATCCCTGGGCTCAACAGGGCCACATCTCAGCAGCTCATGTGGCCGCCTCTGTCGGGTTGCTAGAGGGACCGCCTCACAGCCCACGCCCCGCATGCCTTTCGCCTTGAGGGCGCTGCCGAGGCGCTCCAAGGTTGCATGAGGGACACTCAGCGTGCCTACAAAGCTGTGCACTGTGCGATCTCAAGCGGAGATGGAGGAGAAACTTTAGGAGCCTCCCAGTCCGTCCGAGCCTCCCGAGGCCCGGCACCGGAGCGGATCATGAGGAACGGCTTCAGCAGCACACGTTTTTTGGCTACTTCAACAACTCTTCAGCAACGATATCAGGTGACATTTCCCTAGTTCGTTCAGTTTGGGGGCGCCCCTCAGGCTGCATCATCCCCAGGCCGTGTGGGTCCGTCCCTACGGCGTGTGCCGTTTTGCATTCACCAGGACTATCTAATCGTTTCGTGAATTTATGTATGGTTGTCACCTCGTGACCTCCGCCTCATGGCCCTGATGCTTCTCACTAACTCTATTTCTGCACAACACCCACACATAGGCACGGTGCTTGTGCTTGGGTCCGTCCCCGCAATGCTGATAAACCCGGTGATCGAGCTCTGGTTCACGGCCTGCTTCGCATACACCACCTCGCAGGGTCCTTGGTGCCTCCGTCTCACGCCTGGGGATCTCGGCCTCCTTCGCCATCTGACTTGCAGGGTCACTCTACAGTGAGCCAAGGGTCGGCCCAGACGACCATTGTCCAGCCTCGCGAGTCGCTTGCACGTTAAAGGGGGGCCTCCCGAGCATCACGTCTCGAGAGCTCCAACTAGCTCTCTAGCCCTCACCCCTGGCCTTGACCACGGCATCGCGACCTGGCATACCAGTGACGGCTGAGCTCGCTCGAGGGCCGGGTCCCGAGGACATAGAGCACCTTGGCAAGCGAGGCAGGAAGGTGGCCAAGACGGGCCGCGCCTGATGGCACCACATGCGCGATGGCAAGCATTACCTCTCAGATGGTCTCAAACCGCAAAAGATAAGTCTCGGCCCGCTACGACACTGGTTTTGCTCCACACGCTTCACTCCGCAGTTCCACTTGAGCGGTTCAACTCCCCTTTTCAACTCTCTGCCCAGTTGCTTGCACGCCAAGGGGGACCTCGTGAGCATCGCGTCTCATGAGCTCTTACCAGACCTTGGGCCGCTCACCTCCTAGCCTTGACCACGACATCGCGACCTGGCATACTAGCGACGGCTGAAGCCTGCCTGGGGACTGGGGACTGCCGACGTAGGGCGCCACACTGTCTATGGAAGAGAAAAGGGAGGGACTCAGCCGGATTGGAATACGCGCATCCATTACGAAGTCAAAAGGAGCGAATGATACTATTGAAAACATCTCGGTCCTTACAAGCCCCACGGGGGCTGATCTTCATCTCGCGCAGGAAAGACAACTACAGGGCCTTGCGGCGACGCTGATAACACCGAGCGGTGGCTGCAGCAGCATTCCTCCCCCAACGGGAGCTCGGCGGCACGTAGTCAGCCGCCACTCGACCGAGAATCACCGGGCTCTGGAGAGTCATTGATTCCTGTGAGTCGCCGCCGCTGTTGGATGAAGTGCCAAGGGGGGCAGCCGCACACCCGTGCCCATCATGGCGCCCCTCGTTGTCTCCTCCGGCAAGACTCCCACCGCCGCCTCGCCATTGAAGACCTTGAAGAACAAGGTGGCCGCAAGCATCAGATTCGGCGGATCGCCAGGCTCCCTTTGCTCGGCAAGCCCGCGACTCGCCCCATCCTCGGCCATGAAGATGTCTCGACGACACCACTCGACTCACCCCCGGTGGCAGCTGCTCGCACCAAGCGGTGCAGCCACAGCCCACCGTCCCCTCGAGGCGCTTCATCGCGAAAACCACGGGAATCGCATCCAGGTATCGAGAGGCATCACCGCCCACACCACAAACTCACGCGAGCTATCCTCGGCGTGGGTCCGTGGTGCGGTCGGCAAGGCAATGGCGGCCCTACCATCTTTGCAAGGCGCCGCTTGATGGCGCACTCCTTCACCTTGCGCCCGTGCATACAAGGGGAGGGGGAAGCCAGGCGGAGGCCTCAATTGCCAAGGCCTGGCGTCCCCTCCCCTTGCGCCAGCATCACCGTGGAGGTGGAGTCGCTTCTTTGGTGGGAGAGGGTCCAACACCTCTCTAGGAGCCTTCCCTTTCTCTGCCACAGAGAACCTCCTAATCGGCGCCATGGGAGCAAGGCGAAGAAGAGGAGAAGCAAGTGAGAGCAAGACGAGAGAGAAATGGGCAGGGGCTCCACCCGCTCGCACGTTTATATCCGGGAGAAGGTAAATCGTCAGCCTCCCATGATTTCTAGTAATGATGATCCTTTCTGCATGCAGCATGCAGTTGTCAAGTCGACCAGTTGCCGAGGCAGCGTGGGGAAGCGGAGTCACCCACGCCCAATCAATCGCCACGCGTCAAGGCCGCAGGGCGCTTAGGGCTCAAGGGCGCCCGCAGACTTGCCCTTTGGCTTCTCCCCGAAGCTAAGTCCAAGCGCTTTGGGCTCGGGGCTATCACAAGATCTCGACTTGGGGGTATCCATCCCGCCGCAAGGCCCCACCACGTGGCTCCATCAACGGCCTGGTATGGCCCAACTTTGACATCAACGCCACAAGACCCTCGCGAGGGGCCAAGCCTCGCGAGGCGGACGAAGCCAAGACCCCTGAAGGAGCTGGCCTCCTCAGGAGGGCTCATGAGGGCCGGAGAGTTCTATGCAACTACCTTATGTGGCTCAGCTGACATGAGCCATGACGACCAAGGCCAGGTGGGCGCCAGGCGGGTGCAGAGCGCATGTTTCCTCTTCGGTGCAAGGGAGGCAAGCCACAGGCGCGTAGTCTCAAGGAATCAGCCACAGGTTTCCATTCCGGTGCAACGAGACCAAGGCCGCCAGGACGGCAAGACAAAGGTCATCACCGAGCCCACCGCAGTGTCACGGCCAGAGGCTTTTCGCAGGCAAAGACTACTTTTGTTAGGATTGACTGTACTACTTGTCCCCTTTCAAATCCCACTGTTGTGGAATCCCTTCCCGCTCATATTTGGGAAGAGGACCAAGGCGACTATATATAGGACCTAGCCACCACCATAGGGAGGAACAAGAAGGAAAGACGAAAACCAGAACAAGTAGAGCACCACACCAGCTCAAGAACACCTCACCTCCTGAGGCTTGTTCATCCTTTGTAACTAGTTCATCCATAGCCCCTCGAGGCAATCCACCACACCACACTAGAGTAGGGTATTACACCACAACGGTGGCCCAAACTAGTATAAATCTCGTCCTTGTGCCTCTGTGAGCTCTTCGCGCTAGGCTAGGGAGGATTGCGAGTAGGCAGGCTGGGTAGGTTGAGATCTTCGCATGCACCCCAGTGTTCAAACCTCTCACGGGTTGCCGGATCCTGAAATCCGACAAAATTGTACCGGATTTGAATTTGAATTTGGATGTATGCTATAGCTTTATTCATATCCATCAAGTTCAAACAACCAATGCATTATTCGATTCATACATACATACGTTCAAGAGTTACATAAGAACCAAATAAAGAATGATGAACCACAGTTGTATACTTGTACTATTAAAGACGGTAAAGAAAGAGGCAAAATACATTCTGGTGGCTGAACAAGGTGAAGTGGAATGCCCATATTATGCCCTCCTCCATGCAGAAGGCACACACGACTCTAGTCCAACCCCTTGTGATGGCCGATCGCCCATCCTTCATGGTCTTCATGAAAACATCTAGATAATCAATGTTCTGGTAGAAATACTTTAACCTTTGCATGCCCACCAATCATGTAGTTTGAGAGGTAATCTTGAGTAAACTGCTTTGAGAACCACTGGAAAGGAAAAAGATTTAGACATTGTCATCTAATACAACTCATTATGGGCAGTAAAAAGAAGGCTGCAAAGTTCTTACTTACCATCCTATAGTTTGCTGTTGTATTGGATAAAGTGTAAACAAATAGTTTAATTGCCATCTTTTGACCCATTTTACTAACAATCTTTATCAGCTTCCTCACTTGATGCTGGTTCATCGATATCTCATTTCCCCATATGCAGAAAGGGTCAAAGCGCGGATCTTTACCAATGACATATGTACCTAAAAGCACCAAGTTAATATTAGAAGCTAAACAACAATTTCAAAATGATGTAGTACAACACTCTTTTATAATATCTTATAACATCCAGTATACTCACATATTAGATCAATTAACATCTTATATTGTGGGCCGGAAGGAGTTTATTGCATTCTTGCAAATTATCGGCTGGTTAACTGCTGCTGTATGCATGGGTTAGAGTTAGTTTGAGCTAGTTTGGGCTCAAATAGCCCTAAAGTATATCTAAACATGAGGCTAGTTTGCGCTAGTTGCATCTATAACCCACCCAAAAAAATTATCCAACCCAAGAGGTGCTAATTGGAGCTAGTTCTCCTAGTGCATTTATTGTCAATCTAACCATGTCATCCAAAGAGGTTAGTTTAGGGTTAGTCATGAGCTAGAAACTAACTCTAACCTCTAGCTAAGTTGAGTATCCAAGCAGGGTTGTGTTGTTGTTGTTGCAGCTGCTCTTCTATGTATATCTAGACATCATCAGAACATTAAGGTAACACTCTTCCTTGTTGCAATGTAGCCGAGGATTGCATATTTAGACATTAAGTATAGTGCATGTTGCTATGTAGCCTTAGATATATTACATGTGGCCCTAGTTAACCTAACGGTAAATGGGTTGCAGATATATTCAGTTAATAGTCTGATTCACCGATTAGTCCCTTATCAGCCCCGGGCCTATATGGTACCAGCTACTGATATCCTGAATAGTGAGCATATATAAGCCATGGGATGGAACTAACCTCGATGGAAAACATCAGTCTTTCCCAAAATTGTCCTGTGTAGGTACATCGAGAAGCATGTTAAGCACAACAGTCTAAACATCAACCAAAATTATCCATGGCAGACAAAATAATCTCCAAAAGATAGCATCAGTGTGCAGGTTTAAGCACGCTAGTAAAGCAAAACAAGTGGAAAGGTGTGTTAACTGCAACAGGCCTGAGGGAGTCCCGGACTAGGGGGTGTCCGGATAGCCAAACTATCATCATCGTCCGGACTCCAAGACTATGAAGATACAAGATTGAAGACTTCGTCCCACGTCCGGATGGGACTTTCCTTGGCGTGGAGGGAAATCTTGGCCATACGGATATGTAGATCTCCTACCATTGTAACCGACTCTGTGTAACCCTAGCCCTCTCCGGTGTCTATATAAACCGGAGGGTTTTAGTTCGTAGGACAGAACAACAATCATACCATAGGCTAGCTTCTAGGGTTTAGCCTTCTTGATCTCGTGGTAGATCCACTCTTGTACTACCCATATCATCAATATCAATCAAGCAGGAGTAGGGTTTTACCTCCATTGAGAGGGCCCGAACCTGGGTAAAAACATCGTGTCCCTTGTCTCCGTTACCATCCGCCTAGACGCACAGCCGAGACCCCTACCGAGATCCGCCGGTTTTGACAATCGACATTGGTGCTTTCATTGAGAGTTCCTCTATGTCGCCACCGATAGGCTCGATGGCTCCTTCGATCATCAACAACAACGACGCAGCCTCCAGGTGATACTTTTCTCCCGGACAGATCTTCAGATTCGGGCGGTTTTGCATCGCGGCCAATTCGCTGGCCATCCGGAGCAGATCGAAGTTACGCCCGGCCGCCAGTCGATTTGAAGTCTCAACTTCACGGCCGACATCCGCGGAGACTTGATCTTCGATGGATTCGAGCCACGTACCGAAAGCGCCATACACCGCCACGATGGGCATGATTTAGCTCTACCGCCAGATAATGCCCCGAGGTCGCATATGAGTCCGCCCCGACCCTTAATTCGGAGCCGGTCAGGCAGACGAGGACGGTGGCTAGACACCCGGGGCTACTACCTCTACAACGATGGAGCCGAATACCAACCTTGTCCCTTGTGAAGCTCAGGACTCCGAGGTGCCGGACTCCTCGGACTCCGCACTCTCGCGCTTCTACCAATCGAATCCGTTACGCCGATCATGGAGTTCACCGCTGTGGACATCTTTCAGCACTCACCTTTTGGTGACATCCTCAATTTGCTAAAGTATCTCTCGTTATCAGGAGAGCCCTGGACGGGTCACGGTCAGGACGGTTGGGATGCGGACGACGAAGAAATTCAAAGCCCACCCACCACCCACTTCATAGCCACTGTCGACGACCTAACCGACGTATAAACTTGACCAAGACATCGACGGTATGGACGACGATGCCGAGATGACCAAGAACCAGCGCCATCGGCACGGAAAGCCACCCCAACTCACAACGATACATGGTGGATACACCAAAAGGAAGCGATAACGAGGAACAACGGACGCGCGGGATAATTCCTCAAAAACAACCAAAACAGCGACGCAAGCGCCACCAAGTCCCGCCGATAACAACATCACCCATATCGACCCAGCCAGAGAGCAGTAGCTAACCAGCGGATGACGAAAATGCCACCAAGCAACCATCCGAACAGATGAATTGGCGAGCAACCCATCCTCGGCGAAAAACAATACCCAGACGATCTCACGCCGGACACATCACCGGAGCATAAGAACCTTCACAAAGGCTCGCCGCCACTCGCAAGAAGTTTGAAGAAGGTATGAAGCTCAAAACAGCGAAGACGATCGTAATGAGATGGAGCAAAGTACTCAAGACTGCAGATAACACGGGCGATAGTCACCAAGCAAAGAGCTACCCAAGGGCAAGTTGTTGCTCGAATTTGACGAGGAGGCGAGAGCCCCACACAAAAAACAAAGAGGCCGCCGGCCGGATAGACGCACTCAGATGATGTGCTAAGAGCGGCAAGTGGCGCCGCGACACAAGCCGGCACACGATCCGCATAAGGATCCTCGCAAAAAGGATGGCCCGGTCAGGTCCATCTATGGGCCAAAAAAGAAGGCTCCAGGAAGCAACACAACACGCCGAGTGTTGGAAGATAACGGCACACCTAAATACAGAGGCGCCGCACACCCACTATGTTTCACCGATGAGGTACTGGATCATGAATTTCCAGCGGGATTCAAGCCCGTAAACATAGAGGCATACGACGGAACAACAGACCCCGAAGTCTGGATTGAAGATTACATCCTACACATACATATGGCTAGAGGAGACGATCTCCATGCCATAAAATACCTACCCCTCAAGCTCAAAGGGCCAGCTCGGCATTGGCTCAAAAACCTCCCAAAAATACCATTGAAGTTGGGAAGAGCTCGAGGATGCGCTTTCGAGCAGATTGGGGACGATGTCCGCCTCCGATGCGCATTTATTTAAGTCACATAACTCAACAGCCCGAGAGTTAGCACGCAATTCTCGAACAGGTTCTCACCAAAAGAACCAAATAGTCAACTCGTCTGTACGCCAAGCCTTAGCAGCCTTTAAACATAACGTCCGAGACTAATGGCTCGCTGAGACACCTCGCCAGAAAACCAAGAACAATGGCCGCGCTTAACAAGTTTCATGACCCGCTTATGCTGGGAAGATAGCTAGTGGCAAGATGCAAAGACCAGCGACCCGAGTACATCCGAGGTCGTGGATGGAAATGGGAAATCACGACGAGAAAAGATTAGCGCCGAATAAGGAAATGGCCCAAATAGCACGGCGGTCAACACCGGTTCAAAAGCTCTCGGCCGAATAACAAAAACACCGCCTTAAGGACAACAAAGGACGATCTATCCAACCTAAACAAAATCTTGGATAGGATATGTCAAATCCACAAGACTTCGGAAGCCCGCAAACCATACCCACAGAGAATGTTGGGTCTTCAAGCAGCCCGGCCGACTTAACACCGAACACAAGGTGTCGGTGTACTAAGGTAGGGGTACCTCAGTACCCCAACTTGTGCACGGGCAGCCGCAGCCTCCCGTAGAGCCGGATCCACCAAATGCCTCGCCGAGACCATTCCTCGCCTCCGCATCAAGCCATTCAAGAACAAAGTGTACAAGACAAAGATCAAGGCCCCGCAAGAGGAGCTTGCCGAAGGCCGCTCTGTGCTCAAGATCATATCACCCACACAAGGCCCCGGGCGAGAGGAGCTCGCCGGGAGGCTAGAAGACTACATCACAGAAGACACGCCGGCGCTTATACGCTGCCTGGCGAGGGCCCGGGAGCGACAAGTTACAAGCCCGACAAGCCCCGGCCCGGCAAGATCAAGACCCCGCAAGGTACTTGTCGGGCGAAGCTACGCCAGGCGTTCGCGACTCCAGCTCATCTCGCCCACGCCGCCTTCAGCCTTTCTCCAGAGACGCGTGGCGGGTGGCTAAGCTGCATGAGGGTGCGGTGGCACTCCACGGTGGTGGCTCCATCGCTGCGGCAAACGGAGACGCAAGGGCGGAGCTTTTGGGGCGACGGCGACGGCATTTAATGCTCTTGTCCCTCTCACAAAAGTAGGTAGAATCCATCGCTCGCAATCAGAGCTGCAATCGTTCTCAAGACTGCTCCAACTACCACCTCTTTTACATTTTACCCTCTACCCTACGCTGACACTGCCGGTGACCCCTGCCCTATAAAAGGAGGCCCATGCACAACGAGGGGGTTCCGATCATTCGCTACTCGCGAGGTTCGCTCATTTGCAACTCTCACGCCGGTAGCTACCGCCGAGCTCTTCAAGCTCCCGGCACAATACAACACAAAGCAAAGCAGAGGGTTTACGCGACCATCGCGTCCGGCCGGGTAAAATTTCACCTCACAAGACGCCGACCGCTTCTCCGCGATCCTCCGCCTCGCATCAACACACGGCGGGGCCGCCCCGCGCGCCCCATAGGTGTCGCCCACCCATCGCCACGGCATCTTTGGCGCGCTGTAGGGGCGCTGTTGTGCGCACTGATCCGCGTCGCTCGCCGCCGCTGCTTTTTCATCAATCTCCTGCCACAAGAATTTCGCCGACAATCGCGCCATGGCCTCAAGACGAGCTTCGAGGGTCGCAGACCATCTCCGTTTTCCCCACCGCCACCGGAGCCAACGGTGGGCGGAGGAGACGCCGGTGGAAGGGTGGACGCCGCGAGGGCACTCGCGGCGCCACCGCATCTGTGGACAGACGAGGACCACGCCGCCTCCGAGATCCACGCCCATCTCAAAGACGGCGACTCAGCAGCGCCATACCACGGAAGTGGTATCCGCCGGGCAAGAATAGGCCGGAGGCTCGCGGATGCTCCGACCGCTGCCCATGCATGAGCAAAGCGAAGTGCCGGAGCAGGCCCCGCTTCCTCCTATCGCTACTAGGAGTCCGAGCATGTCTCGCTCGCGCCGCCGCTTCCCGCCTCCTCCCGCCGGCGAAGCGTGAATTCTTGAACGCTACGCTGCCGCCGAGGACGCACCATCGAGCTCTAAGTCCGCGAGGACGGCTTCGCGCCACTCCGACAAGCGCAGCCTCGAACGCTATAAGCCCGGCAAGGACAGCTCGAGCCTGCTCCGCAAACGCACTCTCCCGGAGGCTGCGCCGTCCGCCGAGGACGCGCCATTTGAGCTCCGCCGAAGTGCAAAGAAGCAAGAAAAGAAAAGCTAAGTCGCCGAGCCTTCGCAGCAGCACTCCTTAATTCCACGCTTATTCGTTATATCCTTTCGCTGCTTCGCCGCTTGTGCACAAAACCTCGTGGCGCCGAGGAGCCTACTTGTGAATAGCCGCACCTTACTTTGCTTCAACACACTCAACGAGTAAAAGTGAGCTGCCACCAGCTTCGCGCCTCTTGTTTCGCTTCGAGTCCGCTCAAAGAAGTTAAGTGTCATGAGCTAGACGCTGCAAGGTTGCTTGTCGGAAGCGACGCCACCACGGGCTGCCGATGTCCTCAGACTCAGAAGCGCGGTTACCGCAAGTTCCCTAGAAGCGAGGGGTGGAAGCGCACAAAGGGCGAAAGTAGA
This sequence comes from Aegilops speltoides, assembly GCA_021437245.1. Taxonomy (NCBI): domain Eukaryota; kingdom Viridiplantae; phylum Streptophyta; class Magnoliopsida; order Poales; family Poaceae; genus Aegilops; species Aegilops speltoides. The sequence continues at coordinate 185,384,915 of CM038144.1, forward strand.
GGGTGTAACGGGCAAGCCCCGCCGTGAGGTGTCCTTCAGAGGAGAGGCTTGTGCGCGAGGAGCCAAGTCGGGCCTGGGGCTATGCGCTTGTTTTGTTTCCGAGTCCGCCAACAAACACAAGTGTGCTGCTGCACTTATCTTGCTTTCGAGCCCGCCAGCAAGTTGTTGCCGTGAATCGCCCGGCGAGGTTGTTTGCCGGAGCAACACCGCCAGCCGGCTGTCCCGCTGCAAGCGTGTTCGCCTCGACAAGCTCCCCGAGAGCGAGAGTACAAACATACGAAGGGCAAGACACGGCATCAGATTGTATAGTCAAGATCTACATGCACATACATATACATGAAGCAATTGCATATCTACTCAGCTGTTTTCATGACTAAAATTGCAGCGACAAGGAGGAACCGAAGGTCACGCCAAAGACTGGGCCCGCAAGCTGTGGTCGCCGGGCTGTAAGTGCTAAAATCCTTCCTCGGCGAGCCCGGCCATTGGGCCTGCGAGCGCTAAGTTTCGCCTCCGCAAGCCAGAGTTGCTGGGGCTGCCAGACGATAAGTTTTTCATCCTCGCCATGCATCCTCTCATGGACCGGAGATGCGGGCTGCGCTTTTGAACGAAGCGGTCTTGTAAAACTCAGACGTGGAGGAACCGAGTCGGGTTCGGTTGTGTACTTGGTTTGTTTCCGAGTCCGCCAACAAACACAAGTGTGCCGCTGCACCCTTATCTTGCTTTCGAGCCCGCCAAGAAGTTAAGCCGCAGAATCGACCAGAAGGTTGCTTGCCGGAAGCGACACCGCCAGCTGGCTATCCCGGATCGGCAAGCGTGTTCGCCCGCAAGCTCCCCGACAGCGTAAGAACACACAAGGCACGCAATAAGTAAAACACTCATCCGCAAGCTTCTTTTCATTAAAAACATCCAGCTTTAGTACAAGTCCATAGAGGATGAAAACATGATAGAGAGGATTACAAGTTTTTGAATGCAGCTAATGCCCGAGGGCTTACAGATTTAAAAAGATAAGGTGCCCGGATCCCTCTCCTGCTTCTCTGCTCAGAGTTCAGAGGTAGGTCAAGGAGCCCCCGAAGATGAGCCTGCTGGGAAGGAGGCCCTGCAAGAGGAACTTGTCTGAGAAGGGCTAAAGGAGCGCCTAGGAGAGCGTGGCGGTGACGCCGCTGCGTTCCTGTGAGCTGCGCAAGGTGATGGGCATGGGGAACGATGCCCGGAGAGCCATGGGCGCCAGAAGACACCAAGAGAACCCCCCGAGCCGCCAGAGCTTGGCGGAGACGGAGGCGCTGGAGGCGTAGCTTGAAGACGGAGTGGTGGGATCGGCCGAGGGCACCTCGCCAGATTCGATTTAACGGCCTTGCCGCCGCCCCCTCTTCCTCTTCGCTGCTTTCTTTCACGCCACCGCCAAGGAGACGGCCCCGGAGTTCAAGAGGCCGGCAACCCAGAAGATGGGGTTGCCGGGCGCGCGAGGCAGCGTGTCCGACGCCTAGTCGGGCCCGCCATCCCTCGCCGCCGCTGCCGCTTCCCTCCTCGCCACTCGCCGAGGAGGGGCTTCGCTATCCGAGGAGCTGTCCACACAGCAGCGCACCCGGTTCCATAGTCGCCGAAGACCTTGACGGCGAGGAGGTCACCATCCATTAACTTGAAATGGAGGGTGAACCCCGCCAAAGCTATGGATCCGGCGATGTCTTCCACCCGGTCGAAGAACATCACGCCGGGCCGGGACACGACACTCACCCGAAAAGCCGCCGATCCCGCAGCCCCCGCGCGTAGCTCCATCACGCCGGTGGATCCGTCCCATCGCATCCGCGAACGGGACCGCAGCCGGAGGCGACGACGAGGCGCCTGCAAGCTTGATGAAGAACTCCTGTGGGTCATCTCCGTGTGGACCGCGCCGTGGTCGAGACGCCGGGAGACGGAGGGGCACATCGCCACGGCCGCCTTTCTCTCGACCGCCACGCCTGCCTGCCCATGGCCACGCCTTCCTCTCCTCTCGAGCCGCCTCCGCCACGGGAGCAGGATGGGGAGGGTGCGCTGCCTCGAAGCGACTCGCCGCCACCGTCCGAAGAGCCGGATTCCTTCCATGGCGGCAAGAAGAACAAGATGAAGATGAAGAGAGAAGTGGATGAGTATGGCCATTGTAGCCCCTTCCGCCTTTTAAAGGGGCGGTGGGGCTCAACCGCCCGGCCAACCAATCAGAAGCAAGAAGGCCGAGGAGCGGGCCGACTCGCCTCTCCGCCTCAGGACGGCTCGGCCTCCCACTTCACCGCCCACGCACCCCATGCATGAGGGCTGGCGTAAAAAGCGGAGCCGAGCGACGGTGAAGCGACCCGCTCTGCGCCACGATCACGGGTGGATGCCTTAAAGGTTGCATGCGCCGCCCACGACTCCCACGACGCCAAGAATCGACGCGGCCATTTCGGGAAGCGGCGGATGCGTATAGATTCGACGCGCATGGGCTTCGTGATGTCTGCAGACGCCTTTTGGGCCTGGCCCAACAGCGCCGCACCGTATGGCCCAGGCCCGGGCTCCTGCCGGTGTATTAAGGTAGGGGTACCTCAGACTTAACTTGTGCACGGGCAGCCGCAGCTTCCCGTAGCCGATCCACCAAATGCCCGCCGGAGACCATTCCCGCTCCGTACCAAGCCATTCAAGAACAAAGTGTACAAGACAAAGATCAAGGCCCCGCAAGAGGAGCTTGCCGGGAAGGCCGCTCTGTGCTCAAGATCATATCACCCACACAAGGCCCCGGGCGAGAGGAGCTCGCCGGGAGGCTAGAAGACTACATCACGTAAGACACGCCGGCGCTTATACGCTGCCCGGCGAGGGCCCGGGAGCGATAGTTACAAGCCCGACAAGCTCCCTGCCCGCAAAGATCAAGACCCCGCAAGGTACTTGTCGGGCGAAGCTACGCCAAGGCGTCGCACTCCAGCTCATCTGCCCACGCCGCCTTCAGCCTTTCTCCAGACGCGTGGCGGTGGCTAAGCCGCATGAGGGGTGCGGTGGCACTCCACGGTGGTGGCTCCATCGCTGTGGCAAACGGAGACGCAAGGGCGGAGCTTTTGGGGCGACGGCGACGGCATTTAATGCTCTTGTCCCTCTCAAAAAGTAGGTAGAATCCAATCGCTCAAATCAGAGTCAGACCGCTCCCGCACTGCTCCAACTACCACCTCTTTACATTTTTACCCTCTACCCCACGCTGACACCGTCGCGACCCTTGCCCTATAAAAGGAGGCCCATGCACAACGAGGGGGGTTCCGATCATTCGCTACCTCGCGAGGTTCGCCCATTTGCAACTCTCACGCCGGTAGCTACCGCTGTAGCTCTTCAAGCTCCCCAAGCACAATACAACACAAAGCAGCAGAGGGTTTTACGCGACCATCGCGCCCGGTTGGGTAAAATTCTCGCCTGCACAAGACGCCGACCGCTTCTCCGCGCATCCTCCGCCTCGCATCAACACACGGGGGCCGCCCCTCGGCGCCCCATAGGTGTCGCCCACCCATCGGGCCATTTACACAAGGGGCTCGACACACCAAGCGAAGACGATGACGAACCCCACAAGCAGCGCACTGTAAAATGTAAGACTTTCCCACTAGAAGTCAAAACAAAGGAACTCACTTCATGTGATAACAAGGAAAAAAAAGCGGCACCTACCAAAGATCGCACCGCACGGTTCCACCCCAATGTGTCCCAAATTGATGTCAAAACCCATTACTTTCGACCATCAGGATTACTCCAGAAGTATTCGAAATGTAGGAGGGACTGCTTTGATAGTGGACCCCATAATTGATGGACTACAATTCACACAAGTCCTAATGGATGGCGGCAGTGATATAAACCTGCTATACCAGGACACCATCCGCAGAATGGGGATAGACCCTACCAAAATTCGCCATAGCATCACTTCCTTTAAAGGAGTGACGCCAGGCCCTTATGCCAATTGCACGGGCTCCTTACTACTAGAAGTTGTGTTCGGTTCATCCGACAACTTCCATCGCGAAAAGCTAATCTTTCATATCGCCCCATTTAAAAGTAGCCATCAAGCACTATTGGGACGCGAAGCTTTCACCCGCTTTAACGCAATACCGCATTACGCGTCTCTCACACTTAAAATGCCCGGTCCATGCGGTATCATCTCATTGAAGGGACACTTCACGTGTTCCCTGACCGTGGAAGAACGTGAGACTGCCTTGACAACCACACACTAATCCGGCCTTGCGGATCAAAGCCCCTAAAACAGGTCATGCATACCTCGAACACGGTTAGGCGAGTTCGGTATCAATAAACAAGGGGCTTCCTAGCCGCGTACCCCTTTACAAGGGGCTGCACGAACGAAGAATGAGAGCCAATAAAGCTCAATTTTATTCATTTCTTAAATCATGCTCGGTTTTAAATACATTTTCCGCACGATCCTTTTTCCAACTAAGTTCTTCTCTTTTACAGATGAACAACATGCTACACCCGTCCAGGATACGGCACAACGGAGACATAGGCGCAGATGTGCAGCAGGGACCCGTTGCAAGGATTCTTTTCAGATTAAGACCCTACGTAAACCTTTTTTACTGTCTCTTGTTGATACACATCCCCGGTTTCTTATCGTAACCGAGGAGGAGGTCATGGCGTTTTGGCATCGGCCGCCGTAAGATTTCGCTGCATTCGACACTAGCTTAGGGCGCCGCTCGCCTGCTTTCATAAAGACCGAATACCTTAGGGAGTGTTCGCCGCCTCGAAAGGGCCTTATATGCATCACCCGAATCATGTGTTTGGTCAAATGTTGGGTTTGTCGCCCCCGTGTTTTGCTGCCTTATGTTCCCTATCATCGCCTAACGCTGCACTGTGGAGAACTACCGCGACAGTTCCCGGTCGGCCTCGGGCGAAAGCACCTCAAGAGAGAAAGCCGAAACCGACCGTCATGATATAGCGAGACCGTCAACCACTGACGACTACCGAATGTCTAGAATTCTCCGCTTGATGAAGGACTGCTTTCGGTCAGTACATACGCCGCAAATTCGAGAGCTGTGCCCTAGGGGCTATATCATAGCCCCACCTTCAACTCCTATGGCTAAGTGAAAGTGATAAAGCATTATAGTCCGTCTGCTTAGTTTGTTACGCTACCACCTCCTTCACAGAACAAGACGTTGGATTAAGTGTGAAAATGCGCCTTTTGTAAACACCCCGCACCATGTGCGTGGGGGCTCAAAGACTGCCATCTTTCAAAGTTATATACACATACATTAACGCATCGCACAGAGATATTTCAATACTTGAACGCACAAGTATAAAAAGCACTTATATTATAAATATGGTTTTACAAATCATACATGTCATTTGAACATAACGCCGAGCATCGCGACTTATTAAACGAAGCGCTCCGCAGACTTCCTCAAAATAGTGCTCGGCGGGTAATCGGCTTCGTCTCAATCCCGGATGCAACACCGTGGCATCCATCTCGCCAAAGATGTTTTGACACGGCGCAGAGCCATCCGCGGCACCTCTATGCATGCCGATCGCTTATTGCCTTGATATGCGGCAATCAAGATCAAGGAATTGCTGCACTAAGCAAAAATAAGTTCGGCTTGGGCCTTTCCGCCACGATGAGCCACGACATCCTTCATGGCAATTCCGACAACCTATTTAGCTTAGCCCACTCACCAACCGATCGGTTAATGGAAGTGGACGCCCGGACTATGGAATTGAGACCAAAAAGCTCTTCCATTTCGGATCCTTTTGGCTCCGTAAGGCGCACGACCGCGTCCGCCGTGACTCGCCGCCAAATTCGATAAGGATCCTCCGCACCCCACAACTAGCCTAATCGAGCATACTTCGATCCGCGGAACCTCCCACGCAGCAGAAGGGCTTTCCATCCGCAATGTCTCCACCGACGCAGCTCCTCCTTTATAGCCCCTCATTGCGTAATCGGCATCCTTGGCTTCGCGGTGGCCTTCTTCAGTCCTCTCTTGCCCCGCCGCATTCTCTTTCAAGAACCTCATAGTGGTCGGTAGCATGATTCACCACGGCTATTCCGCCATCTCCTCCTCGCTGGCAAAGGAGCAGCCTTTTTCGGCTTCTAGCTCTTCGTCCGCTTTTGAGGCAGCCGATCACTCCTTCCTCGCCTACTTCCTTGGCTCGAGCAAGCTCTTCCCAAGGCCCTCCATAGTAGCGGCGCCATCTCGCATCAAGCATACATGTTGTAAGGCGGGCATCAGCTCCCTTACCAGTGACCGCAAAGAAACCACCCACCTTGTGACTCGCTGTCGCTTATTGACCAATAGCGATGTCCGTGATCCATTAACGCCCAACTTGCCGCTTCGCAACTCTCTATCATCCGCCACACCGAACACTACCGAATAGGAATGGTGACATATTAAAATCGAGATTATGATCCTCAAGACATCGCTACTTCGACAACGCATCGAGTCTCGTGGGCTACTATCTACACAGTATGCACTCTATGTGCAAACTGTCAAAAGGTATGTCATTTTTACATACCTCAAACCCCACAAGAACTTCGACGACCTCATGCAACCCGCCTCAGCGGATGAAATCCTCTCAATCACCGTACTCATTAATGTACGGTGATCTTCTGAGATAGACGCCCTCTCGAGCAAATCCTTCAGCTCCCCCGGCCGCACACCAGTGGGTGCTGCACTCTCTGGCCCCGCCGGACTCGGGGAGACCCTCCGCGACGACACCTCAGGGTTGTCTACCCCGCCTGACGGTGCGGCAGATGGAGGCGTCTCGCTCTCCATCATCTCCGGACGAAGGTCCCCCGAAGATGAGCTCAGCTGAGAAGGGCTGAGACCCAAACTACAAGGTAAAAACTTTGGTTATCCTCAGAAATAAAAATAGGGATGTCCTTATTACAAAACTCCCTTTTTCTACTTACGGCTCACCGGAGGGCTGATTCCTTGGGGAGATTGTGCGGCCGGGCTTCTCCCGCGCAGACCCTCCCAGTGAAGATTTCTTCCCCGCTTTGAGGCCTTAGCCTCCGGATCTTCTAAGCGGTCCTCTTCGCTCTCGAAGGAGGGATTCTTGATCCCCTTTTTGAAAGCCTCCTTAGTGGAGGCGTAGTTTTTCTGCTTTCCCTTCGCCTCTTTTGAAGGCGCAACCTCCAAAGATCTTGACTAACACGGATCCGGCGGGTCTCCGGAGGGGGGCTTGACATCGACGCTTTTGCTCGCGCTTATCCACTCCCGCTCAAAGGCTGGTTGGTTAAAAGGCAAATCCATGATATACTTAATGAATGGTATGTCCTACATAGGACTACTTACTTGAGTATCCGGCGATTGCAGCTTAGGCCGCCCTCGTTAATTCCTTGACACATCTCTTGTGATCCAAGAATGGTTTGTACATCTCCACGGGCGCCGCACTCCATGAAGTGTTGAGAGCTCGTGGTCCCTCCGGATTGAATTCCCACGCACGGAGGGGCGACGCTTGCAGGCGTAAGACGCCGAATCAAGATAACTCAGGCTACTACGACCGATTGATCTCCTCTCTTGAGGTCTCGAATCTGCCCCGCAATAGGGTTACGCCCTTGACGGCCCCCAATCAAGCCCTTTGTTTACCCATGACGCCACCGTTGTGGAGGGCCCGAGAGAAAGGCGGCGGCGGCCTCGTCACGCCTCGAGCGGTGATGTAGAACCACCCTATTGCCACAAGCCGAAGCCTCCCTGAAAAGAGCCCTCGCCATGGAGCATCGACCTCTTGCTTATAATCAAGCCTCAAGACTTCGCCGACGCCTCAATCATCTTCGCTCCACATTGAAGGTTTTGAGCCACAAACCGAAGTGAGGGGTAGTAAGGAGAAAGGCTTCGCAGATGACAATAAATGATGAGATGTGGAGGATGGACCCCGGAGCCAAGTCGTGGAATCCCAACCCATAGTAAAACATGAGCCCCTCATGAAGGGATCCATCGAAGCCTAGACTCGACGGGGTGAGACACGAACACAACACTCTCGCCAAAGCTCGAGTAGGAATGACTTGCCCTTGGGCAGGCAACCTATGCAAAATCTCGTAGGTTAAGTACCTGGCATCTCTCAGCTTTAGCACGTCCTCTTCCGTGACGGAGGAGGGCATCCACCGGCCCTGTAGGTCGGAATCGGACATTGTCGAAGGTCCGAAGTGCCCAAATCTGGAGCCCTGGGTATTGGAACTCGGGGCGAGGGGCGGATTCAACTGAGGATTGAAGAAAAGGAACGGGCCTTGGTCTCATTATAAAGAGGGAGAATACCAAGAGCCGTCCCCATGACCGTTTGGAACTCGCCTTCGATGGAGGGTGCATGGCAATGGGCGCGGTTGGGTTACCCACGTCCGTATTGATGGGAATCCTGGAATAAGGGGAACACGATCCGCTCGACAAGACGTGCTAAGAAACCGCCGCTAAACGCTACCGAGGTGGTATAATAAAAATGATTCGAGTAAAAGCTTGGTTGTGGTGTGACGTCATGCCACAAAATACGTCAGCAGATTGAACTTGTGTAAATATTATTCTCTCTACGGTGGCATGTGGAATTTATTTTACAGAGCCGGACACTATCCTGGTGTTCACAATCTTCTATAAATTATTCGGAGGAGGAACCCGCCTTGCAATGCCGAAGACAATGTGCGCGCCGGACTCGCTGCCATTGAAGCCTGGTTCAGGGGCTACTGAGGGAGTCCCGGACTAGGGGGTGTCCGGATAGCTGAACTATCATCATCGGCCGGACTCCAAGACTATGAAGATACAAGATTGAAGACCTCGTCCCGTGTCCGGATGGGACTTTCCTTGGTGTGGAGGGCAAGCTTGGCGACACGGATATGTAGATCTCCTACCATTGTAACCGACTCGGTAACCCTAGCCCTCTCTCGTGTCTATATAAACCGGAGGGTTTTAGTCCGTAGGACAGAACAACAATCATACCATAGGCTAGCTTCTAGGGTTTAGCCTCCTTGATCTCGTGGTAGATCCACTCTTGTACTACCCATATCATCAATATCAATCAAGCAGGAGTAGGGTTTTACCTCCATCAAGAGGGCCTGAACCTGGGTAAAAACATCGTGTCCCTTGTCTCCTGTTACCATCCGCCTAGACGCACAGTTCGGGACCCCCTACCCGAGATCCGCCGATTTTGACACCGACAAGGCCTAACATTTAACAACAAGCAAACATAGTCATTCAAACTGGTATTGTGCCAGTCTAAGTACACTGGTTGTTGTTAAATAAAAATGGAAAGGCGTGTTAACTATAAGATGTAGAAACCAAATGTACTCATTCATAGTGGTATTGTTGAAACTGGCACTGATGAAATTGAAATGCACATTTCATACTTGCACATATAGAACATCATGTTGTGAATAACTGGAATAAACAAGGCATACCACAAACAACCAAAGATAGCATTTGAAACTGGACATATGCTAACTACAAACAACCGAACAATCAAAAAACTTTAAAAGAGGCATATGCTAGCTATAACAGGTTTAACAGCAAGCATATATATATGCATTCCTATCGGTATGTTTAAAACTGGATTGATGAAATGTATTGCACTGTAAATAATTGCACATATAGAGCATCACATTGTGAACAACTAGAATAAACAAGGCATACTGCAAACAACCATATATAGCAATTAAAACTGGACATATTCTCACTACACTGCAAAAGGGACTCAACAAAACAAATCATGGGTTTCCTCCTATGAAGAGGCACAGCAAAACAAATCATGGGTTTCCTCACTTGTCATAGATGGGCTCGTTCCCGTGGGAAGAGTACAAACCCTGGATGCGCTCCATGTTGTCGCAGATGGGCTCCTTCCCCTTGGAAGAGCACAGTTGTACGGTGCCCTCCCTGATGTCGCAGACGGGCTCTTTCCCCTTGGAAGAGCAGATGGGATCTTTCCCCTTGGAAGAGCCGAAGAGGGTGCCTTCCTCGTGGTTGCTATCGATGAGGTCTGACTTGGAAGTTGTGGATCCCAAGCCAGCGTCGCAGAACATGTCCTTCAGAAATGACAAAAGGGGCTCGATGGTGATGTAGGATGGCAAATTCTTTACAGCGAGCCAGGAGATCAGCAACGGGGCGATGGATGAGATCGACGGCGGTTGAACCCGAAGGGTTGGGGTGGCCACTTAACTCGTGATATAGTTCGCCTCAAAGCCGCCGTTGTCGATTTACCTTGATGTCGTGAGTCTGGCGCTCGTGACATACCCGCATACTCTAGCCCGTTGATTGAGTGTTTGTGGCCAGTAATAGTCGTTAGCTCCCTCGGCGACGTCGGGCGAAGAGACCGCGATACACCTCTTTTTGGGCTAGTCGCTCCTCGAGCTCGATGGGAAGCATAGCCGGGCTTAGGCTGTGACGCTCTAGAGTGGGGATGGGGATGGGGATCTGTGGGAAAGGGGGCGTTTGGCAGGCATCATGTAAGAAACATAGGGCGGCCTGGGTATGGAGATCGGTGGGTAAGCTGCACGGGAAAACCATCGATGTTGACAATGGAGGCCTTTGCGGCGGGGGGGGCTTGCTAGTATTTCAAGCGAGGGAGGGGTTTTGCGTGTGTGTCTGGACGCGCCCGAGGAGGTTTTGGTGTCTGTGTGTGTGGAGGGGGGGTGTTTGAGGAAATGACACGGGTACTGAAAATTTTACTACGTGGGAGTGAAATGTTCGGGCTATTGAAAATTTTGATGATGGTGCATCGCACATGGTCCGGAGATAACAACTGTGTGTTATGAAACTGAAAAACCCTTGAGGCGGCCAGATATTTTTGATGGATGCAGGCGGTATTGGGAACAAGAAACATCACACACGGTCGAAACACAATAACTGTGTGTTATCACAACAGAAAAAAGCTTCAGGCGGGTAGATATTTTCGAGAGGGGAAGCCTCGTGGAGCCCAATGTACTGTGTGGATCTGTGCGTGACAGGGGAACCGACATGTCACACAGTTAGTTTGAGTGAACCGTGTCTGTTGCGTCATCCGACTTGTCTAATGTTCATAAATTTGGCGAAAAATGACGTGGGAGAGGGTCAGAACACGAACACACTTGCATGTGGACCAAATTTATGTATGAAAAGGGTGGTTTGATATTCAAATACCAAATGCAACTTTGTTGTGGCACCTATCTCACAAAGCGCACGGTATTGCTTGCCCCCCTTCGTGTCGGTAAGAAGGGAATCCTAAGCTATGAATGCACGCCCCCCCAATCGAGGGTCACCTAGCAAAGTGCGAAGTAGCTAACAGCCCCCCTCGTGTCGGCACGAAGGGAATCCTAAGCTATGAATGCATGCCCCCCATTCACCTAGCAAAGTGCGAAGTAGCAGCCCCCCACACTGTCAGTTAGTAGGCCAGAGAGGCATCTCACCAAGATGGATCGTAAAACAGACCAAGAATAATCCACCTTGGTCATACAACCTCTCTCTTGTTGTTGGTCAAAGTGATGGCCGCCCATGCGACCCCGAAGATGGGCTAGCTCGCTAATAAGCACGGAAGTAGCTAGTCCCCGAAGACAACCACTACATGCGTGTGGCCCAAACATATGTATGGAGAGGTGTGTTTTTAATACACAATGGATCAACTTTGATGTGGCACCGTGATTTCGAACTAGAAATCCCCAAACTGAGTGAGGGTTAGGTTGACGATGCATATGTATGTTACACCACACTTCAAGCCGCCGACGAGGATTGATGCATGCATGCGTGCATAGTATATGGCCTCAAACTTACTGAATCTCACCACGACCTATACTATGATAACACGAACCAAATGAAGAATCCGCCATGGTAACCTATCTTGTTGTTGGTCAAGGTGATCATGGATGCCCACGCGGGCCCACGAATATATAGGCTTGTCGCCGATAACCATGCGAGGGAGTGTACTGTTCGAAGACAACCACTACATGCATATGGATGGAGGTGATGCATGCATGCATGTTTGAATACCATTTCACAACATTGATGTGGCGCGTGTGTCGAAAATCGTATACTGCTGATACGTCCATTTTGCATCATGCTTTTATATCAATATTTATTGCATTATGGGCTATTATTACACATTATATCTCAATACTTATGGCTATTCTCTTATTTTACAAGGTTTACAACGAAGAGGGGAATGCCGCACCGAATTTCGGCCGAAAAGGAGCAAACGTTGAAACCTATTCTCGCACAACTCCAAAAGTCCTCAAACTCCACGAAACAACCTTTTTGATTTAATAAGAATTGATGAGCGAAAGAATAGGCCAGGGGCCCACACCGCCCAGTGACAGAGGGCGCCCTCAGAGGGCGATCCCCTATCTCCCGGGCCCCGTGGGCCTCCGACGCCCATCTTCTTCTATATCATCACTTTTACCCCGAAAAGATCGTGGGCAAGCTTACGGATGAAACTCCGCCGCCACGAGGCGGAACTCTGGCGAATCAATCTAGGGCTCATGAGCTGTTCTCGCCGGGGACACTTCCCGGAGGGGGAAATCATCACCAACGCTATCACCAACGATCCTCTCATCGGGAGGGGTCAATCTCCATCATCATCTTCACCAACACCATCTCCTCTCAAAACCCTAGTTCATCTCTTGTATCCAATCTTGTATCAAAACCACAAATTGGTACCGTGGGTTGCTAGTAGTGTTGATTACTCCTTGTAGTTGATGCTATTTGGTTTACTTGGTGGAAGATCATATGTTCAGATCCTTTATGCATATTATTACCCTCCGATTATGAACATGAATATGCTTTGTGAGTAGTTACGCTTTGTTCCCGAGGACATGGGTGAAGTCTTGCTATTAGTAGTCATGTGAATTTGGTATTCGCTCGATATTTTGATGACATGTATGTTGTCTTTCCTCTAGTGGTGTTATGTGAACGCTGACTACATGACACTTCACCAGATTTGGGCCTAGAGGAAGGCATAGGGAAGTAATAAGTAGATGATGGGTTGCTAGAGTGACGTAAGCTTAAACCCTAGTTTATGCGTTGCTTCGTTAGGGGTTGATATGGACCCATATGTTTAATGTCGTGGTTAGGTTTACCTTAATACTCCTTTTTGTAGTTGCGGATGCTTGCAATAGGGGTTAATCATAAGTGGGATGCTTGTCCAAGTTAGGGCAGTACCCAAGTACGGTGCACCCACATATCAAATTATCAAAGTAATCAACGCTAATCTTATGAACGTGATGAAAACTAGCTTGACGATAATTCCCAATGTGTCCTCGAGCTCCTTCTTCATTATTAGAATTTGTCCAGCTTATCCTTTGCTACCTAAAGGATTGGGCCACCTTGTCTGCACTTTATTTACTTTTTGCTCGTTATTATTTATCTTATCACAAAACTATCTATCACCTACTATTTCAAAGGCTTGCAGAGAAAACCTTATCAAAAACCGCTTATCATTTCCTTCTGCTCCTCGTTGGGTTCGGCACTCTTACTTATCTAAAGGACTACGATAGATCCCCTATACTTGTGGGTCATCAACTGCCCACACAGAGCGAGACCGGTTCATGACGTACACATGCATGTGTATGTGCTCAAACTGTATCATGCATGTCATCCCAGAGCATGACATATATATATATATATATATATCGTATTACAAGCAAAATAACAATCCCCTCCCAAGTCAAATTAACCTCTCTCATTGTTAGGCAAAAAGTAGTGATGGACCAAGTGGGCCCATAGATGGAAAGCATCGATATCGCTGATAACCGTACCTCTAAAGTGGGTGCGAGAGGACAACCACCATCGCTTTGCATGTGGGCCAAACATATGTTGAATACCCAAAATGCACATCTTTGATGTGCCACATGCCTGAAAACCCATAAATCATGCACCCACATAGAGCGAGGTTCATGAAGCGTACTACATATGATGGTCCCCTTCCCCCTCTACGATGCATACTATATGCTCCTACCATAATACAACCCAAAAAGAATCCTCATCGATGGTGAAATTAATTAATCTCTCCCGATGTAGGTCAAAGTGATGCATGCACTGACGATGGCCTCATGGGCCCATAGATGGAAGCATCACACGTGAGTGTCCTAGCTAGGATAACCACTGCCTGCATGCATGTGGCCTAAAGAGGTGTTGTGTGATGTTTGAATAGCCAATTTCACAACTTTGATGTGGCACGTGCCTCAGAAACCGAAAAGTCCCGACAGTGAGTGAGGTGTACTTGTTCAAGGACGCGTACGTATAGTATATATGCTAGTCCCCTCCCACCTCTTCGACGCGTACTATATACCAACATAACACAAACAAAAACGATCCTACCTTGCTGGTCAAATTAAACTCACTGCTGCACTAAAAAAAAGAGACATCCGTGACATTTTGGGCCGAACGAACTTTTTTCTGTCATACTTATGACATTTCTATGACGATAATTGTGACAAAATCCGGTATCATCATAGATGTGGTGGGCTCCTACTTCTATGACAAAAAATCATGATGTAATAGGCTTTTCGTCTGGGCGGGCCGGAGACGCAGTTGCATGACATTCTTTGGGCCATCCATGACGGAAAAAACCGTGGTAGAAGCGAGGGCGAGGAAAATTTTGGCGAGTTCCCGGTTACGGTGGGTGGTCGGGGGCTGAGCGATGCGTGTTTCTCTCATACACGACACGCTGCAGGTAAGCGGCGTTGGGCTCTAATCGACTTCGAGTGAGGCGTTGGGCTCTAATCAACCCGAGCGATCAGACCGCAGCTATGCGTTATCGAATCCCGAGCGATCGATCGATGGTCGTTAATCAACCCGATCGAAGCGATTCTTCAAGAATCGCCGCTAATCAAGCCGATCGATGCCGCCTGGATGAACAAAGGAGCGCTATGGGGGTGGAAGAACAAGGAGCATTGGGGGTGGATGAATAGGACCCCGTGGTGTTGCCTTTGGATGAACAGGACCCCGATCGATTGAGTCGGTTGGGGTTGGATGAACAGGACCTCGTGGAGGGCTGGATGAACATGACGACCCTATGGAGGGCTGGATGAACAATAGACGGTGGAGGGGTCTATGAACAGTAACCCATGGAGGGGTTGTTGAACAGGAGCCCGTGGAGAGGGGTGGTTGAACAGTAGCCGGTGGAGTAGCGCACGGTGGAGGCTGGATGAACAGGAGCCCGTGGATGAACAGTCGCAGGTGGAGGCTGGAGGAGATCGACGATGGATATGAACAGTAGGCCGTGGAGTCCCGTTTTGCAGTATCCACACCTCCCGATGAACAGGACCCCCGTTTCGACCGTAGCGCTCCAACACAAGTCCATTTCGTCTGCTTTTGGCGTTATGCCACACCCTCCCGATCAACAGACCTTGTTTCGACCGTAGGAGGTCCAAAGACAACTCCGCTTTCATCCGCTTTTGCGGTACGCTAGACCCTCCCGGCGAACAGATCCTGCTTTGAACGGTCCGGCCGAACACAAGGCCATTTCTCCGCTTGGCACGCCAGCCTCGCTTCATCGCCGTTCCGGCCCAAGCCGGTTGGCTCCTATGTGTTCCGCTGCTTCCCGGCGAACACGACGCATTCCGCTGCATCCCGGCGAACACGACGCATTCCGCTGCTCTCCCCATGAACACGACGCCGACGCAGCCCGCTCGACCCAGCCATCTACACGAGCCCCGCCATACGATGCGCGATTAGGCGTCGAGACCCCGCCGTATGTACGACGCGGGTCTGTATTTTCTTTCTTTGCCCATCGCCCAATCGTGGCACGCGTACATGCTACGACGCTTATACTACGACACGGCGCGTTTCTACATCGACCAAGATGTACGCATACGTCACACTGAATGACAATGCTATGTACGCTTCGACCAGGTGGGTCCCGACTATTAGGCACTTCCTTGCGTGCGAAGATGTAGTTGGTGGGTCCTAGCAGTCAGGGGGGCGAATCGTTTTTTTGCCCGGATGCACTTCCTGGTGTGCGAAGATGTAGCTGGTGGGTCCCAACTATTAGGGGGCGAATCATTTTTTCGCCCGTAATATGGACGCACTTCCTTGCATGTGAAGATGTAGCTGGTAGGTCCCAGCAGTCAGGGGAGAAACGTTTTTTTCACGAAATACGGTGGAACGTCCGGTGGGTCCCTGCTGTGTGATGCCCCCGATTCAATCATACACTAATCATGCACGCAAATGTGTACGATCAAGATCAGGGACTCATGGGAAGATATCACAACACAACTCTAAAAACATAAATAAGTCATACAAGCATCATAATACAAGCCAGGGGCCTCGAGGGCTCGAATACAAGTGCTCGATCATAGACGAAGTCACGGAAGCAACAATATCCGAAAGTACGTATATAAGTTAAACAAGTTTGCCTTAAGAAGGCTAGCACAAACCGATACAGACGAAGAGGCGATGCCTCCCGCCTCGATCCTCCTAAACTACTCCCGGTCGCCGCCACGGCCGCACGTAGTAGTAGGCACCTCCAGTAGTAGTCGCCGCCGACGGTATGCGCTCGCCCTGGTTCCCAAAGATCTCGGTTGCGACAACCGTAAAGAAGGGAAAGGGGAAAAGGGGAGAAAGCAACCGTGAGTACTCATCCAAAGTACTCGCAAGCAAGGAACTACACTACATATGCATGGCTATATGTGTAAGGAGTCCATATGAGTGGACCGAACTACGTAATGCCGTAATAAGAGGGGATAGCTAGTCCTATCGAAGACTACGCTCGCAGCCTCCGCCTTGCAAAGATGTAGAAGAGAGTAGATTGAAGTCCTCCAAGTAGCATCTCAAGTAGCATCTCCAAGAAGCATCTCCAAGAGCATCGCATAGCATAATCCTACCCGCAATCCTCTCCTCGTCAGCCTGCTAGAAAGCGATCACCGGGTTGTATCCGCACTTGGAAGGGTGTGTTTTATTAAGTATCCGGTTCTAGTTGTCATAAGGTCAAGGTACAACTCCGGTCGCCCTTTACCGAGGGACACGACTATTCAATAGATTAACTTCACCGCAGGGTGCACCACATAACCCAACACGCTTGATCCCATTTAGCCGACACACTTTCTCGGTCATGCCCGCCTCGAAGATCAACACGCCACACCCCACCTAGGCACAACAGAGAGGTCAACACGCCGGTCTAACTCCTATGGCGCAGGGTCCGCCCATCGCCTTTGCACACCAAGACGCTATGTGACGCTGCCGAAGCGTAACTAGCCCCTTAATACAAGTGCAAGCTTACGCCCAATCCGCACGCGCCACTCGGCCGATGTCAAGAAGGCTTCGGCCGATACCACGACGCCGGATACCCATAACTACTCCCGCCAGAGATGGTTAGTGCGATAGACCAAATGGCCGACTCGATCAAATACCCAGATCTCAAGCGCAGTTAAGTATCCGCGAACGCCGAACAGGCCAGCCCACTGCCTCCTAGGTGGTCTCAACCTGCCTGCCGCCGCCACAAAGTAACAATGGGGCCGCTGGAACCCAGCCCACCTCTACCGGATGGAGCCACCGTCTTTCAAATTTCTCATCGTAATCACTTATGGGTACTCAATGAGTCAATTCGACTTTAGTCACCATCTCAGATAGTATGTATGTATGTATAGTATATACCCATGATCACCTCCCAAGTGATCACGCCCGATAGTATAGCAAGGCGATCGACAAGAATGTAGGGCCAATGATGATAAACTAGCATCCTATACTAAGCATTTAGGATTGCGTAAGGTATCAACAGATGTAGCAACAATGTCGCTATGCATCGTAATAGGATCAACAGTAGCAAGAATATGCTACACTACTCTAATGCAAGCAGATAGAGGAGAATAGGCGATATCCGGTGATCAAAGGGGCTTGCCGGTTGCTCGGGCAAGGAGGGGTCGCCAACTCGTAGTCGAACTGGGGTCGCCAAGCGCCTCGGGGTCTATCGAAAAGAAGTAACGAGAGGGAACACAATAAATAACAGAGCAATCAAAGCATCACAAAGCATAACAAGACAATACACGTGTTCGTGTGCCCTAACGCGTAGTAGGTGATACCGTGAAGGGGAAACATCCGGAAAGTATCCCGTGTTTCGCGTTTTGACAGTGATCCGAGGGGAAAGTTATGTAGTTCGATAGGTTAGGATGTGTGGCGGACGAACAGTCAAGGTGATCCGAATTGCCTCGCTGCTCGAGCAACTTTCATGTACAAAGTTTTTCCATCCTGCTACGGTTTATTTTATACTAATTTTAAAAGATTTAATCATTTTAGAATTTATTTAATTATTTAGTTCTAACATTATACGTATAGTGTATGCCGACGCCATCATGATGTCAAGAGTCAATGTATGCTGACGGGTCAAACCGACATGTGGGTCCCATCGGTCATAGACTCAGTTTAACTAAACGGGTTAATTAGACTAACTAAGTGATTAGACTAATTTATTTTAATTGATTAGTTAAATAGGATTAATTAACTTAATTAACTCATTAACTAATTAATAATTTATTTATTCTAACATTCTTTTATTCTCTTTTTTTAACAAAATCGCTCAAGGGCCCCCGTCATTGGCCTAGGGGCCTTAATGTGTCAGAGAACGGGCGCGGGCGCCACCATGGGCACGGTTATGGGCAAGGGCGCCTGGCCACGGCCAGGAGTGTCATGGGCGAGGCCAACAGCCTGTAGGGCTGTCAAGGCATGGGCAGGGGGAGGAGGGCTGCCGATCATGGCGGTGCGCCACCCGCGTGGCGAGGCATGGCCCTCGCACACCAAGGCGTGGCTACTGGCGCAACCACACGCTGCCGGGCGATCGGCGAGGGGGGGCGCCAAGGCGACATCAAGGGGCAGTCCCAAGAACGGCGGAACGACGGCGCGGCAAGCAAAGAAGGGCAACAACGGCAGCTAGCGGCGAAGCAAGCGTAGGACACACGGGAGGGGGTTTAGTCCCCACCCCACGCTGCAGGGGTTCAACGCAGGCTCGTGGAGCCGCCGAGGGGAGGCGAGGACGAGCAGTCCGCGAGGGGGAGGATGGGGACAAGCGACGTGACGATGTGGTCAAGGCGGAGAGGCTCCGCGAGGTGGCTTTCTAGGCAGCGGCGACATGCGCGCCGATCCCGCCGCAGGTTGTCAGGTGGACGTGGTCGCCTAATCCCGATCCGATCGGGGAGTGGGGGGAGAGAGCGAGTGGATCGTGCGGGCGGGGGGGGAGGCGAGTGGTGAGTGAACCGCTAGGGCTCCGGCCGCCTATGGGGATAAGGATGCGATGGGGGCGGCTGGGCCTGTGGGCTGGTGGGTTGATGCCCGCCATGCCATATGGCGGGGGCGGTTGGCCCTGGGGTTGTTCTTCCTGCTTGTTTTGTTTTTCCTTTTCTTCTTCTTTTTTTATTATTTTCTGTTTTCATTTATAGTTTAAAGCAGTTAGGCACTTTGTAAAATTATGCTTTCTTCAATGTAATTACTTTAGCGATATTGGTCACACACCGAACATTTTTGTTTAATATTTTAAAACTTTTATTGTTTGCCTCGGTTTTATATTTGAAATTCGAACTAGGTTTCGAACTAACGCGAGTTTATCCACAGTAACCGAGGTGACGTGGCATCATTAGTGGGGATCACTGTAGCGTAAGTATCCGGGCATCACAATTCTCCTCCACTACAAGAAATCTCGTCCGAGATTTAAGAGGGAGTAAGGGGAAAGTTCTCGTTACGATATTCTATCGGGCCTTCTCAAGAAGTTAATCCTTTCGTTGATGTCTTCAATTCTTTATTCCAAAGAATTATGATGAAGTTGTCGCCCTTTCTTCGGGAACTCCATCGCATTTCACGTAATAGGTAAGGGCAGCTCTACAATGATGGGATGTTATAAGGGAAATTTATCCGGGGTATCCCAAGAATGAATATATGAGTATCTCTCGAGTTGAACAAATGGCACACATCGAGAGCAAAGTAAGACGGTGCGATAAGAAGTTTCAAGCGGATAGGCAATCGTTCATTGCCTGAAGCAGAGTGCGAAAGGGGTTCAGAGCAACGGGAATAAGTATTGCGTCCGATACTGTAATAGATCAATGTGCAAGTGGTCCGTGAATTACATACAAAGTCAAGCACGAGGAATAACTTTGACAACAGGTTGTACAGGAGAGTCAGGTTTCGATCCTGGGACCTGTGGGTTATGGGCCCACCATGTGGGTTGAAAATAGGAAAGGTGGTGACATCTTGCATAGCCGCGACAGGGAGGCATGTCAGTGGGCAGCTTGTCAGCTATGTCATCAACAATGTCGGTACCAAGGACGAGGAACAAAGAGAAACTATTTTCCTGCTCATTGAACGAGGCGAACCAATTGGCAAAGTTCTCACCCATCGGTGGTTACCGGAATGTCATCAACAATAGTAACAGGGTCTTACAGACAGAGTGGTACAACAAGGTGCTTACCTAAGCAGGGAATTATCTCTCGCCGCTAAGTCGACATGTGAAAGGTTAAGCAAAAGAATGGAAAGGAAAATGTGATTATCGATTAAATGTAACAATGGAAAGGGAAAGTGTGTTTAAACACATATTTCGTGAGTATATCCTTCCCAAGGACAAGCAGAGCAAAATATCCATGACAGAGATAATGTAGAAAACCCTTTAGGTAAGGGAGAGAAATTTCTTGACATTACCCAACCCATACAACGGTGTTTGGATAATTGAGCAGAAACATTTAGCATTGGGCTTCAAATGTTCTTATTGAAGATCGGAGTAGCATGACTTGCTTCGAGATAGCATTGACATGGTCTTCAAGCAAAGGTCGGACTTTGGATACGCAGGATCCATTAGATAACTTATTAAACAAGGCATTCAAGTTCCTCATGGAAATTGGTTAACCTTGTTAAAAAGGAAACTATAACAATAGGCCATTCGCCAGTGTGTGCTAAGCATGACATCACCTTACCGAGTCATATAAAGACCGATGTTATAACGCTTTGAAATATGTTCCAACCATCATATCTCGATCGAGGTTCAGATCCGATTGGTGTCGGATACCTCCGACTTAGTATGCCCGAGAAGAAAAGGTGCAACACAATTGACGAGATGACAATGTAAGATTCTCGAAAAGAACTATGAAGTGATTTCCGCTAACAAGAGTTCATCATTAACCCAAGGAGAGGACAAGGAGGTGTCCGTGAACTCAACGGCAATTCATCGAGATTTCCAAAAGATGGATCTCCACAATTATGAACAAGGAGATAACATTTGTCGATCAAATGATATAAGGAAGTATGCTCGAGGAAAACATACACAATTAAACGTTGGTTGAAAGGTGCGCCCAAAATATGGGTTGGGTTGCACGACCAATGTCGTAATGGTGATTTAATAAGCCATAGTCGAGAATGAAACTATAGACAAATAACTTCAAAGCAAGAGGGTTGCTCAAGTTTCGAATTTACACATCACGCACTATCTCGCCGGTATTCCGTTAGAAATATCACGGGACCAAGAAAAGAATGGTGATGTTAATAAGTATCACCGGTATCAAGAATTCTTAAGGGTGGTGAATTTCTACCACATCTTTGACATAAAAGATGGCAATACTCCAAGGTAGAACATAACATAAGTTGGATAGCAAGGATCTCAAGGTACGACACAAAACATGAACAAGTTTGTGTTGAGGAAGGCATAAAGTGGCCGATGATAACGCAATCATCGAGGGCAAGGATGGTATTTCCCATCATGAATTTGATTGATATCCTCGAAGAGCATGTAATGGTGATGATGATCATCACAAATTTTATCGAGAGGTTTCATGAAGATGTAATCGACATCCACTACATCAAGTAAAAGGACCGATGCAAAGAAAAGATTTTTTTTGAACCACGGATACGACACTAGCTCGGAATCAACCTTGTTGTTCAAGGTGGAATGATAAGACGAGGAAATCGACATAAGCTTAGCTCATCATCGAAGGTTGTGCTCCGTGATTAAGGACCGGTAGCACGCTTAAATTTAGCATGATAATGATATAGCCGATCGCTAGGAATGACTTGAAGGATTATTTAACTCAGAACCAATGAAAATTACTTAGAGTTATTGAATCAAGTGCGTAATCGATTCACTTACCGGTGTTCTCGAGTGAAATAACTCAGAACCCAGGGGAAATCTGAAAATCGGTGAGAAGCAATAATAGATGAAGACTCATAAGAAGCAACACAGTTCTTAGATATTCTCGAGATACCCGAGGGTAGATCAAGGTAGAGGTTGGACTGGTGTATTGACTTGCAAAAGACAAGTGCTTAAACTTGCACAAGAAATGGTATTTAAAGGAGAACATGGTCGGAACCACGATTGCAAAAGGCCAGATCCCAGATATAAGACAAACTTATACCAAAGGAATAATTAATTTAAGAGAAGCTTTAATGATACGATCTACATCGTGTCCATGGGCATGAACACAAAGTTCAAGGTCGACTCCCACTTCTACAATGCCTAACCTATCATTTACTTCTCGTTTTTCGAATAAGTTGTAGAGCAGAAAATTATCCGTAAAAACACCGTAAAGGTATGACTCGTGAAAACTTTCGGGTTCACACGGTTTAGAGAAGGCATATGTTCAACCCATAAGGGCTTTAGAAGAACGCACTCACAAGCTTCGAGTAGATAATACAAGCTCGAAACTAGAGTATGGTTATCAAAGTAGAGGATACAAATTACCAAAGGCATTATATACCCATGGAAAGGCTCACAAGGTTATTGAATATGAAGGGCGCTGTCGATAAAATCCAACAAAGGATCCGTGGTCCACAAGGGATCCGACATGAGCATCGGTACTCAATTAGAGGAAGAAGAATACAAGGAGATCAGATTATAGAAACAATCGACTAACTCAATTGTCAAATGCAAAGGAATTATGATTTAAATCAAGGGATCAAGCAATGCTCGATTAGGGATGGATAAGTTGAATAGCCTTAGGGTACAATCAACTACAATTGACCGGTCGAGAACTAATTCCAGCTTAAAAGAATGGCAGCTCACCGGAAAGGTAATTTATAAGGATCAATGATGATTATGCATATTCGCAAACATGTTGAGTCAATAGCCTCAAAATGATAATGACAAGGGATGCCATTAAGATTACAAGACTTATGGGATTAACCATAATGCAAGTAAGCAAGAATTTCAAGAGCAATAGGTTGCTAAGGATTTTCGGAAGATCGGGTAGTATTTGAATGTATTTTTGTGAAATACATGAACAACTTTGGACAAACGAATACTCGGCAAGCGCAAGTAATTATCCGTAGGGGTATTCATGCAGCAAGAAACTGCAGGGCAGTAAGCGTAAGGAATTCTCAGAATATCGAGGAGTATTTCAAGACATCTTGTAATAACAAGAGCAACTGGGGATGACAATATGAACGATAGGTGTAAGTAGTTATCCATACGGATTTGCGGTGGAAGGGGAATTGCAAACGCGATGAACACAAGTTCTCAAGTTAACAGCGGAGAGTATCTTCAAGGTCTTCAGTGCAAAGACGATCATCAGGAATAAGGGGCTCTCCGGTGAAAGTGATAACGAGATCCTAATGTTAGATTTAGTAAAATTCATTTAACCCGAATAGAGGAGAGATCAGAGTCCTAGAGTAAAGGTCGAGGAGTAAAAGATCCTAGTACCACCCAATGGCGACGTGGGCCCGTAAGGCACACAGCCATGTTAGTAAAAGTTTTTGCAATGTCTAGACTCGACTTCGACCAAGGAGTGTGGAAGGGGATTTCACAGCAGCTTGGCTCGATATAAACTTGTGATGCTCCCGATTCAATCGCACACTAATCATGCACGCAAACGGTAATGATCAAGATCGTGGACTCACGGAAGATATCACAACACAACTCTAAAACATAAATAAGTCATACAAGCATCATAATACAAGCCAGGGCCTCGAGGGCTCGAATACAAGTGCTCGATCATAGACGAAGTCGCGAAGCAACAATATCTGAGTACGTACATAAGTTAAACAAGTTTGCCTTAAGAAGGCTAGCACAAACCGATACAGACGAAGAGGCACAGCCTCCCGCCTCGATCCTCCTAAACTACTCCCGGTCGCCGCCGCCGGCTGCACGTAGTAGTAGGCACCTCCAAGTAGTAGTCGCCGCCGACGGTGGCGCCTGCTCCTGGTTTCCAAAGATCTGTTGCACAACCGTAAAGAAGGAAAGGGGGAAAAGGGGAGAAAGCAACCGTGAGTACTCATCCAAAGTACTGCAAGCAAGGAACTACACTACATATGCATGGGTATATGTAAGGAGGCCATATGAGTGGACCGAATCGCAGAATGCCGTAATAAGAGGGGATAGCTAGTCCTATCGAAGACTACGCTCGAAGCCTCCGCCTTGCAAAGATGTAGAAGAGAGTAGATTGAAGTCCTCCAAGTAGCATCTCAAGTAGCATCTCCAAGTAGCATCTCCAAGAAGCATCTCCAAGAGTATCGCATAGCATAATCCTACCCGCAATCCTCTCCTCGTCGCCTCGTTAGAGAGCGATCACCGGGTTGTATCCGCACTTGGAAGGTGTGTTTTATTAAGTATCCGGTTCTAGTTGTCATAAGGTCAAGGTACAACTCCGGTCGCCCTTTACCGAGGGACACGGCTATTCAATAGATTAATCACCGCAGGGTGCACCACATAACCCAACACGCTTGATCCCATTTGGCCGACACACTTTCCGGTCATGCCCGCCTCGAAGATCAACACGCCGCAGCCCCACCTAGGCACAACAGAGAGTCAAGACGCCGTCTAACTCCTATGGCGCAGGGTCCGGCCCATCGCCTTGCACACTCAAGTTATGCAGACGCTGCCGGAAGCGTAATCCAGCCCCTTAATACAAGTGCGTGCTTACGCCCAACCGCCACGCCACTCAATCGCCGACGCCAAGAAGGCTTCGCCGATACCACGACGCCGGATACCCATAACTACTCCCACGAGATGGTTAGTGCGATAGACCAAATGGCCGACTCAGATCAAATACCCGATCTCGCAAGCGTGTTAAGTATCCGCGAACGCCGAACAGGCCAGCCCACCTGCCTCCTAGGTGGTCTCAACCTGCCTGCCGCTCCGCCACAAAGTAACAAATGGGGCCGCCGGAACCCAGCCCACCTCTACCGATGGAGCCACCGTCCTTTCAAATTTCTCATCGTAATCACTTATGGGTACTCAATGAGTCAATCGACTTTTAGTCACCATCTCAGATAGTATGTATGTATGTATAGATATACCCGTGATCACCTCCCAAGTGATCACGGCCCGATAGTATAGCAAGGCGATCGACAAGAATGTAGGGCCAATGATGATAAACTAGCATCCTATACTAAGCATTTAGGATTGCAGGTCGTATCAACAGATGTAGCAACAATGTCGCTATGCATCATAATAGGATCAACGGAAAGCAAAGAATATGCTACACTACTCTAATGCAAGCAAGATAGAGGAGAATAGGCGATATCCGGTGATCAAAGGGGCTTGCCCGCTGCTCTCGCAAGGAGGGGTCGCAACTCCGTAATCGAACTGGGGTCACGGCAGTCTCGGGTCTATCGGAAAGAAGTAACGGAGAGGGAACACAATAAATAACAGAGCAATCAAAGCATCACAAAGTGTAACAAGACAATACGCTGTGTTCGTGTGCCCTAACGCGTAGTAGGTGATACTGGAAGAAGGGAAACATCCGGAAAGTATCCCCGTGTTTCGCTTTTACAGTGTGATCCGGAGGGGAAAGTTGCGAGTTCGATAGGTTAGGGATGTGGCGACAAACAGGCTGCGATCCGAATTGCCTTGCCGCTCGAGCAACTTTCATGTACAAAGTTTTTCCATCCGGCTACGGTTTCTTTTATATTAATTTTAAAAGATTTAATCATTTTAGAATTTATTTAATTATTTAGTTCTAACATTATCCGTAATAGTGTATGCTTGACGTCATCATGATGTCAAGACTCAACAGTATGCTGACGGGTCAAACCGACATGTGGGTCCCATCGTCATAGACTCAGTTTAACTAAACCGGTTAATTAGACTAACTAAGTGATTAGACTAATTTATTTTAATTGGATTAGTTAAATAGGATTAATTAACTTAATTAACTCATTAACTAATTAATAATTTATTTATTCTAACATTCTTTTATTCTCTTTTTTTTAACAAAATCGCTCAAGGGGCCCCCGTCATCGGCCTAGGGGCCTTAACAGTCGAGAAACGGCGCGGGCGCCAACAAGGGCACCTGCTATGGCAACGGCGCCAAGGCCGCCGCGGCAGGGAGTGTCAGGGGCGAGGCCAATAGCTGTAGTGGTAAGCCACGCATGGGCGCGGGCGGGGGGAGGAGGGCGCGCGATCATCATGCGGCGCCACCCGGCGGGCGAGGCATGGCTCGCACGCCAAAGTGTACACGGGCGCAACCACAATGTGGGGCGACGGCGGTAGGGCGGCGAAGGCGACATCAGTGGGGCAGTCCGGCAACGGCGGTGAACGACGGGCGTGGCTAAGCAGCAGTGGCAACAACGGCAATAGCGGCGAAGCAAGCGTATGAAACACGGAGGGGGTTCGGGGTCCTCAC
This sequence comes from Aegilops speltoides, assembly GCA_021437245.1. Lineage (NCBI taxonomy): Eukaryota > Viridiplantae > Streptophyta > Magnoliopsida > Poales > Poaceae > Aegilops > Aegilops speltoides. Next base: position 185,411,358 of record CM038144.1, read on the forward strand.
CCCACGCTGCAGGGGTTCAGCGGCGAGGCTCGGTGGAGCCGTCGAGGGGGAGGCAAGGACGAGCAGTCCGGCGAGGGGGAGGATGGGGACGAGCGACGTGACGATGTGGTCAAGGCGAGAGGCTCCAGCGAGGTGGTTTCTAGGCGGCGCGACATGCGCGCTTGATCCAACAGAGGGTCGCTGGGCAGGGACGTGGTCGCCTGATCCCGATCTCGATCGGGGAGGGGGGAGAGCGAGTGGATCGTCGGGGGGGGGGCGAGTGGTGAGTGAACCGCTAGGGCTCCGGCCGCCTATGGGGATAAGGATGCGATGGGGCGGCCGGGCCTGTGGCTGGTGGGTTGGATGCCCGCTGGGTCAATTATGGTCGGGCCGGTTGGCCCTGGGGGGGGGGGTTGTTCTCCTTCTGTTTGTTTTGTTTTTCCTTTTCTTCTTCTTTTTTATTATTTTCTATTTTCATTTATAGTTTAAAGCAGTTAGGCACTTCGTAAAATTATGCTTTCTTCAATGTAATTACTTTAGCGATATTGGTCACACACCGAACATTTTTGTTTAATATTTTAAAACTTTTATTGTTTGCCTCGGTTTTAAATTTGAAATTCGAACTAGGTTTCGAACTAACGCGAGTTTATCCACAGTAACCGAGGTGACGTGGCATCATTAGCGGGGATCACTGTAGCGTAAGTATCCGGGCATCACATGCTGTCAGGTGGAGCAATCATTATTTTTCGCGTAATAAGGAGGCACTTCCTTGCTGCGACCGTGGACCCAGCTATCAGCCTCTCCACATACAGTCGACGTTCGATGGAAGTTGTTCCTTGACCATGTTGACCACGCCGTACCGAGAGTACCAGGGCGGTGGACGACGGCGAGGCCTAGGAAGGGGACGACGCGGAGCCGGGGAAGATGCGGCAGTGGATGCCCACACGTAGAGGAGTATGAGGGTTCACTCGTTCGGCTGCGGTGCGAGGATGCCGTCGTCGCAGAATAACAGGGGGTGTGGGTGAGTAGAGGGATGGCCTTCCAGCGGTGGGAGTAGTAGGGGGCGGTGAGGCTTTCGCAGCATCACAGCCGGCCACGGGAGGCAGGAGCACGCGACACGACCGGCGCTGCTTTGGGCGGCTGGAGCAAGAAGACCAGAGGTTGAAGAAGCACTACGGCCGTTGGATGGACATCATACGGTCACTAGAGCTAGAATTGTTCATATTGACTAAGTTGACAAAGCCCTCCGTCCCCGTCAACTTAGTAGGCCCACAAGTCAGCCTCCCACCAAGGTGGTTCCCACCAGCGTGGGGAGTATTCATTTTTTTTTATGTAATAAGGAGGCACTTCGTGGGTCCGAGCCGACAGCGGGGAACATTTTGTTTATGAAATACGGTGGTCTGTCAGTGGGCCCCAAAGCAATGTGGGGGAACCATTTTTCGCAAAATATGGTGGCCCGTCCCAAAGGGTCCTCGCTATCGTGGAGGAATCATTATTTTCACGAATAAGGAGGCACTTCCTTGTCGCGTCGTGGACCCACTGCCGCCTTCTCCATCGACAAAGACACTTCCGATGGAAGTCGCCTCGACCACGTTGACCACGCCGCGTTCCGTTGCATGCATGAATCCATGGGTGTGGTGCGTCCCCACTGTCGGCCTCTCACGTACAGTCATCTTCCGATGACTCTCGGTTGTTGACCACACCGTGCCAAGCGCACCAAGGCCGATGGACGACGGTGAGGCCCCAGACTGGAACGACCTGTAGATGGGGAAGACGGGGCAGTGGATTCGCAGATGGAGAGGAGTGGCAAACTTGACTGGTTCGGGTCCACGGCAGCACAGCCGCGGTGCCGCCACGGGAGACATGAGCAAGAACAGAGGTTGAAGAAGGAGCACGGCTGTTGGATTAACATCCAACGGTCCAGCTGCTAGAATCATTTGTTGATTAAGTTGACAAAGCCCTCACAGACATGTTCGCTTAGTAGGCCCCCAAGTCAGCCACCAACCGACGGGTCCCACTGCCAACGAGGAATAATTTTTTCGTGATAATAAGGAGGCACTTCCTTCAGAAGCGAAGATACACCGGTGGGTCCCAAATTGCCGTGGAGGAAACATTTTTTTCAGCTTAATAAGGAGGAACTTTCCTTGCATGTGACCATGGACCTCGTGGGTCCCAGCCGTCAGGCTCTCCACGTAAAATCCTCTTCCGATGACTCTCATTTGTTGACCACGCTGCACCGAGCGCAGCGAGGCGGTGGGCGACGTCGAGGCCCCGGACGAGAACGACTCGGGGATGGGAAGACGCGGTAGTGGAGTCGCAGATTGAGAGGAGGAGAAGGGTTATAACTGGTTCTGGTGCGGCGTGGGGCTGCAGTCAGTGGAGAATAATAGGAGGTGTGGAGGGTGGAGGGATAGCCCGGCAGGCGGTGGAAGCGTCAGCGCGATGCGCGTTAAGCAGAGCCGCTAGTCACGGAGGCTGGACCAAAGTGTCCCGGCGACGCCGAGGAAGAAGACGAGAGATTGAAGGTGCATGCCGCCGTTGGATAAAAATCCAATGGCTATGGATGTCATAATCATTTGTCGACCAAGTTGACAAATACCGCTGCGAGGCTTCACCTATTGGCCCACATGTCACCGCAAAAATGTGGCATATATTTAACCCATGTTTTCTAGAATGTACAGTCCATTTGCTGGGCTGGGTGAACAAATAATTTCGCGTCAATTAGGCCCATTTATATTTTCTAAGAAATTCCAGCCCATTTGCACTTCCTTGAAATACACGAATTAGTTGGGCTCGTTATATATATAATGTTATGTTAGAAGGAGCAATTAATATCAAAAAATAATCCGGAGAGGCACATTATATATATATATATATATATATAATTAATAAATTAGCGAGTTATTGCTCAAAATAAAAATGAGCGCGTTATTATTAAATTGGTCCTTAAAATTTTCGCATGCTTTTGTACGTAATCACCAGGATTTTCCTTGCCTGTGAGTCAAAAACAACCAGGATTTTCCTCGCCAACTTCTGTTAAACATTTACTTTTATAAGTTAATAACACGTGGGATGTTTTTATAATGTATATATAAGTCTCTATAAAATATACGATAATAGTAATAATATAAATATATATAATGTGGTTAGAAGGGAAAACAAAAATTGGACACAACATTATTATTCTTATATATAGATAAAGACCTATGTTTTGTTAAAAAAATACATTGGGCTGCCGATCTTTAAGAAAAAGCCCATAGGCCGGTATGGAACTCAAAAAGTAAGTTGAAACCACTATCTCCGTATGTCGTGGGCTACACATGTTAAAATATAAAACATAGGCCTAGATGATACTTGTTCACCCTCTGGAAAAAAATGGTACCAGATCCCCGAGCGAACTGGATTAAAGAAGGGACCGGCGGCACGACTGAAGAAGCACATCAGGAGCGATTTTTGTCTTTAGTGGATGGCTCTCGATAGCATTTTTTTTACTTGCCTCTGCACCATACAACTTGCATTTTTAGCCTCCGAGCCCATCGTGGTGGACCAGCAGCCCATTTGCTGGGTGGGCCAACCTACAGAAACCAACACTCAATTTTTCATCAAGCCCCAAAACAACGCAGTACTATGTTTGTTTTGAGGCCGAAAACAGTACGACAGGGGTTGAGCGGGGGAGAGGGGAAGACAGAGTAATAAAAAGATTAAAAAGAGCTGATGCGCCGTTGCTACCCTAACAAAGCAGGTGCAATTCTTCTCGGGAAGAAGGTGTGCCGTTAATACCCACACGACACATACCCCACAGTAGGCATACTAACAGGTTCACACACAAATACAACAAAAAAGGTAAACATTCGTATCAAACTCAGGTTCACAGGACACGTTCATATTCATAGCCAACATTCACTATCAAGAAGTCAAAAGATTCATATATACACAAGTTCCGCATATCTATGCATCCAAATGATTGATAGATCACACGACAATATTCATACATAATTCACAAAAAGATTCAGATATACACATGTTCAATATGTTTATGCATCCAAATGATTGAGATCACAGCCAATATGATCCATGGACGAACTTTAGTTACCTCTAGGGTACAGACTGGTAAATGGTGTTCAGTCGGAGGTACTTCTTGCTAAAATTAATTCTTGTACGAGTAAACTTTCGAGTACATAAGAGGCAGCACAGACAATCTAAACTTTGCTTGTAGGTTTATCCTAAAATAGTGGCCTCGTGCCGAGGGAGGTTTGAGAAACTTGGCCACTACTTCATCCAACTAGTTTACTGGCTCATCTTGGTCCTGTAGCTCACCAAAATTCTACATTGCAGACGAGAAAGGAGGCGGTTGAGAAAATGAACCACCCAAATTTTTTGTGCAGTTCAACCGAAATGGAGCATCTCGGCGCAAGGCATCGATTATGCCGATGAATATACACGTCAACCAACTTGTCTGGAATCTTTAGACTCCATGCTATACAGTTCGCTACCATATCTGCCAATAACCGAAAGGCACATGTTGGGTCCAAAGACTGGACCGTGTTCTTCTGGGCTATGCGCCAAGCAATATTTTTGGCGTTCACTCTCCTAATACTTGGATTTTGACAACCGGTTGACGCTGGTTGATACTCTAATGAATATAGGCACTTCTTGTCAACATCGATGCTTGTCTGAGTGAACTTTGGAGTACATAGCAGCAACATAAGTATCTATCCATCTGATCATTTTGTGCGCTTCTACCAAATCACCCAATGCAATGATTTGCCCATGAAGTTCAGCTCCAAGTTACTCCTTTATAAAATTGGCAAACAGTAGCACAATACCAAATTACCAATACATGACAAGCACAATAATCAAGATAAAGACCAAGACCAACCTGTGTGAGGTAGCATATCAATTACTATTTCCTTTACCGAAGCCGAGATAAGCGGGCGATCGACAAAGAAAGGAAGAAAGCAGGCTGAGATTAGCGACTGACAGGAAAGGACGGATGCTGTTGAGGCAATGAAGCACCCAAAGTTTGTGTAGTTCCACCAAAATCGAGCATCCCTATTGGCACATATATTGAGAGAGTGAGATTACTATAATAGTGGGACTAGTTGATGAAACATACACTAACAAATAGAAGCACCCTCATTATCTTAATGGGTAAAGTTAGCAACATAGTAGTCTTGCTTAAAGAGAGGTATTAGTTTATTTAATCAGCACCAATTAGCTCAACACCCAAAGCATTGCCATTTATCATAGGTTGTAGAACTTTAACGTGCAAAGATAAAGGAGTTCTCATGACAGTAGCATGAAACAAATAGAGATGACATCAAACTAATATGGATGAAGGCCTTAGGCCCATACCAACCTGAGAAAAAAAGCTTATTCATGTAGTCCCATAAGAGATGATAAAGCACTCACTGGAATCACTCAATAGTATATATTTTTGTGCACTTCAAATGTATGGTTGAAATCACTCTTGTTTACCAAAGGTCGAGATTATATCGAAGATTATCAAGAACTTCCAGCAGAAAGTTAAAGCAATCGGCCGATACGCTTCATTGTATTGTCTTGTGTAGTTCCACTAAAATGTATGATTGGCACAACATGATCCCTGTTTGCACAAGTAGGAACAAGGTGAAACCTTCATTAGCTTAGTGAGAAAGGATAGGAAGACATTATCATATTACTCTAACAGTAGTATCAAATACATGATGGACAATACGCAAAACATTGCCTCATTGAACCAATGGCAATAAATTGACATGCAAAACAATAACACTATTATGTCATGACAATAATAATATTCCCTCCCTGCTCCACCACATGATTCACCTCCATAGACAAACATACACACGTACATGATTCAACATAGGGTCCTACTAAAGATTTGTTTAACTCCGACAGGAAAATTAGGCAGCAATAAATTAGTGGTACTTAAGTACTCCTAATTAATTAAGTGAGACAATGTATGGAAGGGCTCCGGAGGATCGCCTCACATGTAAGGTAGTCATTGCCGAGTCCTTGAATGGCCTCGGCCGAGGCCTCCGCTTCAAAGAAGCTCGCTTTGGCACTCGCTTATTCTTCTTCTTCTTCCTCTTCATGCTCTGCTTTCTTTCTCCTCACCAAGCAGGTGAAACCAAGTACATGATTGGCCTTCTATTTCGTAATTGGTTTTGTCATGAGGGAGTACAAGTGTACTAGTTAAAAATAGCATTATTTTCTCATGGCAGTCGGAAAATAGAGATGAACACATGCATTAAATATCATTCTTACCTAAAGGAAGGTTATGGCGCCAATATGGATGATGAGGATTGGAACACAGATCTCCCTTTGTGCAGTTCCACCGAAATGAACCAACTGTTCCATTCTGACATTCCAGTTAAACAACACAAAAGTCACTTCCTTTAAGAACAGTTTTGTGAAGTGCACCAAAAGGTCACAACAGCAGAATTGGATATCCTTGTTTGCACAAAAACCTACAGAGGAAATAGTCAGAGTCTCTACAGGCAAAAACATTTGGCTACACTTGTCATGGCTTATAACAGTGGCATGACTTCATTTTTACCAGGGGCATTAGATTAAGAATAGCTAAATATTTGGTATAAGGGCATGGTATAGTGGGTGCACCAGCAGTCCAGCACCATGTACGTAAACATGGGCATAAATTGGTGATTCATAGTTTGTTGCCTCGAGAAACAAACATCCAAGAAACATATCTTGGTTGGTCCCATTTTTGTTCACTCTAGCTACCTACTCCTATGTGTGGATAGCAAATCTAGTCCTGGTCATACCACTGTACAACGTTACCCCTATATTTCCCTTTTTTCGACCAAGAGACCGTTGGATGACCAATCAGACTACTTTAACCCCTTTCCTTCCTGCTTGTACCAAGTCCGATGTACATACTAAATTCCCCCACCCCCACTTTATTTCTTGTTTGAACCAAGTACTCGCTCCGTTCGGAATTACTTGTCATCAAAATGAATGTGTCCAGAACTAAAATACATCTAGATACATCCATTTCAATGACAAGTATTTTCGGGCGGAGGGAGTACAAGATTTGACTCCATGAAGTAGCTTTATCTCTAACAATAGAAGAAAAAAAAATAGGTGACGTTGGCCCATCCGATCGAGAGGGGCTGAGAGGTACAGAATGATGCACATGCAGCGACGTAGCAAGCTGGGGAAGTAGAGCTAAGGCGGTTTCGAATGAAGATATACCTGAAGGTCGTCGGGATGTGGATAGGTGAGCAGCGGGAGGCCGGATTCGCCCACAGGCAACGATGAAGGGATCGGAGGACCTCCCGCGCCGGCGCTCGGCAAGAGATAATAGTGCGGCTGGTAGTGGGTCTCCTCCCTCGCTGTCGATGATGGCCTAAACATCGCCCTCCTCCCTTCACCAATGGAGGGGATACGTCCGATCTCAGAACCACCGTGAGGATAGAAAGACAGTGTTTTTGGAAGGGAGAAAGACAGTGTTACCACCCCTATCTTGATTAGATCTAGAGAGGATGAGAGTGTGTGAATAGAGCAACCCTAGCAAGCAAGCGCGGAGGCTCCGACCTATATATACGTAGTGGGGTAGTTTTCCTTTTTCACTCCATCAAAACAATCGTTTAAAATTGTGTACTACATGCCAGGTCGCGTTTTTTTAGTTGTTGATTGTTTTTTGAGATAGCTACCCGCTTGTTCCAAGTGATGTTATGGTGTGCCAGGTCACACTTTGTATCATTCAAGTCTGGTACAAGTCCCTCCATTAAATGAACAACCACCCCCTCGTAAAAATTGTGAACAAGCCCACGACTAAAATTAGCGGAAACGTGGGTTGCCCCAACATGCATTATTATTTATATTTTCTACTCCCTCCTTTCCTAAATATAAGTCTTTTTTATTAGCCACACCTAAGACAAGAATTTTTTTTATTAGCAGTGAACCCCACATATCATAGACACAAAAATTGTGGCAAGATTCCCTTAGGCAAGCCAAAGTGTGTCTAATAATTTGAGCAACTCAAGTTAGGCAAGTGTGGCAAGTGTGGGAAAAATAATGTGGCAACATAAGACAAACATAGTCACAATCCAAACAGCCCCGTAATTTTTTGTGACATGCATGAAAATTTGGTTAGTTAAATTTATAGTCAAAATTTGGCAAGGTGCATCAAATCAACACATGCAAGTATCAAAAGGAAAGTCACAACATGCAAGCATGCGTTGTACTCCTCCGCTTCCAAATATAAGTCTTTTAGAGATTGCAACAAGTGACTACATACGGCTAAAATATGTCTACATACATCCGTATGTTGTAGTACATTTGAAATGTGTAAAAGACTTATATCGAAAAGTGCTTTGATGTGTCACGCCAACTCGCATAAGATCGAGAAGTTTGATTACTACAACGCCTCTCCTCGGCGGATCGAGCTGCGCCTTAATCGCAATGCTTTTGTCGCATGACAGTGGGCCAACCACCTGTTGGGCCCACCTGTCATAGACGCAAAGGCAGGAGCAGTAAGTCAACGAAGCTGCGTCCCTCCCTCGCGCATGAGCATGGTGGCTGGCAGGGCTAGTAGAAGCTTTCGCTACACGCAATCCCTCCCGCACGAGGTGGACAGACATGCAGCAGTGGATTCGATATTGTAGAAGTAGGAGTAACATCATTGTTCGTCTTCTCGAAGAGGCGAAGAGCCAAGCGCAACCCAAACGTGGCAGTTGCTAATGCTCGCGTGGTGCGGTGCCTTGGAGCACGCATATAATAGCCAGGCTCTTTGTCGGTGTCAAAACCGGCGGATCTCGGGTATGGGGTCCTGAACTGTGCGTCTAGGCGGATGGTAACAGGAGACAAGGGACACGATGTTTTTACCCAGGTTCGGGCCCTCTCGATGGAGGTAAAACCCTACTCCTGCTTGATTGATATTGATGATATGGGTAGTACAAGAGTAGATCAACCACGAGATCAAGGAGGCTAAACCCTAGAAGCTAGCCCATGGTATGATTGTTGTTTTTTCCTACGGACTAAAACCCTCCGGTTTATATAGACACCGGATAGGGCTAGGGTTACACAGAGTCGGTTACAATGGTAGGAGATCTACATATCCGTATTGCTAAGCTTGCCTTCCACGCCAAGGAAAGTCCCATCCGGACACGGGACAGAGTCTTCAATCTTGTATCTTCATAGTCTTGGAGTCCGCCAATGATGATAGTTCGCTATCCGACACCCCTAGTCCAGACTCCTCAAGAGTCCCTCGAACCAGCTTCAATGACGACGAGTCCGGCGCCGATATTGTCTTCGCATTGCAAGGCGGGTTCCTCCTTCAATAATTCATATAAGATTTTGAACACCGTGATAGTGTCCGCTCGCAAAATAAATTCCACATACCATCGTGAGAGAATAATATTTACACAACTTCAATCTGCCGACGATTTCGTGGCATGACGCCACACCACGCCAAGCCTTTACTCGAATCGCTTTTATTGTTCCACCTCGCTTAGCGTTTAAGCGGTTTCCTTGGCACGTCTTGTCACAGCAGAGATCGTGTCCCCTTATTCCGGGATCCTCATCAATACGGACGCGGGTAACCCAACCACGCCATTGATTGCGGCGCTTGGGAGATAAGAGAGTTTTACCGGGCTGATGGGGACGCGTAGTTTCGTCCGCCCATATATAAGGGGATAAGATCCACCTTTTTACCTAAGCCTTCTTCCTCCTTAGCTTATCCATCTCCGCGCACTCGAGCTCTAGCGCCCAAGTCTGCACATCTCACCTCAACCTTCTCCAACCATGTCCGGAGCGGGAGGCAAGTGGATGGCCTCCTCTGTCACGGAGGGGCACATCAAGAAGCTGCGCAAGGCCGGATATTTGTCCAGCGATATCGCGCACCGGCTCCCCGACGAGGGGCAGCTCGTCCCCACCCCTGGGCCCCATGAGAGGGTGATATTCCTTCCCCATGTCCTCCGCGGACTGGGCTTCCCACTCCACCCCTTTGTCCGGGGGCTCATGTTCTACTATGGCCTGGATTTCCATGATCTGGCCCCGAATTTTATCCTCAACATGTCGGCGTTTATCGTCGTGTGCGAGGCCTTCCTTCGCATCCAACTCCACTTCGCTTATGGCTAAAGACCTTCAATGTCAAGTCAAGGTACCGGGCGGCAGCCAAGCAGAAAAGTTGAGGCGCCATGGTGGGCAAGATGCCCAACGTCACCTGGCTTGAGGGCGCCTTCGTGGAAACCATCAAAGGGTGGCAATCGGGGTGGTTCTACATCACCGAGCCGCGTGACCCTGAATGGGCAGCGGCCCCCGAATTCAGATATGGCATCCCCACGCGGCTCACCTCCTGGAAAGAGAAGGGCCTGTTGTCGGGCGATTCGGAGGAGCTGACCGGACTCCAATCCTGTCTCCAAACCTTGGTGAACAAGAAGCTCAAGCTTGTCAACGTAGTCCGTGTCATGCTCATCCGCCGGATTCTCCCGCGCAACAGCCGGATTTCAACTCGTGGAGTTCGATCCGCACAAGATTGCAGATTTGAGCAGGCTCTTCGACACTACGTACGAAGAGGCCTGGAGGGTGCTGTTCAAGGGCGCCGAGGCGCCCGCATCCGCTACCGAAGATCGCGGATTCAGCTCGCAGCGTCCGGCTGGCGAGGTAAGCTATAGTATCCTTTACGGGACACTTGCTTTCCATAGTTTGACTCTATGTGGGATCTAAACTCCCAATACCTTTAATGTGCCTTGCGAAGACGCCCGGACAGGTTAATCGTCCGCCCTTCCGAAGACCCAGCGGATGCCCGTTTGACAGGGCTGCTGGTCCCGACGCCTTACGTGGTGCCGGAGAAGAAGGCTAAGGGAACCCGGAGGAGTTCCCGGCGCCAGGTGTTATCGGACTCATCGTCCGACGACTTCGAGGAGGAGTCCTCCCACGAAGATGAGGAGGAGAAGAAAGAGGCCTCTCCCCCAGCAGGGGGAGAGAAGAAGAGGAAGGCTTCCCCAACGGGGAGGCCAAGGGTCCAAGAAGGAAGGACCCTTCCTCCGGACATTCCACCAACGCCGACAACGGCGAAGAGGAGTGGCCCTCGAGGGCCAAGCCCCTGGCGAGATCGTAAGTATCCGGATTCCAAAATAACTCATGTTTTTCCTTTCGTCGCATAGCGTCTTCTAACATCGAATACAACCATGTAGTCCACCCAAGGACGATCTCCCCGCTTCGTCGAGCGGGTCCCTGGGTTCGTCGGATGTGAATAGCGCTTCACTTCCGACCGCCTCCTCCCCTCGTGACACAGACGACGCCGAGGTGGGGTCCTAGAAGGGGACCAGCCAGAGGAGGCGGCGGAGGTGCCACAGGCAACCTCCCGGACCTTGACCGACTCGCACTGTAACCTTTGGTGGTTCCGGAGTCCGGCGGGTGGCCCCTTCATGAGAAGGGCAAGACATCAACGTCGGCGGCCTCCGTCCAACCGGAGGCGCCGGATAGCTTGCTGGAGGCGCTCAACAGCGCTTCCATCGACGAGGGACACCGCACTGTGATGAGTGCGGTGATTCAGAAGGTTTAGCTCGCCAAGAGCGGGCTGACCGAAGCCTGCACCAGCCTTCTAACAGGCTTTGAGGTATGTGATTAGGATGTGTAAAATAGTACCGCAAGATAGACAAGAAGCCTCGATGCTCGGGCTTTGGTGTTCGTAAAGAAAAGCCGAATCGAGGATCTAAAAAGATATACGCAGGAGTCTAACAAAAATATGTCAATATGGGAATGCAGGCTGCGCTGCTGACCTTTGCCGCACTGACTGCAGAGGTCATTTCCTTGAAGCAGAGCCTCGAGTAGTCCGAGATCGAGCTCGGCCGTGCCAAGAAGCAGCTCGAGGACAAGGAAGGTGAGTAACACCTTATTAAAGTTGTACCTTATAGAAAATGATTTGGTTGTAAGAAAAAATGACAAGAATAATGTGGGTACTCCAGGGGCTACGAACGAGGTGGCGACCCTGAAGGAGGCGGTGTCCGCGGCCGAATGCAATGCTGCCGCGGAACGCGCCGAGCGAGAGAAGCAGGAGGCGCGGGTGGCGGAGGTACGGCAAGAGCTCCAGGCTCTCACCGAGAGTTTGGAGCATGACTCGAAGACTCGAGAGTCCGAGCTTGCGTCAGCTCTTGAGAGTGCCAAAGCCGCTAAGGCCGGAGCCCAAAAGGCCGTCCAGGAAATCGAGACAGTAAAGAAGATAGCGGCGGTAAGGCATTCTTCATGCAAAGCAATCATGTAAAAGTGAATTACCACACTTACTTGAATTCGAGCTCTCCAGAGCGTTCGCAGATCTGCCCAGAAGCGTGTCCGATGTTGCCGCTGTTCTACAGAGCCGAGGTGGGGAGCTCGACGGAGAAGGTGTTCGTCTCAAGATGAGGCGGACATCCGGTGTTTCGAGCGACCAGTGAAACAGCTGGTCGAGCTCACAAGGTGGCCGAACAGCCATGAAGGGCCTCATAGTTCGGCCAGGCCCAAAGAAGCCATGCCTAGGAGCTACTTTGGTCCTGTGCGGCGGCCGGTGGACGCTTTGTCCATGGGTTGACGCTATCAAGCACTACCGCATTGAAGGTGCCTGTCGGGCCCTTGCCCACGCTTAAGGTGCACCGGGCAAGATGGACATCGAGAAGCCCAGACGGACGCGCCACCGCCGCAAGGAGTATCGCACGCCCGAGATGTATTAGAAGGGTGTCCTAAGGGTGCCTCGATTATTAAGGGTGAATGCTCCAAAGATGTAATTTTGAGTAGACTCGCATTTTGTTATCCCGTCGCTGAAAACTTTGTTCATATGCGCTTAAGCAACGCTTGTTAATTTAAAATATTACCTTCAGGCGGCTTGTTTATCAAATCGAGAGATGGCAAGTCGTTGGCTTCGCCCCCATGCCGCGAAAGTGCCGGGTGTTCGGGATAAACTTGAGCGCCTTGTTCCCATTTTGGGTCCTTCTAGGAGGCGCCAACACAACGTAACGAGGCAACCAAACTTATAATGCTTGAACACTCTCACTTAGCCATACAATTCTATAATTTTAAATTTCGGCAAAGCCCCTAGTGTTCGGAAGGCCGAATTCGGGGCGCTATCCACGCCTGGGCCGGACAAAGCCGGTTCCTTGCTCTAAGCGGCATAAGTCTTTAGGGACTCGAAAAAACCTCTCAAACAGCGACCGGCTCTCGCCCCATCATGACGATCAGTTTTAGCTTTCTCCACTGAGGTGCTCAGCCCAGCTCAACTGGGGCACAATCGCAGTGGTTCTCCCAGCGCTACCTTAGCCGATATAACGGAACGTAAGGTACCAAAACGTGGGAGCCGGGCAAACCCAACTATTGACCCAAGACATGATTCGGAGCCGATGCATATAATGCTATAAGTTCGGGGTGCCGCACTTGTGAAAGTGTTTGGACTTATCACACCGTAATTTGGGGAACTTAAGCCCCTGGTGTATTTGGCCATACCAAAGCGTACCGGTGCAACATGTCATAAGTGAACATATATAAAAAGGAATGCAATGATAGGCAAAAAGCGATGCATTGTTTATTCAAAAGATACTGCAATGAATGCAGAACGATACAAATAGTGCGATAAGCAAGGGGTAGGACTATTTGACATGTCTCGCTCCAGGGGTAGGCTGCGGAATGGTGTATAAAACAGGTATATTGCTCGTAATGGAGACCACCTGGATACTCGTCATAGCTTTTCTGCTTCCCTGGCTGCTGCATCGTGAATTCGGCGGGTCTACTGCCGGGCAGGGCTTCTGGAAAATGGAGTCCCGAGGATAAGAAAAAAGAAAAAAGGATGGCACATTTGGGAGCCCCTGGTGTGGTTGAGCCGCACTCTGTTCCTATCGTGGTCGTGCCCCTCCCCCTATGCCCATGGTATCTCCAGAGTGTAGTGATGTACGCGTAGTACTGGTCTTGCAATTTTGCAAGGGCTGGGTTAGCCGCATTGCTACGCTGTGCTCGGAACGCGCCAGTGGTCTTGTTGTAGGTTACTCCGGCGCGCTTGGCGGTGTCCGGCCGCTAACACGGACTCGAGAATTGCCTTAAGAGGCTGCTCGCACTTCCGCGAGCGAGCCAGATGCTCCTCCGCTCGGAGAGAGTGTTCATGTTTCGCTGACCGTGATGACTCCTCTAGGGCCTCGGCATCTTGAGCTTGAGGTATGTATAGTGCGGCACCGCATAGAACTTTGCAAATGCGTACCGCCCGAGCAATGCATGATAGCCGCGAACGGAACTATGTCGAAGATTAACTCGCTCGAAGTTATCCGGGATCCAAGACCACTTCAAGTGTAACGAGCCTGCATAATTGGCCTCTACACCGGTATGACGCTTTGAAGGTCGCTTTGTGGGTTTAACCCTTAAGGGTCTATGCCCATCGTGCGCGACCGTATCCTCGTAAAGCAGGTTCAGGTTGCCGCCGCCGCCCATCGGACTCTAGTGAGGTGAAATCCGTCGACGATTGGGTCTAAAACCACGCGCAAATCCGCCATGGCGATGTTAGTGGGTGGTCCTTCGATCAAAAGTGATCGGGCAGAGGACCACGGATTGAACTTTGGGGCGACTGGCTCCATCGCAGATACGCCCTCGAGCACACGCTCCGCCCCTTTTGGGTATGTGGGTTGCGATATCATGTTCACCGCCCACACTTGTGGGGGAAACCTTCGTCTCTTATTGTTTGGTGGTCGTGTTCTCCTCGCCATCGCTATGCAGCCCCTTGTCATTGCTTACGGCGATTAACTTTCTGCTTGTTTGAACACCCAACAATCTCTGCTGGTGTGATTAGTCTGGTTTTTCGGGTGCCATGTATCCGCACAAGCGATCGAGTATCCGTCCAAATTGACGGCCCGAGTAGTTCTTTTGAATGGCTTTTTCCGACGACCGGTTTAGAGCCTCGAATCCGCGCTGACCGTCAGATCTTCGTATTATCGCCAAGCACGCGGTGCTTGTGCTTATTAAGACGCCGACCGCCATTGCTATCTTTGGTATCCAACTACCAGAGTTTTTGGTTAGGTTGTTATCGCGGGCTAGCCACTATCTTCTCCGCATGTAAATGGGTCATGAGCGATGTGAGGGCTGCCATTGATTTCGCTTCTCCCGCCCTAGGTGCCGTGCAAGCCATTCGTCATGATGTTGAGTTTGAAGGCTGCAAGGGCCTCTACGTCCGGACAGTCGATGATTTGATTTTTCTTGGTTAAGAACCGTGTCCAGAATTGTCTGGCTGATTCATCTGGCTGCTGAATTATGTGGCTTAGGTCATCGGCGTCTGGTGGTTGCACATATGTTCCCTGGAAATTATCAAGGAATGCGGCTTCCAGGTCCTCCCAACACCCAATTGATTCTGCTGGCAAGCTGTTGAGCCAATGCCGAGCTGGTCCTTTAAGCTTGAGTGGGAGGTATTTGATGGTGTGAAGATCATCACCGTGGGCCATGTGGATATGAAGGAGATAGTCTTTGATCCAAACTGCAGGATCTGTTGTGCCATCGTAGGATTCAATGTTCACGGGTTTGAACCCTTCGGGGATTTGATGATCCATTACTTCATCTGTGAAGCATAGTGGGTGTGCGGCGCCTCTGTATTGGGATATATCACGACGCAGCTCGCGAACTTTGTCTCATCGTGTTCGCCCGCCAGAATTGCTATATCCGCATGGCGATGTCGCGCGGTATCGTGGGCGCACGCCGATCCGTAGATCAATCTTGTTTGTCTTGCCTTATACTCCAATATGTCTCGCAAGTCCGGCGATTCCCCATGGCTTTGTACTTTTCGAGCGATGCCGGGTGCGGCTTTAGTGGAGGGCCTAGAGGCCTTCTCCGTCAGTGACCACGCAGGTGGCCGGGTCGGCCATGACAGCGCCGGTGATGTAGGTTTATATGCTTCCTCCTCTAATCGGGCAAGAACTTGCGCTTTGGGGTAGCTTTTGAGGGCGCTTGAGTTCGACTTTCGCCGCAAGGACTTCACCATCTATCGGCTAGCAAATCTTGATCAGCTCTAAGTCATTGCTGCTTTTCTTGAGGCTGCTTGCCGTGGCCATAAGCCCACGTTTGAAACGCTCTTGTTCGACGGGATCCTCAGGCACGACAAATTCGGCATCGTCAAGGCTTGCCTCGTCTCCGGAGGGACGCATGTAATTATCATCCTCTACCTCTTTGTCTGCCGCTCTCTCACGAGGGCTGGATTCTCCATCCTCCTGTGCTGAATCTTGTTGGAGGGGGTTGTCTTCGGCACTGTCCGGGGTTTTATTGTCTCCGGAGCCGGAATCTCCATTTTTGTTGTGGCGGGATTTAGAGCGGCGCCGCTGACACCGGCGCTTAGGCTGTTTCTTGGAGGGGTCATCCTCCGTTGTTCCATCGCCATTCCCATCCTTTGGGATGTCCACCATGTATATGTCGTATGACGAGGTGGCTTTCTAGTGCCCCGTAGGCGCTGGTTCTTGGTCATTTCCGGCATCGCCGTCCATACCGTCGATGTCTTCGGAGTCGAAGTCTAGCATGTCGGTTAAGTCGTCGACAGTGGCTACAAAGTGGGTGGTGGGTGGGCTTTGAATTTCTTCGCCGTCCAAGATCCCAACCGCCCCGACCGTAATCCGCCAGGCTCTCCGATAAAGAGAGATACTTTAGCGAATTCAGGATGTCGCCAAAAGGCGAGTGCTGAAAGATGTCCGCTGCGGTGAACTCCATGATCGGCGCCCAATCGGATTCGATTGTAAGGGGCGCGGGAGGTTCGGAGTCCGGCGAGGAGTCCGGCACCTCGGAGTCACGAGCTTCACAAGGGACAGGGTCGGTATTCGGATCCATCGCCATAGAGGTAGCATCCCCCGAGGCGGTGTCCAGCCACCCATCCTCGATCGGCGCAGTCGGCTCCGAGTTAAGGGTCGAAGCGGACTCTTGTGCGGCCTCCAGGGCACTGTCCGGCAGCAGAGCTAAATCATGCCCATCGTGATATAAGGCGGGCGCCGCCAGGGCTCGAATCCGTCAAGATCAAGTCTCCGCGATGTCGGCCGATAGTTCAAACTTCCAAATCTGACTTGATGGCGGGCGAAGCTTTATCTGCTCCAGATGGCTGCTTAATTGCCCGCAGCAAAGCCGCCGAATACAAAGATCTGTCTCGGGAGAAAAGTCTCACCTGGACCGCTGTTGTTGATGATCGAAGGAGCCATCGGGCCTATGGGCTGACGACACGAGGAACTCTCAATGAAAGCACCAATGTCGGTGTCAAAACCGGCGGATCTCGGTAGGGGGTCCCGAACTGTGCGTCTAGGCGGATGGTAAGAGGAGACAAGGGACACGATGTTTTTACCCAAGTTCGGGCCCTCTCGATGGAGGTAAAACCCTACTCGTGCTTGATTGATATTGATGATATGGGTAGTACAAGAGTAGATCTACCATGAGATCAAGGAGGCTAAACCCTAGAAGCTAGCCTATGGTATGATTGTTGTTTTTTCCTACGAACTAAAACCCTCTGGTTTATATAGACACCGGAGAGGGCTAGGGTTACACAGAGTCGGTTACAATGGTAGGAGATCTACATATCCGTATTGCTAAGCTTGCCTTCCACGCCAAGGAAGTCCCATCCGGACACGAGACGGAGTCTTCAATCTTGTATCTTTATAGTCTTGAAGTCCGACCAATGATGATAGTTCGGCTATCCGGACACTCCCTAGTCCAGGACTCCCTCACTCTTGCATGACACAAAATTGCTATTTGAGCCTACTATTGTAGTAGTACTAGTACTTGCTACTCCCTCCGTGTAGGTGAGTAAGTCATTGAATTTGTAGCTAAGCTTCCCTCATTGAATTGTTTAACAATTAAACTCCATCATCCATTGGTTGATAGTCATTCTGCATAGGTCCACGTGCTTAGCACCGTTTCCTCCTGGTGTCACCAATGTTTATTTGCTAATTAATAGCATTGCATGCAATGAACTAGCCACTACATGTCGTGTTTGGTAGTCTCAAGTCAGTAAAAGCATGCACACCTCTCATATCTTATTGGTTGATATGTCAAGAAACAAGAAGCAAGGTAGAAGTTAATGCACCGCGCCTAAGTGTTTTGGGATTATTTGGTTTCATAAGATGACTTACAAACCTAGACGGAGGGAGTAGTATAGCCCTGTAAACCGGAAAGGACTATTTGCCTTTCTAGAGATTTCAACAAGTGACTAGACTACACCGCGTTCAGTACTCCCTCCCTTCCAGCTTATAGGGCTCAAATCTCATGAACCAAGGCATTTTGCGATTGGAGAAATGTATCTTGTACTTTACAAAACTACCCTAATTAAACTCATGCATTAATTACATAGTTCTCTCATTTTCCTCTCCGCCTTGGTCGCAGTGCACAATATTGAGCACTCCTACTATATGACTAGCCACTCTATCCACATGCAGGACATCAAAGCATCCGGGCCCGCGTGCCATCCACCAAATCACAGCGACGTGCTACAGTCGAGACTCACCTGTCACCCCGGTGTGGCCGCCATGACCCGTCATATCACAAAACCCACACCTTTACCAGCAATGGTAAAGTGGCCTCCAAGTTGGACTGGACGAAGCAACCATCATTTCACTAGAACGCTCGTTGAAGCCCTTTCTTCCCTTTCTTGAAGAAAACCTCACTCCAGGCTACTCACTTCTGCCATTTTTCTTCTGTACCGACGAATGAAAGGTGGGCGAATCAGTTATGCTGCTAGATTTTCATTCCAAGAATCTTATTTTTGCGAAGCACCGACCGATTCTCACAGCCTATTCTTTTCCCGTTTTCATTGCGGTTGTGGTTTCCTTTCGATTGCTTTTTGGTTGGCAGTTCATTGATGGATCCTGCAGCACTAGGCAAAGAGTTGCCAGCGGACAACCCACTGGAGACAGCGATCTCCAGGAAGCGAGCACCGACCAACGAGTTGACCATGTTGGCGGGCCAACCCATGGAGACGAAGAACTCCAAGAAACAAGCACTGACCAAAGAGTTGATGACGTAGGCGGATGAACTCCTCAAAGAAAGTTGGAAGAACAGCAAGGGCCCCACCGTGCCCACCCCAGAAACTCTGATGGCCACCTATGCGAGGCTCAAGGCCGAGTTTGAGGATATAGTCGCCGTTGAGAAGCAGTATTCCCCTGGCAAGGTGATGGCCCCCGTCGAGGATGAGGAGATGGCCCCCGGAAGGAGGAGATCCCCCGCTGAGATGCACAAGGTAAAAAATAATGTCTTATTACCATAGTTGTGGTTTTTGATTATTTTCAATGTGCTTGCTAATATGTTAGGGCCGTGCAGGTGCCGGTGGACGTCCTTGATGATTCCGATGTCACGGCCCGTCCTATGGACAATTCCCGGAGATCG